>CM053031.1:92558272-93080772 GCA_028564925.1 Lithobates sylvaticus | reverse complement strand
CTATAAGCCAGAGCAACTTTTTTCAACCAGGGTGCCCAGGTACCCTTGGGGTCCCATGAGGTTTCTTCAGGGGTGCCTTGGCAAAATGCCTAAAAATTGCCCAAAAATTGTATACAAGCAGGCGTCTGGATGAAGCCTTCCTTTTAGTTATACAAAGCCACAGGTTTTCATTGTGCACCATTAAAACCTTCTTGCTGCCGGCATCCTAACAACCAATGACATCATCAGTTGACAAGGAGGATGTCAGTCTTCTGCATAGCATCCTTGTTTGACTCTCCCCTGCCCCTTTCCATCAGTGTCGGGGTCACATTAGCTGAGTGAGGGAGAAGAGAAACATTTGAACACTAGTCAGTACCTATTTGCAAAAGTGTATGCTTTAGAAGAATAAATCACCTAATAACGTTGGATTTCCTACATGTGCTGATGTTGCTTACTTATGTAAAGCTATTAGAATAGTTTTTTACATTTTAGAATGGGTTGCTTCAAGTCTGGAGGGTGCCTTGAGATTGTCCATAATTTTTAAAGGGTGCCTTGACTGAATTTTTTTTTATATAGTACATTTTATCTTAAATTTGCAGCTGCTTTTGAAGAATTGCTATTGCATGGCTCAAATATTTGAATAAAGATTGGCCCCATGGTGCTAATGTGTGTATATATTCTTAATAGAGCCTTTTATTAGCTATGCAAGCATACCTACTATGACAGAGAAGGTTTATTCCATAAAAATAAATAGACATAGCAGCAAGCAGATGGAGCCATAGCAGGCAGAGTGGGACACAGCATCAGACACACCAGAAAGTGTCAAATTTCAGCAGAAGCTCTGGAACAGAATGAAGACTGAAGTCATCATCCATTGGGCAGCAAGTAATAGCAATCTTCGTTTACAGGCTCCTGATAGGCTCTTGATAGCTCACTTCAAGGAGGAAGTATTAGTATATCTATAAATGGCCAAACCATAAGATCATAGAAGACCCCACCTCACTATCTATGTCACACCATAAAGACAATGGTGTCTGTTAAAGTGGAGCTTTGGCCTACAGGTAAGCCTAGATTAAGGCTTACCTGTAGGTCCAATAAATATCTCCTAAACCTACATGGTTTAGGAGATATTTAGAAAAGAAAAGGCATTGATGTCTACGGCGCATGCGCAGGCGCACTGCGTATGCCGGGTTCACGGCGATATGCCGCTTTCCTGCGCATGCGCTGGAGTGACGTCATCGCCTCTCCAGCGAATGACAGCGCTGGAGCGGCGAGACCCGGAAGTCACTCCGCGATTGATGGCGACGCGGAAGATCGTGGATGAGGACCGCTTCGGGGGCTTCGTTTTCAGGTAAGTCATTCATAATGAGCTAGTATGCTATGCATACTAGCTCATTATGCCTTTGCCTTGCAGGGTGTTTTTTTTTTTTTTTTTTTTTTTAAGAGGCTTTACTTCCTCTTTAATCCCACAACATTCAACAATACACTCAACAATTTAAAGCATGAGAACTAAGGGCAGCTGGAATAGCTGGCCCAGGAACACAGCTAGGGAAACTCAGGCCTTTTTGCCCACTTAACAATTTGCTATGCAACTATGAGAAAAATGTTGGGTAGTACAAATGTGTTACTTGCATCAAACAGAAATAGCTTTTTTTTTTTTTTTTTTACATTTGTATGCTTAACTAAAGTTAGTTAGTTATTTCAACTCAAGAGCATGGGCAGTGCATGGGTTTGGCCATAGATAATAATGAAAGGCACTGAAGTGCAGATGATTATCTGGAACCAGACCTGTTCTCAGTCTGACAAGAACTTGAAGCCAAGAGCAGTTTCTGTGATAAACAGATAACCAACCACTTTTAGGGTACAATTTAAAAGTGGAGGGGGAGGTCACAGGCATCCCACTTTTCAAACACAAGGGGAAGGAATGCAAGAAAACAAAACTTGCCCACTCATTAACACTTACTACGTGCTCTGTAAATTAAGAAATGGGGATGTGCAGGGGAAACATTGTTTGCTGGAAGTGCTGCACATTGGCTACAACATTCTGCTGCCTTGCATGTGCTGATAATAGGGAAAGTGATTTCACATACAAAACCTTGGAATTCACAGGTTATAAATACAGTGCCTTGCAAAAGTATTCACCCCCTTGGCTTTTTACCTATTTTGTTATATTACAGCCTTTAGTTTAATGTTTTTTTTTAATCTGAATTATATGTAATGGATCAGAACATAATAGTCTAAGTTGGTGAAGTGACATTAGAAAAATATATACAAAAAACTATTTTTCAGAAATAAAAAAGCTCTGGTGCAACCAATTACCTTCAGAAGTCACATAATTAGTGAAATGATGTCCACCTGTGTGCAATCTAAGTGTAAGGGCTCTTTCACACGGGGCGGATCAGTGCAGATCCGCCCCGTGGATAGCCGCTTGCTCAGCGGGGATCGCCGGAGCGATCTCCGCTGAGCAGGAAGATGACAGGTCCGTCTCTGCACTCCGTGCAGGGACGGACCTGTCAGAGCGCCGCTCTCCCCTATGACCGTAGAGTCCGTCGTCATCCGATCCGCTCTGCAGACGGATGAAAAAATGGGGTTTTCCTCCGTCTGCAGAAACGGAGCATAGCGGGCACGGACGAGAGCGGGTGTCAGCGGATGCTCATCCGCTGACACCCGCTATCCCATAGGGATACATGTATGTCCGTTTTTCATCCGAAAACGGATGGATGAAAAATGGACGTACGGTCCGTCCGTGTGAAAGAGCCCTTACAAGATCTGTCATTACATATACACACCTTTTTGAAAGGCCCCAGTGGCTGCAACACCTAAGCAAGAGGCACCACTAACCAAACACTGCCATGAAGACCAAGGAACTCTCCAAACAAGTAAGGGACAATGTTGTTGAGAAGTACAAGTCAGGGTTAGGTTATAAAAATGTATCCAAATCTTTGATGATCCCTAGAAGCACCATCAAATCTATCATAACCAAAGGGAAAGAACATGGCACAACAGCAAACCTGCCAAGAGATGGTTGCACACCAAAACTCACGGACCGGGCAAGGAGGGCATTCATCAGAGAGGCAGCACAGAGACCTAAGGTAACCCTGGAGGAGCTGCAGAGTTCCACAGCAGAGACTGGAGTATCTGTACGTAGGACGACAATAAGCCGTACGCTCCACAGAGTTGGGCTTTATGGCAGAGTGGCCAGAAGAAAGCCATTACTTTCAGAAAAAAAACAAAATGGCACGGTTTAATTTCGCGAAAAGGCACGTGTGTGACTCCCAAAATGTATGGAGGAAGGTGCTCTGGTCTGATGAGACTAAAATTTAACTTTTTGGCCATCAAAGAAAACGCTATGCCTAGCGCAAACCCAACACATCACATCACCCAAAGGACACCACTGTGAAACATGGTGGTGGCAGCATCATACTGTGGGGATGTTTTTCAGCAGTCGGGACTGGGAAACTGGTCAGAGTTAAGGGAAAGATGGATGGTGCTAAATACAGGGATATTCTTGAGCAAAACCTGCACCACGCTGTGTGTGATTTGAGGCTAGGATGGAGGTTCACCTTCCAGCAGGACAATGACCCCAAAACACACTGATAAAGCAACACTTGAGTGGTTTAGGGGGAAACATGTAAATGTGTTGGAGTGGTCAGACTTAAAGATTACTGTTCACAAGCATAAACCATCTAACTTGAAGGAGCTGGTTCAGTTTTGGGCAAAAATCCCAGTGGTAAGATGTGGCAAGCTCAAAGAGAGTTTCATAGAGAGTTTATCCAAAGCGACTTGGAGCTGTGACAGCCGCTAAAGGTGGCTCTACAAAGTATTGACTTTTTCTGTTATTTTGTCCTATTTGTTGTTTGCTTCACAATAATAATAATAAAAAAAAAATCTTCAAAGTTGTTGGCATGTTCTGTAAATTAAATAATGCAAATCCTCAAACAATCCATGTTAATTCCAGGTTGTGAGGCAACAATGCCAAGGGGGTGAATACTTTTGCAAGGCACTGTACATTTTACAGTACCATTTTGGAAATTGCTAGGTGGACAGGAGTGACTCATGCAGATCAGTACCATGAATATGGATTCCATCCCAGCCAATTGCAGGCATAGGGGCCCCTATGCATGCTGGGAAGGGGTATTTATATTCAGTGAAGGAACACAGGAAGTGGTCTTTTCCTGGAGAGAAGAAGTTGAGGAGGGGGCGCCTTGCCCTCCTTAGCACCTGCTGCCATGCAGCTTTAGGGTGGAGGCCTGGAATCTGGAGAGCTGACCCATGTGTTCTGAACAGCTGACTGAGGGTAGCCATGCCTGAGAGGATCGGATGTGACTCATGTGAGTTCAGACCAAGGATCTAGGGGCTTGTCCTTGTGTAGGCTACCCCTCTGCTACAGCAGAAAGGAGATACTGGCCAGTGTCCTGAAGAGCAATAGTCTATCATTCTAATAGAGAACTTGCTCAAGAGTGCATGTTGCTTCAAGTAGGAATTCCAGTCAAGTTGAAGAAGTTTTCCTCCCTGTAATTAGTTGAATCTGGAGTATCCCACTACATTCCCTTCCCTATCCAAGTTCTCAAAAAACATAAAAAAAAAACAACCGAAACCCCTAGACTGATTATTTAAGAATCGAGCCTGAGTGTATGCCTGGCTGTGGAAAATACTGTGTGCCTAGCTGAGGAGTTAAAGCAACAATGTATTCTAGCAGTTCCTCCGGGGGTAACGCTATATTTGTATTACTTACATAAATTCCTTATCTACAAATAATCATTTAACTTGGGGTTCCCACGTGTTTCTGTGTGTGCAGTGTATGCTGGGCTGCCTGTACTGGTTGGCTGATCCTGCAAATTAAGATATGGGAGGCATCATCTCTAGTTAGAAAGGGGAGAGGAATGTGTCCATACTTCAACTACAGTGGTGTGAAAAAGTGTTTGCCCCCTTCCTCATTTCCTGTTCCTTTGCATGTTTGTCACACTTAAGTGTTTCGGAACATCAAACCAATTTAAACAATAGTCAAGGACAACACAAGTAAACACAAAATGCAATTTGTAAATGAAGGTGTTTATTATTAAAGGTGAAAAAAAATCCAAACCATCATGGCCCTGTGTGAAAAAGTGATTGCCCCCTAAACCTAATAACTGGTTGGGCCACCCTTAGCAGCAACAACTGCAACCAAGCGTTTGCGATAACGTGCAATGAGGCTTTTACAGCGTCCTGGAGGAATTTTGGCCCACTCATCTTTGCAGAATGGTCCTAATTCAGTTACATTAGAGGGTTTTCGAGCATGAACGGCCTTTTTAAGGTCATACCACAACATCTCAATAGGATTCAGGTCAGGACTTTGGCTAGGCCACTCCAAAGTCTTCATTTTGTTTTTCTTCAGCCATTCGGTGGTGGACTTGCTGGTGTGTTTAGGATCATTGTCCTGCTGCAGAACCCAAGTTCGTTTCAGCTTGAGTACACGAACAGATGGTCGGACATTCTCCTTCAGGATCTCTTGGTAGACAGCAGAATTCATAGTTCCTTTTATCACGGCAAGTCTTCCAGGTCCTGAAGCAGCAAAACAGCCCCAGACCATCACACTACCACCACCATATTTTACTGTTGGTATAATGTTCTTTTTCTGAAATGCAGTGTTCCTTCTACGCCAGATATACTTGGACACACACCTTCCAAAGAGTTCCACTTTTGTCTCATCGGTCCACAGAATGTTGTCCCAAAAGTCTTGGGGATCATCAAGATGTGTTGTGGAGAAATTGACACGAGCTTTGATGTTCTTTTTGCTCAGTAGTGGTTTTCTCCTTGGAACTCTGCCATGCAGGCCATTTTTGCCCAGTCTTTTCCTGATGGTGGAGGCATGAACGCTGACCTTAACTGAGGCAAGTGAGGCCTGCAGTTCCTTGGACGTTGTTGTGGGGTCTTTTGTGACCTCTTGGATGAGTCGTCGCTGCGCTCTTGGGGTAATTTTGGGCGGCCGGCCACTCCTGGGAAGGTTCACCACTGTTCCATGTCTTCGCCATTTGTGGATAATGGCTCTCACTGTGGTTCGCTGGATTCCCAAAGCTTTGGAAATGGCTTTATAACCCTTTCCAGACTGATAGATCTCAATTACTTTCTTTCTCAATTGTTCCTGAATTTCCTTGGGTCTCGGCATGATGTGTAGCTTTTAAGGATCTTCTGGTGGACCTTACTGTGTCAAGCAGCTCCTATTTAAGTGATGCCTTGATTGTGAACAGGTGTGGAAATAATCAGGCCTGGGTGTGGCTAGAGAAATTGAACTCAGGTGTGGACAACCACAGTTATAGTATGTTTTAACAAGGGGGGCAATCACTTTTTCACACAGGGCCATGATGGTTTGGATTTTTTTTCACCTTTAATAATAAACACCTTCATTTACAAATTGCATTTTGTGTTTACTTGTGTTGTCCTTGACTATTGTTTAAATTGGTTTGACGTTCCGAAACACTTAAGTGTGACAAACATGCAAAGGAACAGGAAATGAGGAAGGGGGCAAACACTTTTTCACACCACTGTATATGTGGTTAACCTGGGATCTTGCCATTACGTCTGTAGTCACAGCTCCGCAGTAAAAAAAACAAAACACAAAGCTAAAACTATGAAGTGGTAAACTTGCAAAAGGGTACAGTGCCTTGAAAAAGTGTTCATACTGTACAGGACGCCGTGGCTGGGTCCTGGAAGGACGCTATGTTTCCCCTCTGTTTGGACTGTGGTCCCTTTAAGGGAACAAAAAGGGTTAACTCACCTGTCAGAGGAGGTGGGTTTAAAAACAAGACAGGAAGTTGCAGATGTGTGTGGAGGAGTGCAGAGGAGATAGTGGTTTGTGTGTGGTTTGATTTGCAGCAACCAAAGTCGACAGCAGCGTTCGGCCTGGAAGCCTCCTAGCAGTTGAAGTCACCTGCGACAGCACCCCAGGACTGTGTTTGATTGCGATAGCAATTCTGGACTGTGATAGTCGGTGAGACTAAAACCTTTTTCTTTTGTTTTGCTGCTGTGAAGCTGTTTAAGTTTAATAAACTTCCTTTTTGAACTAAAAGCCTGTGTCCTGCGGTCTAGCTGGTCCCCCGAACTTTACAATACCCATTAAAATTTTTCCAAATTTTGTCATGTTACAAAGAAAAAATATAAATGTATTTTATTGTGATTTTATGTGATAGAATAACACAAAGTGGTGCATAATTGTGAAGTGGAAGGAAAATGATAAATCGTTTTCAATTTTTTTTACAAGTAAATATCTGAAAAGTGTGGCGTGCATTTGTATTCAGCACCTCCCAATACTTTGTAGAACCTCCTTTCGCTGCAATTACAACTGCAAGTCTTTTTGGGGATGTCTCTACCAGCTTTGCACATCTAGAGAGTGAAATTTTTTCCCATTCTTCTTTGAAAAATAGCTCAAGTTCTGTCAGATTGGATGGAGAGCGTCTGTGAACAAGCAATTATGCCACAGAGTCTCAATTTGATTTAGGTCTGGATTTGACTGGGCCATTCTAACATGTGAATATGCTTAGATCTAAACCATTCCATTGTAGCTCTAGCTGTATGTTTAGGGTTGTTGTCCTGCTGGAAGGCGAACCACCGCTCTCAAGTTTTTTTGCAGACTCTAACAGGTTTTCTCCTAAGATCACCCTGTATTTGGCCCCAACCTTCTTCCCATCAACTCTCACCAGCTTGCCTGTCCCTGATGAAGATAAGCATTCCCCACAACATGATGCTGCCACCACCATGTTTCACTGTAGGGATGGTGTGTTCGGGGTGATGTGCAGTATTAGCTTTCCGCCACACAAAGTGTTTTGCTTTTAGGCCAAAAAGTTCAATTTTGGTCTCATCTGACCAGAGCACCTTCTTCCACATGTTTGCTGTGTTCCCCACATGGCTTCTCGCAAACTGCAAACGGGACTTCTTATGGCTTTCTTTCAACAATAGCTGTCTTCTTGCCACTCTTCCATAAAGGCCATATTTGTGGAGTGCACGACTAATAATTGACCTGTGGACAGATTCTGAGCTGTGGATCTCTGTAGCTCATCCAGAGTCACCACAGGCCTCTTGATTGCTTCTCTGATTAATGCCCTACTTGCCCGGCCTGTCAGTTTAGGTGGACGGCCATGTCTTGGAAGGTTTGCAGTTGGGCCATACTCTTTCCATATTTGGATGATGGAAAGAGTATGGGGTACTGAGAGTATGATTGAACAGTGCTTCCTGAGATGTTCAAAGCTTGGGATCTTTTTTTTTATAACCTAACCCTGCTTTAAACTTCTCCACAACTTTATCCCTGACCTGTCTGGTGTGTTCCTTGGCCTTCATGATGCTGTTTGTTCACCGTGTTCTCTAACAAACCTCTGAGGGCTTCACAGAACAGCTGTATTTATACTGAGATTAAATTACACACAGGTGGCTATTAATTAGGTGACTTCTGAAGGCAATTGGTTCCACTATATTTTAGTTATGGGGAATCAAATTAAAGGGGGGATGAAAACAAATGCACACCACACTTTTCAGATATTTGTAAAAAAAATTGAAAACCATTTATCATTTTCCTTCCTTTTCAAAATTATGTTCCACTTTATGTTGGTCTATCACACAAAATCATTGTGATTTTCCACATTTTGTCATGTTACAACCAAAAACATAAATGTATTGTATTGTACAATACATTTATGTTTTTGGTTGTAACATGACAAAATGTGGAAAATGTCAAGGGGGTATGAATATTTTTTCAAGGCATTGTAGATATAAAATATTTGCATTTGCATGCCTCAATGTGCTCATTTGCAGCCTTAAGTCCCCCAAACTTCAAACTTGGTAGTTAAGGGTTCCTAGATGCCCCCTATCTGCAGCCACAATTTGGGGTCTCTGGACCCAAAGGGTCCTGAAATAACATTGCTGATGTAAGGAGAGCAGCCGACTGAGGAAAAGACGATCAACGGCTCTTCCTGTTTACATGGTGATCAGCCGTGATTGAACACGGCTGATCACGTGGTAAAGAGTCTCTGTTAGAGATTCTTTACCTAGATCAGAGTTGCGGTGTGTCAGACTGACACACAGCAACAACGATCGCCACGATGAGAACGTCATATGGCGTCCGGTCAGGATATCGCAACCACTTTGCCAATGTAATTTTGCTATATGGCGGGCGGAAAGTGGTTAAATAGGATCTGCAGGACAGACAGAATATAAGAGCATTTTGTTTGCCTTCAGTTGCTTTTAGTCTCTGTCCCTTTGTAATGAATATATTTTTATTGAAAATATAGAGTCAGGTCCCAGCATAACATAAAAATTAAAACAAGTGGCACAAGTGACATACGGGTTCTGGTCCTTCTCATTAGGCTTCTTGGTTTCATGGTGCCATGCTTCCAATATACAGTATTCAAAGTTTAGCACCACAATAACCACCTTAGATGTGTGATCTCCCCTCACTTGGTCGGACCATAACAATGGTGGCCTTTTTATGAGGATTAATGGAGGGTGGGTTGGACTGGTTATCTTGAAACCCTGTAGAAGGGTAAGGGAGGATAGAGGGTTCTGATATGTATCCAAAGAGGGAAAGATCTAGATAGATTTAGAGATAGACTAGAATACGAGGTGGGGTGTTCAGATAGAGAGGTTCCCCAGGTTTTGAAAGTTCATTCAGATGTTTAATTACTTGAAATAGGTCTGTTACTTCAAATAGGTATGGAGATACAGTATGCAGAGTCTATTAAAATGATCCAGGTTTAAATTTAATTTATTTTTGTATCTCATATATGTTTGCAGTATTTTGCAGTGAGTTCCTCCATTAATATTAATCTATTAACATTTATTGATCATTCTCTTGGACCTACCTTTTGATTTGCAATTTCAGTGGATGATTTTAGTGCTGGTTTAAATTTAGGGGCTTTTTCCTCATCTGAAGATCCTCCTTTGTCGCAGATTTTACTGGCAAGTTCTCCAATCTTTCGTTTTAGAGTTTCCTCCTCCAGGTCAGCATCTGTGTGCACTCCATGACTTGTAGACTAAAAGAATAAACAGTGTCAGATTGTATACAGAACATTGTCTTCTGTGAGAAGCCTAAGACAATGGGGCAAAGTTACCTCATCTGAATGTACAGACATTCTCTCCTCTAGGCGGTTTAGCATACGTTCAATGGCAGACATGCGTTTGTTGAGATCAGACACCTGTGAAAGAAGAGAATGGAGCATGTAGGAAAGAGCCCGCCACCAAAGGAATCTGTTACCACCACCAATAATCTCTTTCTAGAACAACTTGAGTTTAACAAAGTTAAGAAAGTAGAAATCAGGAGAGCAGATGAGAGGTAAAGGAAATGCATACATTCATTCATATCAACATCCCCAATCTTATTCTTGGCAAAAACGTGAGTAACTACTGGGACCTGCAGGCTGTGACTCTTCAATAAGTGACCACCTTTTCAGGGCCCAGATTTATAGTGATAAAGTCACAATCAACAGGCCCCAAAGGTAGCCTAGAACTTTAAACCAACAAACTAAGCAAAGCAGGGTCGTGCAATTAAACATTACACTCACCTACCCCAAATCCAACAATCCTCAAATGTTTTAGTTTGGAGATGTCTTTTTATAGCAAAATATTTAGATTTATTGAACAGCAGATACTCTCATGGCCACCAGAAGGCATAATTTCAACTTGCTTGGCAGCAATGCAGTCACTTACCGTATATAAGGTTTTCAATATAAAATTAAATCTCTATTGAACAGCCACAGCAGTAGCACATGAGTTATCAACATTTGAGAATTCCAGGGATACTTAATTCTGCATGGGACATTCTTAGCCAATAGCATTTTTTTTTCTCAGGAGAACGCAGACCACTTTATTATATCAAAATTCCTAACATTGTTTTTAGATGCTGTTTCTCATTTAGAACACTGGTTTCAGAAGTCATCTGGAAATTTAAAAAGTTGATAAGAACGAAACATACTAAAAAGTGGACTTAGACTGTAAAATTCATTCACATTTGCATAATGAAGATTCCCTCCTTATAACAAAAAATGACTAAAAGTGATAAAAATGTTATGTTAGTAATATTAAAACAAGTTTTGGATTTGGGCCAAATGCTCTGCTAGAAGCTCATACAGTTTAAGACTTACAGTGCCTTAAAAAAGTATTCATACCCCTTGAAA
Organism: Lithobates sylvaticus; assembly: GCA_028564925.1. Lineage (NCBI taxonomy): Eukaryota > Metazoa > Chordata > Amphibia > Anura > Ranidae > Lithobates > Lithobates sylvaticus. The sequence continues at coordinate 93,069,655 of CM053031.1, read as the reverse complement.
TTTTCCACATTTTGTCTAACTAAAAACGTAAATGTATTTTATTGGGATTTTATGTGATAGACCAACAAAAAGTGGCACATAGTTATGAAGTGGAAGCCAAAAAAAGAGTTTTCAATTTTTTTTACAAATAAATATCTGAAAAGTGTGGTGTGCATTTGTATTCAGACCCCTTTCCTCTGATACCCCTAACTAAAATCTAGGGGAACCAATTGCCTTCAGATGTTACCTAATTAGTAAATAGAGCCCACCTGTGTGTAATTTAATCTCAGTATAAATACAGCTATTCTGTGAAGCCCTTACAGGTTTGTTAGAGAACCTTAGTGAATAAACAGCATCACGAAGGCCAAGGAATACACCAGACAGGTCAGGGATAAAGCTGTGGAAAAGTTTAAAGCAGTCCGTCAGGTTATAAAAAAATATGTCAAGCTTATGGCACAACTGCAAATCTACCAAGGCATGGCCATCAACCTAAACTGACAGGCTGGGCAAGGAGAGCATTAACCAGAGAAGCAGCCAAGAGGTCCATGATAACTCTGGAGGAGCTGCAGATATCCACAGCTCAGGTGGGAGAATCTGTCCACAGGACAACTAGTAGTCGTGCACTCCAAAAATTTGGCCTTTATGGAAGAGTGGCAAGATGAAAGCCATTGTTGAAATAAAGCCATAAGAAGTTTTGTTTACAGTTTGTGAAAAGCCATGTGGGGGACACAGCAAACATGTGGAAGAAGGTGCTCTGGTCAGATGAGACCAATATTGAACTTTTTGGCCTAAAAGCAAAACACTATGTGTGGTGGAAAACGAACACTGCACATCACCCTGAACACACCATCCCCACCGTGAAACATGGTGGTGGCAGCATCATGTTGTGGGGATGATTTTCTTCAGCAGGGACAGGGAAGCTGGTCAAAGTTGATTGGAAGATGGATGGAGACAAATACAGGGCAATCTTAGAAGAAAAACTGTTAGAGTCTGCAAAAGACTTGAGACTGGGGCAGAGGTTCACCTTCCAGCAGGACAACGACCCTAAACCTACAGCCACTGCTGCAATGGAATGGTTTAGAGAAAATTACATTCATGTTTTAGAATGGCCCAGTCAAAGTCCAGCTCTAAATACAATTGAGAATCTATAGCAAGACTTGAAAATTGCTGTTCACAGACGTTTTCCATCCAATCTGACAGAGCTTGAGCTATTTTGCAAAGAAGAATGGGCAAAAACGTCACTCTCTAGATGTGCAAAGCTGGTAGAGACATCCCCCAAAAGACTTGCAGCTGTAATTGCAACGAAAGGTGGTTCTACAAAGTATTGACTTGGGGGTGAATACAAATGCACGCCATTTTTCCGATTTTTTTTTGGAAAGAATTTTGAAAAACATTTATCATTTTCCTTCCACTTCACAATTATGCGCCACTTTGTGCTGGTCTATCACAAAAAATACCAATAAAATACATTTACGTTTTTGGTTGTAACATGACAAAATGTGGAACATTTCAAGGGGTGTGAATACTTTTTTAAGGTACTGTACACCAAGGCAAAACAGGCCAGTGCTCTGCTCCAATAATAATATCCCTCTATGGCAGAGACCACATGAACAGCACCTTGGTGTGACACAATCACCTTTTTTTCAACCCATATATAGTTTTAATTTATTAATAGAATTTACAATATGAACCAAGTTCAAGAGAGGAACATTTTTATGTTACTGGTCAAATTTAAAAGCCAAGTAAATTTCCAGGGAAAAAACTCCCAAACCTAAGAGACTTGCTGCAGATGAGGTACAGTTGCCATTTATACCGGAGCACTCTACTAGAAAGCAATGGTAGAGATTAAAAAAAAAAAAAAATCTTGCATTAAAGCTAAAAATAGAAGAGGTAATAACAAAATCTATATATATAGTTTACAGCAAAGCTTTTACAGAATAAACAAGGTCCTTCAGTTTTTCAGCATTTCAATCTGTCTGTCAAGCTAAGCAAAACAGTGGCGGATTCAGGGGCTACAGAGAGGAGGGGAGAGCATCCCCCATTCACTGTTATTGGAGAGACCTTTGCCTGATCTTTAATGTGTATCTAAATCTAATGTTTTTGGAAGGAGTAGCCAATAGCTAAAACAGACCAGTTTTGTCTTATCTACGTTTCATTCAGGAGATTTTCAATCCTTGTCCTGTGTAGACACAAGAGAAAGTGAGAGGAAAGTTCACCGGGACAAAAAAAAAGAAGATTCTCTCCAGCGAGGGCTCTGTATATAATTTTGACAGGGGATCTGACCCCTAAGGCCCCTTTCACAGGCGGATCTAAACGGACGCTCCATACAGCTCTATGGAGCGTCGGATGTCAGCGGTGACATGTCCGACATCCGTCAGGCGGTCCGTAATCATCTGATCCCCCCATAGGGGAGAGCGCACTCTCTGACAGGTCCGTCCCTGCACATAGTGCAGAGACGGACTTGTCATCCGCCGGCTCAGCGGGGATCAACGGAGCGATCCCCGCTGAGCAAGCGGATGCTAAATACGGACAGCCCTGTGTGAAAGAATTGGAAAACGTATCCCCTCAAAATGAGATCTTCCTAGAAAGGGTAAAAAGAAGACTAACCTATGATAACCAAATACATACAAAAATTCTAATAAACACTGTATACAAGTTATACTTCTTATAACCATTAAGGGAAAGGATTTAATTTTGAGTGGGTAAGTTGTTCTATTTAATCTTGTTATGAGAGTTTTCTGTTCCTAGATTTGGTTTACTACTTTAAAAAATAATAACTTTTGTTCTGTGGATATTTGTCTATATCACATTGTGATGATGTTATACTCAATTGTTGATGCGCAAAAAAAACCCCAAAAATTTGTTTTTAATATTTGTATTAAAAAAAATCACATAAAGAACCAGACCATTCACTACAATGCTCTACCCCCAATCACCCCAAAAAAAGATCAAATGTTTTGGCTATACAAATACTTGTAACCCTGTCACCACAAGGTCACTTTTAGTCAAGAGATCACTTGTAAAAGAAGCCTTTATGTGCTGGAGGTCCAGGTATTAAAGAGTTTCCACTTCTCAGCTACCCAACCACTGTATGCAAATATTTGATGGTCAGAACAGCCAAATACTTGCTTTCCTTACTGGCCAGTATGGTTTCTTTTTCTGGTGAACATTCTGCAATGACGTACAAACTGGATGTAGGAACTATAGCGGCTGGAGGGGAAGAGCGTAAATACACAGATCGCTGGAAAAGTAAGTATATAAAAGCTTCTTTAAAGGTGACTTCTTGGCTAAAAGTACTAAAATTGGTGACAGGATCTCTATAGGAATAATCAATTAGAGATTTACTAACCCCAAGCATGCAAATTACTTTTGCACCAAGAACCCTAGTACAGTCTAATATCTTTCTGTCTCACTCTACCCTGCACAAGCATTTACTAAAAGCAGGGGGCCAATGCCCAACATTAGGTTGGGCCCCACTGCTTGTGAACAAGAAAAAGTCTACAAACTTGTTGTGCAATGTGTGAGGGCACAGTGGGCCCCACCTTCTTTGGGGTCTGTGTGGCTGGTACACATTGCACCCATGGAGCATATGCCACTGCTGCCCAATAAATCTGGACTGTAATGTATACAGTCTGGGAATAACCAATTTTTACTACAACAAATGTACTTATTTTAAATCTTCATCCCCCACAGCTATTACTTTTTGTACCACTTGACCCTCCCTTTTAAATTGTGAGCTCTAACGAACCGGGCGCTCTGATTTCTCCTGTACTGAATTGTATAGTAACTGACTGTGTACTGTACTGTACTGTCTGCCCTCATGTTGTAAACATGCAAAACTGTTGGCGCTATATAAATCCTGTATTATAATAATAATTTTCCTATCAAGGGTAGGTAAATCGCTTTAAATGTAAAACATTCTCACAATTGCCCACTAGGTGTCATCAAATGAAATGTAAAGGTTGCAATTCATGTTGAACTGCAGGCAAATATGAAAACACTATTTAGTCTAGATATGTGTTGATAAAAAATATTACTTTTATTTTACAACTACTGTAAAATGAAAAACTAGTAGACAACTAGCATTGCATCTTTCATTCAACTAATACTGTATACGTATTTGAATATATTATTAGATTGCTGTAATCCCTGCATGCAGGAGCACTCACACTGGGAGAGGGAAAGTCAGCACAGTGACTCAGAAGGGGGTCTCCTGTCTTAGAGAGTGCACAAGTAAACATGTTTAAAGGAGAGGAGAACACAAGGATACTGTCAATGATGTGCTGCTGCTCCTTCACTGTTCAGTCAGCAGGCTAGGGTGGGGCTTTGTTCCAGCTGCATTGGTTATAGATCCCCAACACTGGAAGGGTTTGTTCATCAGGGGTAGCAAAAAAAGGTGTAATTCTTACCCTATCCTTCGCTCCATCTGGGTCCTCCCAACAGTGTAACTGACCACACAAAACCTCTTTTCTAAAGTGTCTTAGGTCGTGATAACTTTGCTGCCTCCTCCATGGACACTTCAGGTTTAATAGCCCTGCATTGTAAGTGATTATGCTAAAGGACCACTCATAGCCTGAAATGCTGGAGGCCATCGCCATAGCCTGCCAGAGTGGGGGTAAGGCATCTAATTCGGCCTGCTCATCTCCCCCTAAACATGACAAGCAGTTAGCCCATTGCAGTGCAGAGGGGCCCCATTGTAATAATTTTTTTTCAGATGTAGAGTTTAAGAGACCATGTAGAGAGGCTTTAACTGCAGTACAGTAAAGTGAGATCTAAGACCTGGCTATGCTATCTGTCTGGGGTGCCTGTTTACATACATTACATATATGTATTTCAATTTTGTGTTTACCTGTTAGCAAGTATTTTTTCTCTTGTCAATAATCATCCTTTAGCCGGCCATAGACGGTTCGAATCTCAGCCAGTTCGGCAGTAACTGGCTGAGACTCGAACCATGTATGGGCAGGCTGAATGTTCCCAAGTTTATCGACTGATCAACTTGGGTACATCCAGCCTGTTGGATTTTACATGTGACTATTACCAGTTATAGTTACTAGCAATAGTCACTGTGTCTCCCAGCAGGGGCGATTTTCCCTGCCCCCCAGCGGGAACACAATGACTCTGCGGAGGGATTGAGCAACTTTTTGTTCTGCAACCCATCTATGGCTTCTGTGCTACAAGGATGGTAGTCCATGGTGGCAGAAAATCTTTTAATGCTCTAAGACCGACCATAAACCAAGTGATTTTCTTCCCTGCAACCAAGGTTGTGTTGATGGGGAAATCCCACCTACAGAGCCATTGTGTTCTCCCTGCAGGGGGGAAGCAGTCCCCGGAGGGACAATACAGTGATTATTATTATTATACAGTAATAATCATATGTAAAATCTGACACACTGGTTGTACCCAAGTTAATTGATCGATCAACTCGGGTACATTCATCCTTCCCATACATGGTTTGAATCTCGCCCAGTTCCTGCTGAACCGCCCGAAATTCAAACCGTCTATGGCTGGCTTAAGTAGATAACCTAAGTGACAGTATCTGGTGGATATCTTTCATTATTGCATTTGCTTGTAGATATGATGAAATGGAAGGGTTAAAGTTATTTGGATAGTTCCTGTCATGTCGTTGAGTGCATGTCGTTGAACACTTCTAATGACAATTAGCCATTAATGTGATTTTTCTCCTGAGAGGTGCTTATTCCAAGAACAAGGCACATAAAAATAATTAACAAAACCATACAAAGAACTAGAGGGGCTTAAGAGGGATGTGAAAAAAAAGGAAATCATTTACATCAAAAGTAAATCTTAGCCGTGGTTCTAAGTAATGAGCAAGCACTGAAAAGAGTCTAATTACATCTATGGAAAACACATCATGCTCAGCACACTTCAGGCTGCTCTATGACAATGTTATATTGAAAAGGATGAGGGCAGTGTCTAGGCTTGGTTTCATGGTCAAGCTAACATTAATTAAGAGCCCTATGAACAAAAAAAGTTTTCCAAACATAATTTCATTTTGACTGTGAACCAGAGCAGCCAACGTGCAATCGCCTTTCAACTTCTGGCAACTTCAAGCTTAAAATAGGTGAAATCGAATTTGTTACTCAATTTTCACACCACAAATGCCAGTTACATTGGCATACTAGATATAGCTATCTGTACATTTTACAAAGAAATGCTTGCAACAAAAGCTCAGTGATTGCAAGCTCAATAGTTCAAAAGCTTGTTTTGGCATCCCCAAGTTTATTTATGGCTCAAAGATGGAAATATGGCTTCTAAACGACAAACTCTCCCTTCACCTGTCAAAATGAGACAGTGCTACCCCCATTAAACATTTTTAGGCATATGTTAGCCTTTAATTAATATGTGATTGTTTGTAACTCCTTAAAGTGGATGTAAGTGGATGTAAACCCGAAAAAAAAAATAGATGTCATAATGTAAAGCAGCGTTTCTTAACTCCAGTCCTCAAGGCGCCCCAACAGGTCATGTTTTTAGGCTTTCCATTATTTTGCACAGGTGCTTTGATCAGTTTCACTGCCTTAGTAATTACCACAGCCGTTTAATCTGAGGGAAATCCTGAAAACATGACCTGTTGGGGCGCCTTGAGGACTGGAGTTGAAAAACACTGATGTAGAGTATAAGATTTCCTATCATTTGAGCCCAGTCTTGCCACAAAGAGTTAATCCAGCTCTGAGCAATCCTCATTTATTGTTCAGTGAGATAAATCTTGACAAACAGAGAAAAACTTTGTCAAATCCTCCCCTTGCTGTGAGTGACAGGTGATTTACATATCTCGTGCACTAGCCTAAGAGACATGCATTATTTTTTTATTCCCTCCCACTCCTTTCTTCTGCTGCTCGGCCAGGATTGGATGTTCCACACCTCAGCATAATTGGGCATGCTAAAGTCATGTGGTTACTTTACTGTCTTTTCACTGGATGTTATAGATCAGAGCAGAAGTTCAGTGTAAGAAATACATAGGAGAAAATGCATGTTGACAAGGGGAGTGTAGAGGTGGGCGGGAAGTCTACTGACATCACGCCTCCAACCACCGAGCTCTAGACAACAGACCCACCCACAGAATCTGCAGTTTTTCGGGTCTCATAACAGACAGAGGGGAGACATTTGACAGGTAAAGATACATGCAGGAGGCATGTATATCCTTATAGATAACCCCTATGGCAGTAGTTTAGAAAGGATGCCATTGGGTTTACATCCACTTTAATATACTGTAAGTGTGGCATTATTTCTGTCTGGAACAGCCACAGTGTAGACTGGTGTTACAGGTTTTAAGCTTGGTACACACAGGCCCGCTGGGTTGAATGAAAAAAAAAAAAACTTCCTGTGTGTGCCAGGATTAAGAACATTGCATCTTATCTAAAGGTTGAGATTAACTTAGTCAGCTCTTCAGTCAAAACATTACCTGATTGCCTGAATGATGCACATTTTCTTGAGAAGATGCTCGACTCCTGCGTCTTGGGGGAACTTTTGGAGCAGCGCCCCTCTCTTCGTCTGAAGTGTCCATATCCCCAGAGTACTGTGATCCCTTGGGAACAAGGGAAGGGCTGCCTTTAGGGAGATAGCGGGTGCGAGTTAGTTGGGGATCAGGGAGGGGAAAATTTACTTGGGATTCTGTTAAAGAAGGAAGGTCTGGAAAAATAGGGTGGGAAGGGGAAGAGGTTGAAAATAATGCATTATTTATAGCAGTTGTACAAGAAAATATCTATTGATAAGGGGTCTATCTTTTAAGGGATAAGGGATGTAGAGAGATGTTCTACAGCTTTTGCCAACAAATAAGAGACAAATATATCCACATAGACATCGAACAAAACATTCCGGGTGGGTATTAGCTTTTACACCCATCCGCTATGGTCATGGCTATGGGTACGGTTGTCCGGTTTGTCTCGCAGCAGATAATTACCAAAAATATGAAGGGTTTACCGTAAAACTAGACTATAGAAAACTTTTTTCCTAAAGTAGATGTAAAACTTAAGTAGAAGGCAATTAGATTACTGTGTGCATTGTATATCATAAACAAATGTCATTTTTTTTTCAACATAAAACCTTACACATTCTGTCTACTTCAGAGGTGTAAAGACACCACAAGTAAAGACTGCCATTGAGTCTGCAGCAATAGGTCATTACAATTGTGACGCATCGCAGACTGATTACCGAAAGCAATGGGTCATATGTAAATATTCCCTCAACGATGATGTCCGATGACATGGATGACATTTGCATTCACTATGCATGCATTAAATGCTCACGCAAGTCAGCTCAATGTGATTCCAATTTTTAGCGATCCTAAACCTTTGAAAAGGTCACCTTCATGTTGTCTGTGCCCTCGTCAACCCAACTTACTCTTATCTTAATTTTACAATTTATGCTTATCTATTTTTTTTCTTTCTTGTGTGCATCGCGATGTGGCATTGAAATGGGATTAAAGATAAAATGCATATGTTCCTCTACTCCTACCATTCCTGTACATTACATAAAATTTGCAAATTGCATGAACATTGTGTGAAAAATTACAAGAAAAAGCCTTATTCGAATTTTTTTACTATCTAGTCCCAATAAAAACCAAAGCAATAAAGATGTATGTATACAAATTGTGCTATCAAATTACGGCTTTTCTTTCTGGAAAAAAAACATATATAATACATTAGGGTAGCCTGCAATTACCAAAATATATAATGGCTTCCTGGTTTATGGGAGGTCATAATTCTCCATTAATTTATTAAACAGCACAGAATAGAGCGATATTCTGTTTCATATAAACAATTAAGAAATATGTTTTCTACAGTCTAGTTGTTCAGTGAATTCTTCATACTTTTGGTAGGAGAACAGACATCTTTTCAAAATACACAGCAAGCTAATTGCTCCAAGCATGATACATAGCTAATTTTGAAGGATGGGTAAGCAATGGAATATTCTTGAATAACTAAAAAAGACAACATTTCTCCTGACATATTTTCTTATAGACCAGAGCAATACTATACTAATACATTTATCAGCAGTAACATGCTTAAGGCTGGGTTCACACATGTCTGGCTGCTGTTTGCAGTCCGAAGTCCGGGGCGGTTTTGTTCACCGGTTCACTTGAATTCGCACCTAAAGCTGACCCAAAATTGCACAGGACCCTTTTTAGAAATGGACCGCGGCTGCCCCGGACATGTGTGAACCGGCTCCATTGAAAGCCAGCCTGATTCACATGTTATGCGAATCGATGCGGTTAAAAACGCATCCAATTCGCATATATGTGAACCGAGTCTAAATGATTATTGTCCAGTTGTCCTAAATATTATCATCATGAAATGTTTTGAGAGGCTTGTATTACTACATCTTAATGCAAGCATTCCTGTTGATCTGGATAAGTATCAGTTTTCCTATTGTGTAAACAGATCCACAGATGATGCAATTTCTATTGTGTTGCATACTGCCTTGACATATTGTGAGCACTGTTAGGATGTTTTTCATTGATTTTAACTCAGCATTTAACAATGTAGTAGTTCCTGACAAATTAATGAAAAAGTTAAATGCTTTGGGCCTATATCCATTGCTGTGCTCATGGATCATGCATTTCCTAACAAACAGGCAACAAATCGTGAGAATAGGAGATCAGGTGCCTAATACTATTATTTTGAATACAGGGATACCACAGGGATGTGTGTTGAGTCCAGCCCTGTTTACATTGTTTACGTATGATTGTATTCCCATACATGCGTCTAATGCTCCGTACACACGGTCGGAAATTCTGACGGAAAATGTCCGATCGGAACCATGTTGTTGGAAAATCCGCCCGTGTGTGTGCTCCATTGGAAATTTTTAGATCCTGCTCTCAAATTTTCCGACAACAAAATCCGATCGGACTTTTTCCGATCGTGTGTAGAGAATTCCGACGGACAAAGTGCCACGCATGCTCAGATCAAATTACGAGACCAAAGCTATTGGCTAATAGCCTCTACGTAGTTCCGTCGTACGTAACGAACGTCACCACTTTCAGAATGATCACATTTTCCGACAACTTTGTCCAACCGTGTGTATGTAACACCAGTGTCTGACAAAATCCGTCAGAAAAAATCCGACGGATTTTGTGGTCGGAATTTCCGACCGTTTGTACGGGGGCAAACACTATAGTGAAGTTTGCTGATGACATCACTTTAGTTAGACTCATACGAGATAATAATAAGACAGGACATTCAACATTTGATTGAGCGGTGTACAGAAAATTATTTAATACTTAATACTGCAAAAACTAAAGAAATAATAGTGGATTATAGGAAATTAAGAAAGATCAATCATTGCCCAGTATATATAGAAGGTAAGGAGGTGGAAAGGGTGTACACTATTACATTTTTGGGAGAGCATATTACAAGGGAGTTGTGATGGTCTCAAAATACTTTTTTTCTAGTGGAAAAAGCGCAGCAGAGACTGTTTTTCCTTTGGAGATTGAAGCAGGCTAGATTGTCCTTTAAAACTACTTTCACACTGGAGGCGTTGAAGGGCTAATAATAGCGCCTGTAAAGCGCCTGGAAAACTCCTCCCCTGCAGCCCCAGTGTGAAAGCCTGAGTGCTTTCACACTGGGGCAGTGCACTTGCAGGACGTTTGAAAAAGTCCTGCAAGCAGCATCTTTCGGGTGGTGGAGGAGGAGCGGTGTATACACCGCTCCTCCACCGCCCCGCCATTGAAATCAATGGCCACCGCTGCCAAAGCGCCTGCAAAGCGCCTGCAAAGCGCTTCGGAAGTAGTGCTTTGCGGGTGCTATTAACTCTTTATTCGTGAGTTAAAGGAGCCCCGCTAGCAGGCGAAAAGCGCCGCTATTACAGCGGTTTACCTCTAATGCCCCTCCACCCCAGTGTGAAAGTAGTGTATTAAACCCACAACTGTAAAATCAGTCTGTATATGCAGTAAAGCATGCTTGTTATATTCACTGTGGAATCTAAGGGTTTAAACCTTTGCATTGTGTAAAAAAAGTCTGTTTCATCCTGTCTTCTCTGATCCTCCCCTTTTTACACAGTCCCCAATCCATCTCCTGATAAGACAGAGCCCTTGGAGTCACTCTGCACGTGCTCAGTTTGGTGTATTGCTAGAGAGTTTGTTTGTTTTTCTTGGGAGGGTGCATGTGATCAGCATAGGGCCAATTAGCACTGTCCAGACAGAGGGTCAGGGGTCCTGCAGCCTCATAGGACAGTCAGAGTAGAATGAAAGCTCCTCCTACAAGCTTTAACCAGACACTAGATAGAAGTCATACGACTGCTATATACTACTGATGAGAAAAGGTATTCAGCAGTTTGTATTTACTAAAATAATTACATTTCCATGTTCTGTGTACTGTTGGAGACCAGATATAGTGAATGCACAGACCTGGGTTTAGTAACACTTTAAGGCTTCTGGTCAATTTCCATCATTGTACCATTGAGAGTATTCTTCTCCACTGTGCTGTAGTGTGGTATGCCAGCTGCAGGGCAGATTATAAGAAGTGGTTGTCTCATGTGGTGAAAACAGCACAGCGGATCATAGGTACAGAGCTACTAAATTTGGACACAGCCTATGTCAGGCAATTAAAAAAGCAGGCAAAAGCTATTAGTAGTAAACCAATCCATCCAGGTTTGTCCCGTTGCCATCAGGGAAAAGTTATAAGACACTCAAAACGCACACTAATCGCTTAAAGTATAGTTTTTTTCCCCCCTAGGGCTGTATGGTCCATAACCCCACCAGGTACAGAGTTTTAGGAATTATGTGTCGACATTTTTTTTTTTTTTAAAACATTTTATATTTTGTTATATTTAAGCAGATATGTGCTAGAAGTATGTATGTGTGGTTGTGTTGATAAGTGTTTTATTGCTGTTGTAAAGAGTATCCTGATCAATTTTGTTGTATGTATACAATGACAATAAAGTATATTATTATCGTTACTGGCTCTAAAATCTGCAATGATCATCTAGGTCTTTTAAATAGGAATTAATGCCGGGTGGAAACATAAAATTAGCACTAAAAATATACTACAGTCCTTTTTCATCTATTTTTCACATTGCTAAATAATTATAGCAGAACAGTTTCACAAATATTTTATCTGAAGTCTAGGATTGCAGAGTTTTGCAACTTACTGGACCTCCGAATGTTGTCAAGACTACGGCGTCGGGAGTTGACTGTCAGACGGACTTCAGTACTAAACTCTTGCTCTGGATTAGCCATAGTTTGTCCCTGATCCTGAAGTAGCTGGTGGAATACAGAAGCCAGTTCTGCCTCTGCAATGAGAGACTCTTTCCGAGCCACGTCTTTACCAGTGCTGGTGAACTCAGAAAATGACTGTATAATACAGAATAGATAAAGATAGTGACTTTCAACAACCAAGACTCTGATTACTGTGTATGTACTGTATATATATTCAAAGAAACCAAGAGAATAAAGTCTACTGACCACCATAACAATCATAGTGATAAATTGAGAAGTTAATCAGTGACAGACCCAAAGCTAAGAAATACCTGGAAGACATCTTGATCTAGAGAAGGAGACAGCTGCATTGACTGTCTGCGAGACTGCGCTGAATACTCAGAGTCATTTTCAAAGTCATACGGATGGACAGAGAGTAGGCGCTTGGTCTTGCGCATCTTAAGGAGATAAAAGCGTTAGAAAGTGAAGTAATTGGAGGATGTGAGAAAACAATTTGGAAAGTTTGCCAAAAAAGATGCAGAGGTGAATTTCTTTAACCTCTTGGCACCGACTCTTCCTGGCCCTTTAAGAGGTTTATGACGCTGGGAGGCAGGGCATGGCTTAAGATCATGTGACTGACGTGATTGGCTGTCACAGTGGTCACATGGTCCGAAAACTCCCAATCACAATTCTCAATTGAGAGCTTTCGGTTAGTTGACTGTAACTGTGCTGGGAGCACACAGCGTGTGCGCTCTCAGCACAAATTATTGCAAATATGCGACCCCTCGGCGCTAAGGAGTCTGAGAGGCCACATATTTGCGTACGGCCGGCGCCAAGGAGTTAGGCATACTTTTAGCCAAGAATACACATCAGTTTGGAATGAAAAGGGGGAAGCCTATACAATATTTTTCACTTTTAGGCTAGGTTCACACTACTGCAGCTGCGATTTGATCCAATTTTGACATGATTTTGACATGATATTTAATACGTTTTTGATGTAATTTTCATGGCTCTGCTTTTTTGGTTTTGGCCAATGATAAGCATATCTGCTGTGACATAAATTAAAGGCGTCCCCTTATTTTTTACGTACTGTACTTGTTTGTTTATATTGTGTGGTGGTTAAGCACTTATGTCCTCTCATTACAGCTGTTGTTAAAGCTACGTCTGCAGTCTTGATTGAAAAAGAGGAGGAAGTCATTGAAAATAGGGAAGAGAGAGGACAGTTCTAGGTCATGTATAATGAATGACCTCTGTGCACATGGGGAAAAGTTCTTCAATTACAAACATAATAATAAAAAGGTGAGTGCATATGCTTATCCTTGTGGAGGGATGTGTCTGGGACTAGGAGAGCAAATGGGGTTAAAAAGCATTGAAATCGCAAGAATACATCACAAACACTTTAAACCAAACCGCATGTGGACGCATTTTTTCATTATAGTCTATGGGGCCAAACTCATGCTGAAATCTCACCAAAGTGGTATAGGACCCTTTTCCAAAATTGCACCACGCTGTACTGCATTGATGTAAATGGGCACCATTGGAAATGTGATTTCCATTGTCATGCGATTCTGTGCGACTCAGGTCACATCAAAAATTGCAAATTGCGCAAGTGTGAACAAGGCCTTAGTGCTCTCTGCTCTGGAGACTGATAGCTGTTGTAAGTTGTCTATAAATATATTTTTCTTCTACATTTTCAAAATGGCAGTTCATCATAGCTCACTAACTACTAGTTAAGGTTAGGGTCTCCTACCATTTCTGTTTTTTTTCTTGTTTTGGTGGTTTTTATATACCAGAGATATAAATGATTGTCATTAAAACATGTCCTACCAAAGCCAGTGCTTACAACGGCAAGACAATCTAATACATTTTTGTTTTAAATGGAAACCTTTCACTTAAAATGTATAAAATGTAAACTCAGAGTAGCCAATACAAATATCTGAAATTTTATCAATGGTCCTAAAGTTTAAATATACCCCACTTTAATGATTGAGGGAATGGCGGTTTGGCTAGTATGGTCCTAATGCTTCTCCATATCTCAAGGTATGTTCCATGTGAGCTAAAAGGCCAATACAGTAAAGTTACCAATGCATCTTTTTTGTAATTCCAATAATAATATTCATTTTATATGAATTGCAAATCAGTACTTGATCATAAATCAATCAATCAGTCAATATTGTGAGCTGATGCAGACACAAGCCAATATAAATGAATGCTCTGGTTGTGTAATTACCATACTGTAGCGCTGAGCTTCTGCACTGTCCACTATGTCCTCATCATCATCTGCAAACATCCCAGCCCTTGCCTGACGCAGGTATTCTCCTAACAGGGAGCAGAACAGCAAAATGTCAGCAGTAACAAAACTTTCAACTAACATGTTCCTATACCCTGTGCCATATCTATCTATCTATCTATCTATCTATCTATCTATCTATCTATCTATCTATCTATCTATCTATCTATCTATCTATCTATATATCTTGTCACTCTAGCATTGCAACCTTTGTTGCAAGTGAGAGCTATTTGTAACGTTACTGTAACATTAGCAGCATTACTGGTGCCTGATAGCTATGTGTACCACCTACTTGTACTACAGCAGATAAACCCATCTGTTGGCTGAAATGGTTGGCGAGGGAAGACCCATGCAGTGTTATGTTTACAAGCACCTGAGTTAAAGCGGTTCTGCACCCATTTCATTTAGTAAATCTCTTTGCCTTCCAAATCAGGCAAAGAGTACTAAATGAAAATTTTTTTTTTTTTACTTACCTTGTAATTGAAGACTTCCGGTCTTCTCTCTCTGCGGCGGCGGGCGGGGTCTCTGCATCGATCGTCGTCACGCCGCACTGTCTCCTGGGATCTGGTGTCATTGATCCCAGGAGTCAGTGCGGGCATCTTCTGAAATCTCGCGAGATTTCAGCCACATCTTCCGAAATCTCCCGAGATTTCGGCCACATCTGCCGAAATCTCCTGAGATGTCGGCAGATGTGCCGTTACTGCGCACGCGCGAGTAACGGCGGTGCATGCTGGGCCATCTAAAGTTCCTGTGGGTGTTTCACATGCCCACAGGCAAGATGGCCCCCAGCACAAAAGAAGAAGACGAGGAACTTCATCGGACGAAAACCGGCGGCGATCGAGATGGAAGATGGAACAGGTGAGTCCCCCAATAAAGGTAAGCATCCTTTATATTCCGTCCCAAAAAAAAAAAAATTTTTACAGAGTGCAGAACCGCTTTAATAAAGTTTTTGGATGAAGCCCAGGACAAGCAGAATGTGGCTTCTTACTTTCAAGCGTACATACTGCTGCCATTAACACTTTAACTTAAATCTATGCATAACATCTCCTCTTGGGTCTCTCATTTGGTTCCCCTTATTTATACCCCAAATTTCTGTAGCACCCCCCTGACCCCTGTAGGCATGGTGGTACCCCCAGAGACAGGGTGGGCTGACATTTACACCAGGGGTAGATTACTTAAAGTATAACTAAAGGCAAAGCATTTTTTTTTTTGTTTTGGATAGAGTGGAGAGGGATTAAAACAATTGTTTATTCACCCTCTCTATTTGTCCTGTTTACCATTATCATTGAAAGTGGAAGTAAAAGAAAATCCCCCATTTTGGGTTTTCCCCAGAAAGGTTGTATAGGGGAAATCTCTCAATGGGGACAGTTCTGGTGACCTGGGGGTCCCCAAGGAATTCCCTTATTTTGCAGGGATTTCCTCTCACTTCCTGTTTGGCTAAGAGACAGAAAGTGAAGGAAAATCTCTCCCAAAAAAATCTGGCAGGTGTTATAATGCTCCCTTGCTCTACCCACAATAAAAAAAAAAAAAAATGATGCTTACAGTTCTACTTTAAGCATAGTGGGACATAAAGACAGGTGGGCATCGGTCACTTTAGGGTACAAACAAAAAGGAGTTTATTGACTCTCATTCAAAACTCCTGGGAGAGAGGGGTAGGGAGTTCAGAATACCCATTACTGGTCTGCAGACTCAATACCACAAAAAGAAGAGACACCAGTACAAAAAAAATGCATTTAAGCTGGTTATACTTTCCTAATAGCAGCCATTTCCATTAGCAACCAAATCTTTCCTTGTAGCAGCAGAGGGCTCAATGATCCCATCATGATGCTTTCCCAGGCTCCCCGCAAGTTCCTCACCCAGGACCTCGTGTTGCAGAGTGAGCTTGGGTACATCCCAGACATCATCTCTTGCTCTCCTGTCCTCAGCCAGGCTCCCAGACCAAAGAGCCTCAAGCACCAGGATACACAGGACAGGCAGACTTCTTCTGCTCATGTACAGGCCTCAGGCTTCAGGCCTAATCACTCAGCTGCTCCACTCCACTCACCAAATATTTATACCCTCTGGACATAAACCTCCTACTGGTTGGCTAGGGGAAGTATGAATATTCATAAATCATTTTAACTATAGTTTCTCATACTAATACCAGAAGTACCAAAGACACCTACTGGCATAAGGGAGAAACCACAGCTCCTCTGAATTTAAGACATCCCAAATGAACAAGTAAACTATAAATCAGCTAGGTTGTCTACCACCCAGGAGAACTAAATTTGACTAGTAGCCCCTGTTCAGGACAGGGTGGCTATAATTCCACAAGCTCTATATTCTAGTAAAGGCACTGCTGTCTATGTTGTTGCCCATGGAGTCCACAAGAGTGAATACTTCTGGTCCTTGGTGTCAATGACAATGCTCTTTAAAGGGGCAGGTACCTGTCACTGGAGTAAATATATTCCGCAGACATCATATATTCTTGTTGCTGTTTATTTTTTTTAGTGGATGAGCTAAAATTTATCAGGCCTTCTTCCTGTGTGATACTAATACATTGCAGTGGACAGCAGTGGGTATCACTAGACAGATATGCTGGTGTCTGTAGAGGAATACTCACTGTTAATGTCAGGTAGGCTGTAAACTCTGTCCTGAAGACCTAGAAAGATATATTTATATATAGACTTACGTAGTTGAAATGTCACGAATGATAAGAAAAATTATATTAATTAGTTCAGTAGCAAAAGACAGTGCTAAAACTGATAACTATTACCACACAGTTTAATACAGTTTTTTTTGTAAACCGGAAAATACATTACAATACATATATTCATATATTCTTATTCCAAGAGGAACAATCAGCCCTGATCATATTGAAACCAGCACCAGAGCAATAGATCAAGAGATACTCACCAGTTCTCTAGATTTTTACATAGAAACAGAGGTAAATCGTGTTGTAGGAGGCCATCTTGGTTGACCCCCCTGTGTACACACTCTGTCCTACTACATGAATCCAGTCAAGGCAGCTTTTGGGTTTTTCCAAGATCCGTACATATATTATGCTACTCTGAGGTTCGTACATACCTGAGATCAATATACTGCAAACTCAGTTGTGTCCTGTATTATGAGACAGCACTATAGAACCCTATAGGAAGCTAATTTTGCATCTGGGATGGGTAGACAAGCAAAAAGTGGGAAAAAAAGATGTTTAAATGTGCACTTATCCTTATAGGGATATGTGACAAGTGGACAGATTGAGCAGACTGGAGATTTAAACAAGATGGTGGTCAAAAAATATGGCTTACAAATAAAAATAATGTTTCCCCTTCCCTTCATCTCTTCCATTCCCCTTAAAGAAAATTTTGTACAACTATTAGTCTTTGTTTTTGTTTTTTTACATATATTATATACAGCCCTATATACAAGTTGGGAATTTCTGAAATCTCTTGTTTTAATCTGGATGGACAAAAATGTGATATGAGTCTAAAGCCCCATAAAAAAATCTGATCATTCTGAACGTGGTGACGTTTGTTGCCTACGACGGGACTACGTAGAGGCTAGTAGCCAATAGCTTTGGTCTTGTAATGTGATCTGAGCATGCGTAGCACTTTGTCCGTCGGAATTCGCTACACACGATCGGATTTGGTGTGATCGGACTTTGTTGTCAAAAAATCTATCCAGCAGGAGATAGGACTTTGTCCGTCGGACAATCCGATGGAAACTGTCCGATGGTGCCTACACATGGTCGGAATTTCCGACAACATTGTCTGATAGGACAGAATCCATCGGAAAATCCGACCGTGTGTATGGGGCTTTAGGACCCTGAAACTTATCTAGAAGTGGTGGTTGACAAAACCGTCATTGACTGGGATTCTGTAAATCAGTGGCTTTGTTTTTCAAGAGCTACAGTATGTTATGTTAATTCACCTTACAGGTGTGAGCACCTTGCTCAGGGAAGCTTCTAATGCACACTGGACATTTTTTTACATTTTTACAGCAGCTGTTTTTGGCTATAGACTTTTTTCTACAGTCATTAAACTCTCCATCATGTTATCCTATGTGTCTGTAGCGCTACCCCCAGTTAAGAGAGCCGCTGGTTTGTTTTGGGTCCCTGAGTACAGCTCCACCAACCCCCGGCAATTTGCTCTACCCGCTCTGGCACAGTTAGTAAAGGGGTACGTCCCTATGCACATAAAACTTAGCTTATACTCTAAGTGTAATTGATATGAACTCACAAGCAGACTGCTGAAATAAGAATAACTGGCTTTACTTTGGCAGTAAGGAAAAAAAGAATAGCAACATGCATTTGAACATATATCTCACAATACTTTAGCAGGTCCCTGCAATATGCACTTTAAACATGTACACAGGTATATGAATCTAACAATGGGGAAACGGAGCGCCAAGCGTGGCGACCGTCTGCTATGCACCCCTGAGGTGCAATAAATCTATCTGCGCCTACCTAACGGACCAGGCCTGATCCCTAGTAATAGAGCTCAGTCCTTGTACTAGTACAGTGTTCTTCACCGGCAATAAATCTGTAGAGGTGGTGCACATGTAGCTTTCAATGGTGTCATTTGTAATCCACAAAAAGTAACATTGCTGCTCTGAGGTAAATTGCGCCTAGGCAGTTCAGTAGGCATAAAACTTGTGTGTCAATGCAGGATTGAGCCTACAGGCTCTCTCACCAATCCTTGGGGTACCGTCCTCCGATCCGGTCCCTCTAATGGTGGCTCTGGTCTCTTCAATGGCGGCGTCCGGCCTCCTCAGTCACAGCCCTGCACTCCGGTCATCAGCTCCGTCCGACCGACAGTAAGGGGAAGTCTCCGCTCCGCTGCTGTGGAAAGTGAGGGGTGAGAGTCTCACTCCATCTGCTGCAAGGCCCAGGCTTCAGGCCTTCAGCTCCGGTCCGCACAGGTGTCTCTGCTGGCTGCAGTCTCCGCGTCACACGCTCTGTCAGCAGAGGCAGGCCAGTCCTGTCAGGCCTCTGAAGAGGAAGTGTCCCAAGAGGAAGAGGCGGTCTCCGCTCTTCCCTTTTATAATCTCCCCCAGCAGCCTCCCGGGCGGAAGTCAGCAGCCCGGGGGCCTGGGGAATCATGGGAGATGTAGTCTCTACCAGAAAAAGGGGTAGAACCCCGCTACACACTCCCCCCACTTTAAATCTTTGGTCCCCAAAGATAGTGTTCAAACTACAAACTTTCTCGGGAACAACATTTTCACATAATTTGGACAGAGGAGCTTCCCACCAATTGGCATGAGATGGGGAGCTGTCCTGTCTACAGGTCGCTTCAGTGTGTGCAACCTGCTTAACTGTGCCAGAGAGTGAGCTGGGGTTGCCCTCCACTAAATGAACAGCGGAGGAGTCAGGGCTTTCAGCACTTCTCCTTGCTGTAGTAACAGAGTCCTCTGAACTTTCTCCCATCTTGGGGTAAGTTAGCTTCTTGGGAGGCTTCACACTCCTGCGAGCTCTCTGTTCTCTTGGAACTTCTTCAGGAACACATTCTGGCAACATCTCTGGTTCTGGAACATCATCTTCTTGTTCTGGGTAGAGACCAGGGATATCTTCCCAGCATTCAGGCACATCACTGAATGGCGCAAACTCTGTGGCTTCTGGGTTCAATGTGTTATCTTCCACATCTTCAGTAGGTGGAAGATCTATGGCAGAATTTCCTGGAGTTGAGGAAGGCCATAACCATTCAAGTTCTCCTCTTTCTTCTTCTGGTTGGGGGTCCTGTCCATCCCTAACTTGGGACGTTTGAGACCTAGTATTAGGCCTGGGGGTATCCAGAATGGAAACAGATTCAGGTACATCTCTTGCTGGAGGCATTCTGACTGCTTCAGTGAGTGGGAGCAAATGATTCCTATGCCAGGTCTTCAAAGGCCCCAATCTTCCTTCTGGTTCTGATCTCCATCTATCAGCAATCTGGTGTTTCCCAGGGATTCCTAGGTTGCGTAAGAGTACACGGTCCCCAGGCTGTAGGTCCAGGGATTCCTAGGTTGCGTAAGAGTACACGGTCCCCAGGCTGTAGGTCGTGTACTCTAACTTTCAAGTCAAAGTTCCTCTTATTTCGGGCCCCTCTCTGGTCAGAGGCCGCTTGAGCTTTTTCATAAGCTATCTTCAGACTGCGCCTCAGTCTGTCCACATATCCTTTGTGGGAGGCAGCTGAGGCATGGTCCAAGGAAATGCCGAAAGCCAAATCCACTGGCAATCTTGCTTCTCTCCCAAACATAAGTCGGTAAGGGGAAAAACCTGTCACATCACTTGTGGTGCAATTGTAGGCATGCACTAGAGCTGAAATGTGTTGGCTCCAGTGTTGCTTCTTCTCGGTCTCTAAAGTTCCCAACATATTCAATAGGGTCCTGTTGAACCTTTCAGGCTGGGCATCACCTTGAGGGTGATAGGGTGTAGTCCTAGTCTTCTCTACTCCCAGAGAATCTAGTAGCTTCCTGATCAGGCGACTCTCAAAGTCCCTTCCTTGGTCTGAATGGATTCTCTGTGGCAGTCCATAGTGAACAAAGTACTTCTCCAAAAGTACCTTGGCTACTGTAGAGGCCTTCTGGTCCTTGGTTGGGAGAGCCTGAGCATAACGAGTGAAATGGTCGGTTACCACCAGAACATTTCCCAATCCGCTCAAATCGGGTTCAAGGCAGAGAAAATCAATGCATACCAGATCCATTGGGCCTTCACTCTGTAGATGGCCCATTGGGGCAGCTTGATGGGGTAAAGTCTTCCTCTGAATGCATCTTGCACAGGAATGGCAATACTCCTCCACTTCGGCCCTCATGCAGGGCCAGTAAAACCGGTCTCTGACAAGTTGGAAGGTCCTCTCTGCTCCCAAGTGACCATGCTGGTCATGTAAGGCAATCAGCACAGTCTCTCGATGCTTTTCCGGGAGAAACAACTGCCACTTGTCTTCTGGTCCATCAGAGGGGCCCCTTCGGTAGACTACCCCCTGATGCACCTGTAACTTGTCCAACTCTCTCCTCAGTAGGCGAGCTTCTTTAGAAGGGTGAAGGCGAAGTCCCTCTGGACTCTGGTCTTCCAGGGCTTCCAGGACCAATTTCCCCATGGGGTCTTCCAATTGGTCACACCTTAACTCCTTCTTGGACAGCTTCGGCAGACACTCTTCTGCCAGCTGAGTTACCCCACAGTAACACTTTGGGACTCCCACTGTGGTAACTCCTATCTCTTCAGCTCTGGATCCTCCTCTGGCTTGGAGTTCAGCCCCCTGACAAAGGGCTCGCACTCCATCTGGTGCCACTTGGGTCCAGTCTTCCCAGTCATCGACCATGACATGGGATCTTCGGGACAGGGCATCTGCATCCCTATTTCCAGCCCCTGGTCTGTACTTGAGGCTGAAATTGAATCCAGACAACGCCGCCAACCATCTGTGTCCAGTTGCATCCAGCTTGGCGGTGGTGAATAGATAGGTCAAGGGGTTGTTATCTGTCTTTACAGTAAACTCGGCCCCATACAAGTAGTCTCTCAACTTGTCAACAACTGCCCACTTGAGGGCTAAGAACTCCAACTTGTGGGTGGGATAGTTCTTCTCGGAGGGGGTCAGGCTCCGGCTCACATAGGCCACTGGTCGTAGCTGGTCTTCATGCTCCTGGTAGAGTACTCCACCTAGGCCCTCATGGCTGGCATCAACATGTAGCTCATAGGGTCTAGTGGGATCAGCGTAGGCCAAAACTGGGGCTGTGGTGAGACTTCTCTTCAAGGTTCTGAAAGCCTCTTCACACCTTGAGTTCCACTGGTCTTGGACCGACTCACTGGACCTCCTAGGCCCCATTCCATCTTCCTCTCCTTCTGTCTTCAGCAGCTCGTTGAGGGGTTTGGCAATGCGGGCAAATCCATCCACAAACCTGCGGTAGTAGGAGCAGAACCCCAAGAAAGATCGAAGTTCTGTAACTGTTGTGGGCCTTGGCCACGAAGTAACTGCCTCCAACTTCTCAGGGTCTGTGGCCACTCCTTTTTCAGACACTATGTGTCCCAGATAGTTCACAGAAGACTGATAGAACCGACACTTCTCTGGAGAAAGTTTAAGTCCCTCTTCACTGAGCCTCTTCAGTACTTTCTCCAATCTGGCTTCATGTTCTTCCAAAGTCTTTCCAAAGACAATGACATCGTCCAGATACACAAGGACTTCTATGAGGTTCATGTCTCCAACAGTCCTTTCCATTAGGCGTTGAAACGTAGCAGGAGCTCCAGATAGGCCCTGAGGCATCCTGTTGAACTCAAAGAATCCCACTGGGGTTATGAAGGCAGTCTTTTCTCTATCTTCTGGATGCATGGGGATTTGGTAATACCCACTCTTGAGGTCCATCACACTGAACCACTTAGCTCCAGATAAACTCTGCAAGGCATCTTCTATCCTTGGCGTGGTGTACTGGTCAGGAATGGTCCTCCTGTTGAGAGTTCTGTAGTCAATGCAGAGTCTCAATGACCCATTCTTCTTCCTGACTACCACTATTGGGGAGGCATAGGGGCTTCTGGACTCCCTAATCACTCCCGTCTTCTTCAGTTCCGCAAGCTGCTCCCTCAGATCCTCCAGATCTGCTAGCGGGACTCGCCTCACTCTCTCTCTGAATGGCTTGTCCTCTTGCATGCGGATTCGATGGGTGGCACTCCTCGCACACCCCACATCAAACTCATCTTTAGAGAAAATCTTCTCCCATCTGGTCAGCTGGGCCTTGGCTCTCTCTTTCCAAGCTCCAGGTAGGTTTGGGTTTTCCATGGAGAGTTTCTTCCAAACATCTTCTCCTTCACCCGTCCCCTTCACTTCTGACCAGCCAACTGGGACAGCAGGACTCACCTGTCCCAGAAGCATCCTGGCAGGGATCTCCACGGGCCGCTCCGTGGGGTTCCTTACACTGACAGGGACTCTTCCTCTAGCCTTCTTCAGGTCCTTCAATGAGATTACTTCTGGTATCACCTCCAGACCTGAGTGACCCTCCATTGGGTCGGGCTCCAGCATTACAAAGGGGCCAGGCTGCTCCCAAGTAAGTTTCACCGTGGCTCTCATGCAGGTCACCTCTCCAGGCTGTAACACTGCTCCTTCTTTCCCAAGCCTCCATACCCTTCCTATCCCCTCACTTGGGGTCTTCTGCTCTAGGACCAACCGCTGATAGGCCGCCTTCAGCATGGGATGGATCTTGGGAGGTGAAAGATTCTCTTTCTTCACCAGGGGGGTCAGAAGCCTTCTGACTAGGTCCGTGTTCGTCCCTATGATCAGGGAAGTCTTGCTGGTTCCTGGTGGGCGGGGACACACCACTGCTAAGGTGTCGAACACTTCAGACTTCCCAGCTACGGATGGGTCAAACGTCAATCTTATGGGTAAGTATCCATCATAGGGGAAACTCTGAGTTCCCAATCCCCTTATCTCCAACTCTTCTATCTTCTGTATAGGCAGATGACTCAGGTATCTGTCATAGAAGTCCCTGTACAACAGGGTCACTTGTGCTCCAGTGTCTAGGAGGGCCTTCGTGTACACTCCTTCCACCTGGATGGGTACAGTAGGGGATGGACCAACTAGCTCTTCTGGGTAGGGCCTAGTTGATGCTGTCCTCTTCTTTGGACTCTTTGCTTTACCAGCACTTGATTTGCACTTGCTCCTTTCTTGAGCCTGATATGCATTGATTTTCTCCCTCTTAGTGGGAGTGTGAACCCGTTGAGGGATATTGTTATCTCTCACTTTGAAGAGTTCACGTCTGGGGGTGCTGTGTCTCTCCGGAGGGGTCTTGCCCCCTTTCTCTGGAGTGCACCTTGGTTGAGGATCCCTGGGCCCCTTCTGAGGGGTTTGGTCTCCTCGCTTTCTCTTCTTGTTACGCTTCTTGGAGCTCACTGAAGGTGATGGGCACCCGGTTGACTCCTTCACCGGGGCCCTTTGGCGTTTCCGCCGGCTGGCGGCTTTCTGCCTTCTTCTTCTTGGGACTGGAACATACAGCTGCAATATGACCAATTCCTCCACAATTAAAGCAAATCATCTCACCGTAGTCAGGTGGGGATGCTGGTGCTGGGACAGCTGGAAACAATTCCCTCCTGCTTGTTTCCTTCTTGGGACTGGGCGTCTCTTTCGCCACTAGAGATGTCAGTATCTCCATCATCTGGGACATCTGCAACTTCAGGGCATCTACCTCTGTGTCTCTTTCAGGGTTAAGGCCGACCTGACCGTGGCCACTGTAGACTTTGTAGACCCCATCACCTGCTTTTCCCTTTTCTCCTCCAACATGGCCTCTTCTTCTCTGACCATTCGGATGAGGTCAGGGTAGTCCAGGCTCTTCCCATCCTGGCGGGTGCGTAGAATTAGTGCGACAGGGTCCAGGGGTTGGGCTCCCCTCATCACCTGCTGGGCACGGGCTTCATCTACCTTCCCTGGATCTATCCCCTTCTTCAGGATAATCCTATGCAGGATCTTGTCTATGCGTCCCATGTATTCTGACAGCTTCTCCCCTGTCTTCTGGTAACAGTGTTCCAGTTGATAGGTAAGTTCTGTGACTTTTTCTGTCCCACCAAACACACCTTCCAGGATGTCTACGTAGTCCTGGGCAGTGCAATCCTTTTTACTCGTCTTCAGATTGCGTATGGCCTCTAAGGCAGGTCCTTTTAGGCTTTCAACAATCCTTTGCTTCTTTCGGCCCTCTGAGACCTCCCATTCTTCTAGGGCCTGCGTGGCACCATCTAGCCACTCTTCAAATCCCTCTTCTCCCGAGGGTACAGGTGTCCTCCCTGAAAACATCCGGAGTTTCCTGTATCCCGACATTGGGTAATCCCCGGGGTCTCTTCTGCACTGGGTCACAATCTCCCCTAGGACAGCACACAGTTCTGCACTAAGAGTAGTGTGTGCGGGTGCGGGACTTTCCGCGCCCTTCTGCTCCTCCTTCTTTGGGGATAGAATGGCTTTCATAGGAGAGTAGTCTCCCTTCCGTGGCAGCGCATGCAGCACTTGGTAGGCCTGGCCATTCGGTGCCTGTATGCTGTGGCTCCTGAACTGCTCTGGAGTCTCTTCCTTCCACTCTATTAAGGCGTATGTGTACCCAGCATCATTTCTCATGTCCATTATCCATGACTTCTGGCATGGGGATAATGACATTATGAGCTGCTTGACTGCCTCTCTCTGCCATATCCCTGGCAGTTCAATGACTGCTGCTGCGGCTGGGTCAGCGGCCCATGTTGCGGACCACCGTCCCACTTCTATTGGGTCCATGCCGGCACCTTCTGGCGGCTTTTCCCGCTGACTCAGGATCCCGGATTACGAGCCCCCACGTGTAGCGCTACCCCCAGTTAAGAGAGCCGCTGGTTTGTTTTGGGTCCCTGAGTACAGCTCCACCAACCCCCGGCAATTTGGCTCTACCCGCTCTGGCACAGTTAGTAAAGGGGTACGTCCCTATGCACATAAAACTTAGCTTATACTCTAAGTGTAATTGATATGAACTCACAAGCAGACTGCTGAAATAAGAATAACTGGCTTTACTTTGGCAGTAAGGAAAAAAAGAATAGCAACATGCATTTGAACATATATCTCACAATACTTTAGCAGGTCCCTGCAATATGCACTTTAAACATGTACACAGGTATATGAATCTAACAATGGGGAAACGGAGCGCCAAGCGTGGCGACCGTCTGCTATGCACCCCTGAGGTGCAATAAATCTATCTGCGCCTACCTAACGGACCAGGCCTGATCCCTAGTAATAGAGCTCAGTCCTTGTACTAGTACAGTGTTCTTCACCGGCAATAAATCTGTAGAGGTGGTGCACATGTAGCTTTCAATGGTGTCATTTGTAATCCACAAAAAGTAACATTGCTGCTCTGAGGTAAATTGCGCCTAGGCAGTTCAGTAGGCATAAAACTTGTGTGTCAATGCAGGATTGAGCCTACAGGCTCTCTCACCAATCCTTGGGGTACCGTCCTCCGATCCGGTCCCTCTAATGGTGGCTCTGGTCTCTTCAATGGCGGCGTCCGGCCTCCTCAGTCACAGCCCTGCACTCCGGTCATCAGCTCCGTCCGACCGACAGTAAGGGGAAGTCTCCGCTCCGCTGCTGTGGAAAGTGAGGGGTGAGAGTCTCACTCCATCTGCTGCAAGGCCCAGGCTTCAGGCCTTCAGCTCCGGTCCGCACAGGTGTCTCTGCTGGCTGCAGTCTCCGCGTCACACGCTCTGTCAGCAGAGGCAGGCCAGTCCTGTCAGGCCTCTGAAGAGGAAGTGTCCCAAGAGGAAGAGGCGGTCTCCGCTCTTCCCTTTTATAATCTCCCCCAGCAGCCTCCCGGGCGGAAGTCAGCAGCCCGGGGGCCTGGGGAATCATGGGAGATGTAGTCTCTACCAGAAAAAGGGGTAGAACCCCGCTACATGTCCATGCACACATAGGGGGTTATTTACTAAAGGAAAATCCACTTTGCACTGCAAGTGCACTAGAAAGTGCAGTCGCTGTAGATCCAAGGGGGACATGCAAGGAAAATAAAAAACAGCATTTTAGCTTGCACATGATTGGATGATAAAATCAGCAGAGCTTCCACTCATTTCAGATCTACAGCGACTGCACTTCCAAGTACACTGGCAGTGCAAAGTGGATTTTCCTTTCGTAAATAACCCCCATAGGCTGTTAGCAGTTTTGGGCAGTGGCGTTTTTGTGCAGTAAAAAAACCCCAAAACTAGTGGGTTCTGAGAGACGTTTTTCAGCTGTAAAAACGCTCTAACGCTGATAAACGTTGATAAACGTTGATAAACGCTCAAAAACTTTGCTCACAAGCATTTCATGTTTTTGATGCATTGAAAAAAAAAAATATATATTTTTTTTCTTAAAAAAATAATGCTAACGAGGAAAAACGCTAAAAAAGCTAAAAAAAACGCTATTGCAAAAATGTTGAAAAAAGTTGAAAAACTCACTGCAAAGCTACTGACGTTTTTATAACGTTATTTTAACGTCCAGTGTGCAAGAGGCCTAAGGAGTTGAGGAATAAGAATGAATAGGTTCTTGCCTGTCATACAGAAAGCTGCCTTAGTCATAGGGAAAATGCAGGTCCTTTTATTTGTAAGGGGCAGAAAACAAGTTTGACTTTGCTCCTTGCATTGCTGTAAACATCAAGCAAGACAATAACTGCAGCAATATTTTCACTTTTTAAAGAGAACTGCAGTCTGCTCACATAATTTGTAATAAAAACATCTTTGCCATTCAGAAGCTTCCCTCCAATCACTTTGCATAATGTTTTATATATACTGTGATTCTGTACTTGCCAAATATGCTGCAGGAAAATCTACCTCTGGCTGCAACCATTTTAACTGTGGGCAGCTGAAGCTGCTGCCAGTTCATTTCCTGGATTGACACAGACACACAGAGGCACATCTCCAGCTCTGCAGCTTTCATTGGCCCTCTTATGACTCACCCCCCTCCCTTCCTGGCAAACTCTCAGGGGAGGGAGAGAGAAAGTCTTGACACGACGTCATAAGCCTAGGCTTTTTACCAAACAAGAAACAGGAAGTGGGCTGTATAAGGTATTTACTGGCCGAAAAAAAAATGTTTTACTATCCAAAGTTAAAACAACAAGGGCAGAAGATTTAAAGGGGTTGTAAACCTTCATGTTTTTTCACCTTAATGCATCCTATGCATTAAGGTGAAAAAACACCAGCCCCCCAGCCCCCCCCCCCCCCCGGTTTTACTTACCTGAACCCTCGAACTTGACCCAGTGGGGACACGCTGTCTCTCTGCCCGGGCTTCTAGCCTCTCGATTGGATAGATTGATAACAGTGCAGCCATTGTCTCCTGCTGCTGTCAAACAAATCCAATGACGTGAGTGCTATGGGGGGGCGAGTCCTGCATTCAGCCTCTAAGGACGCCGAATGCTGGACTTGGGAGCGTGCCCCCAAATTACCCTCTTTGGGGAGGCGCTTCGTCGAGGTGGTTATCAGATGTGGGGAGGAGCCATGGGAGCCACTGGGAGACCCTAGAAGAGCAGGATCGGGGACACTCTGTGCATGATATGATATGTTTGTTATTTTAAAAAAAAATGACCTTTACAATCACTTTAAGTTGAAAAAATTACTGAAGGTCCACTTTAACTAAGCCTTTTATAGATGCATTCAATCTTACCTGATCCTCCTTTTGGATCAGACTGTTGCCTCAAGTATAATGAGCGCATTACCTTGGCACTGCCAAAGCGTTTGAAGCGTGAACGGACGTGGTCATAATACCATTCATGGGACCCGATCTTCACCATCCTGCAAAAGATCAAGGAGCCTTTAGACAATACATTTAAAAGAAAAAATGCATCTAGGTGTCCTTTTATGAAACTGAGATCAGCTGCGATCCCAAGTCTCACAGCTGATCTCAGGTCTTTACCTGTGTATGAAACTGAGGTAATCAGAGGGGAACATGTTCTCCACTGATTATCTCAGCACAGTGAGAATCTGTAACTGACTGTCACAGAAACGGCGAGTGTATGAAGGTGCGATCTCAGCACCTCACTGGCGATCTGTGACAGGATTCTCACTTTCTGATTCACCATCTCAGAGGTGGAGAATCAGAGAGAGAAGCGGGAAGCTGCCTCAGTATTCTGGGGAAAGCAGGAAGTCTTTTGACTTCCTTCTTTCACTCAGGAGCAGCCATACAGAGAGAGAACATCTTCCCCACCATTACACACCCCAAAACAAGCAGGTTAGCAATCTAAAGTGTGTATATATATATATATATATATATATATATATATATATATATATATATATATATATAGAGAGAGAGAGATATTTCTATATCTATATATATCTATATCTATCTATCTATCTATCTATCTATCTATCTATCTATCTATCTATATATATATATATATATAAATAGATAGATAGATATACACATTGAAATAAACACACACACACACACACATATATATATGCTATGACATATATATATATATATATATATATATATATATATATATAAATATAAATATAATATATATATATATATATATATATATATATATATATATATATATATATATATGTCATAGCATATAGCATATATATATATGTGTGTGTGTGTTTATATAGATAGATATAAATATATATATATATATATATATAAATATATATATATATATATATATATATATATATATATATATATATATATATATATATATATATATATATATATATATATATATATATATATATATATTATTCTACCTGCATTTAAATGCTATTATTAATGTCATTTTTATATCATTTTTAATTTATTAGTAAATAAAATTTTGTAAACCCTGAAATATGGTTTTACCCATGGCATGTTCCATTAGGCTACTTTCACACTGAGGCGCTGGGCGTGCTGGCGGTAAAGCGGCGCTATATTTAGCGGCACTTTACCGTCGTTATGTCGGCGCTTTTCGAACGCTAGCGGGGCAGTTTTACCCCGCTAATGACTGAAATAGGGTTAAAACCGCCCGCAAAGCGCCACTGCAGCGGCGCTTTGCAGGGGGGGTTTGGAGCGCTGCCCCATTGTTTTCAATGGGAAGAGGCGCTTTAGGAGCGGTAAATACACAGCTCCTACAGCGCTCCAAAGATGCGGCTTGCACATTTTTGGACATTTTTCAGCATCCAGTGTGAAAGCCCGCGGCTGTTTGAAGGCGCTTTGCAGTCGCTATTTTTAGAACTTTAGGCCCCTTTCACACTGGGGCAGTTTTCAGGCGGTACAGCGCTAAAAATAGCGCCTGTACCCCGCCTGAAAAAACCGGCCCCATTCACTCCAGTGTGAAAGCTGGCGGGCTTTCACACTGGAGCGGTGCGCTAGCAGGACGGTCAAAAAAGTCCTGCTAGCAGCATCTTTGGAGCGGTGAAGGAGCGGTGTATTCATAATTCAAATTGAAATCAATGGGACAGCGCGGCAATACCGCCGGCAAAGCGCCGCTGCAGCAGCGCTTTGCGGGCGGTTTTACCCCTTTTTCTGCCGTTAAAACTGCACTGCTAGCGGCCGAAAACCGCCGCTAAAACGACAGTAAAGCAGCGCTAAATAAAGCGCTGCTTTACCGCCGACGCCACTCCCGCCCCAGTGTGAAAGGGGTCTTATACAGGGATTTATCAATTATGAAATATATTTTATTTTAATTTATTAATAAATATTTATACTTGTATACTTTATTAAAATTATTTTTTAATGATTATAAATGTATTTTACATTTATATGAATGGTGTATAGCTGCATTACATATGTGGATTACATTAATTTACTATACACCATTCACATTTAAATAGGCACATGTGTGACATTTAAATATTGATAAAAAACAATGTTTTATAATAATTAGGTTAATGTATATTGTGTAGGGGGAATTTAACTTTATTATTTTATTAATATGTAGGGGAATAATGTGTTAATTAGTGTTTAACTTTTGTATTTTAAATCGCCTCAGACTGTAATCCCGCTACATCTCGCGAGATTACAGTGTGAGGAGAATTTCTGAGGAGTTCCCGGCGTTTGTAGATCGCTTCTCAACTCAACATGAGAAGCGATCTACAGACCATCATAAACAGGCAGTCAGGGGAGAGCGATCTCCCCTGAGAATGCCTGAGAAATGAATAGCGGTATTTTACCGCACTTTAATAAAAGGACACCCTAGTGCGTTAACAAACTCCTCCTGAGTCTGTTTACACAGAAACTAGTGTATTGCAGTTGTAGAAACAGACACAGGAGCCATTTTGATTCTATAATACTGAACCCAACTCCTCTCCATGTATCTATAATGCAGCAGGAACAGACAAAATAACATTGGGGTGCAGATTCTGAGCAAAGGAGCCAAACAGGAAAGAAAAGGAGGTTGAAAACTTACCTAAAAAACACCAACAGACTCTAATCTAGTACCACACTCACAGCTATATAAATTATTCAATGATGATTTGCTTGTGAAGAGTATTTATTAACAAAAAACCTTTGTGTTACGGTATTATCCAGACAGTGCACATTGGGGGTTATTTACTAAATGCAAATCCACTTTGCACTATAAGTGCACTTGGAAGTGCAGTTGCTGTAGATCTGAGAGGAAGATCTGAAATGAGGGGAAGCTGCAGGGAAGGGAAGATCTGATTTTATCATCCAATCGTGTGCAAGCTAAAATGCTGTTTTGAATTTTTTTTTCTGTCCCCCTCAGATCTACAGCGACTGCACTTTCAAGTACACTTGTAGTGCAAAGTGGTTTTGCCTTTAGGCAGCTTTCACACTAAGGCGTCGGCGGTCGTAAACTGCGGAGCTTTACCGTTGTTTTTGCGGTGCTATTTTGCCCCATAGCGGGCGCTTTTAACCCCCGCTAGTGGCCAAAAATGGGTTAAAACTGCCCGCAAAGCTTTTGCTGGCGGTGCTGCCCATTGATTTCAATGGGCAGGGGCGCTGTAGGAACGGTGTATACACTGCTCCTACAGCGCCTCAAAGATGCAGCTAGCAGGACTTTTTTACCTTCCTGCCAGCACACCGCTGGCACACCGCTCCAATGTGAAAGCCCTCAGGGCTTTCACATTGGAGTGAATTGAGCATCTCTTTCAGGGTGCTTTGCAGGCGCTATTTTTAGCGCTATAGCGCCTGCAAAGCGCCTCAGTGTGAAAGTAGCCTTAGTAAATCAACCCCAAAGTCTTATTGAAAACCATATGGAGATCAAAGAATAGTGAGAAATACGCTTCGTTTCATCATCTGTAAACTTTTACTCACTTGATGTGATCTTTCATGAGAATTGCTTATTTTAGAACAGGAAGAACTGGATAGACTGCTTGCAGAGTTCTTGGGGTCCTAATAACAAAAGCCATTCCAAACGTCTCTTAACTAGAGAGATGTATCATGTTTCTGTGCTGTAATGGATTACGTACTCTGATTTTCTGCAAAGTCTGTGTTTTCTTTTATTATAATAAGCTACAAGTTACAGTATATAGAGAGGTCATATAGGGTGAAGTGATGTTTATTGGACTGCAACTAGGTGTAGGTATTTTTTATTTATTTTTCATAAAAGCTGATCATTCTGTAATGAATTAATCATCCATACAACATACACTCCCCGGCCACTTTATTAAGTACACCTGTTCAATTGCTTAATAACACAAATTGCTAATCAGCCAATTACATGGCAGCCAAGGCAATGCATTTAGGCATCTAGATGTGGCGAAGAGAACATGCTAAAGTTCAAGCATCAAAATGGGGAAGAAAGGGGATTTAAAGTGGTTGTAAACCCTTGCAGACCACTTTAACCTACAGATAACCCTAGATTAAGGCTTACCTGTAGGTCCAAGAAATATCTCCTAAACCTACACGGTTTAGGAGATATTTGCAAAAAGACAGGCACCAATGTCTACGCCGCATGCGCCGTAGACAGCGGCCACGCAGGAACACTGGGCAGGCCCCTGCTAACGGCGATATGCCGCTAGTGGCGGCTCCCGTGTGCATGCGCGGGAGTGACGTCATCGCGGTTGCCGGCAAATCACAGCGCCGGTGCCGTGAGACCTGGAAGTCACTCCGGGATACAGGCAGCGGTGGAGAAGAAGGAGGACCGCTTTGGGGGCTTCGTTCTCAGGTAAGTTATTCATAATGAGCTAGTATGCATAACATACTAGCTCATTATGCCTTTGCCTTGCAGGTTCCTTTTTTTTTTTTAAATGTTTCATTGCCTTTACTTCCTCTTTAAGTGAATTTGAACGTGGCATGGTTGTTTGTGCCAGATGGACTGGTCTGATTACTTCAAAAACTACTGATCTACTGGGATTTTTTTGACACACAACCATCTCTAGAGTTTACAGAGAATGGTCCGAAAAAAAGTCCAGTGTGCGGCAGTTGTGTGGACAAAAATGTTTGAGATGATAGAAAGGCAACAGTAACTTAAATAGCCACTCAATACAACCAAGGTATGCAGAATACAATCTCTGAATGCACAACACATTGAACCTTGAAGCAGATGGGCTACAGCAGCAGGGGACCACACCAGATGCCCCTCCTGTCAGCTAAGAACAGGAAACTAAGGTCCCTTTCACACTGAGACGGTTTGCAGGCACTAAAGTGCTAAAAATAGTGCCTGCAAAGCGCACTGAAAGAGCCGCTCAATGCACTCCAATGTGAAAGCCCTGACAGTCAAAAAAGTCCTGCAAGCCGCATCTTTGGAGCGCTGTAGGAGCGGTGTATTTACCGCTCCTAAAGCGCCCCTTCCCATTGAAAACAATGGGGCAGCGCTCCAACCCCGGCTGTTTTAACCGCTAAAACGATGGTAAAGCGCCGCTAAATATAGTGGCGCTTTACCGCCAGTGCGCTTAACGCCTCAGTGTGAACGCCTCAGTGCCTCAGTGTGAAAGTAGCCTAATGCCGCGTACACACGATCGGAATTCTCGTCGGAAAAAACTCTGACGGTTTTTCCGACGGAATTCCGCTCAAGCTGTGTTGCCTACACACAATCACACCAAATTCCGACGGTTAATAACACAGCGGCATAAAACACGTTTGACAGCACTATAAAAGGGACGTTTAATGCTTCCGAGCATGCGTCGAATTGGTTTCCGAGCATGTGTCGGAATTTTGCGTGTCGGAATTGTATACACACGATCGGAAAATCCGATAGAAAGGTTTTGGAAAAATTAG
Source organism: Lithobates sylvaticus (assembly GCA_028564925.1). Taxonomy (NCBI): domain Eukaryota; kingdom Metazoa; phylum Chordata; class Amphibia; order Anura; family Ranidae; genus Lithobates; species Lithobates sylvaticus. The sequence goes on along the minus strand of CM053031.1, from coordinate 93,035,667 downwards.
AAAAATTTAGAACAGGTTCTCAATTCAAAGTCCGTCGGAAATTCCGACAGAAAAAGACCGTTGGGCATACACACGGTCGGAAAATCCGATGAAAAGCTCCCATCGGACTGTTTCCATCGGAAATTCCGACCGTGTGTACGCGGCATTAGGCTACAATTCGCACAGGCTCACCAAAATTGGACAATAGAAGATTGGAAACATTTTGGCTGGTCTGATGAGCTGCGACATTCAGATGGTAGGGTCAGAAGTTGGCGTAAACAACATGAAAGCATGGATCCATCCTGTCTTGTATCAATGGTTCAGGCTGGTGGTGTAATAGTATACTGGTGTGGGGGATATTTTCTTGGCACACTTTGGGTACCAATTGACCCTCATTTAAACCTCACAGCCTACCTGAGGAATGTTTCCAACACCTTGTTGAATCTATGCCATGAAGAATTAAGGCACTTCTAAAGGCAAAAGGGAGTCCAACCTGGTACTAGCAAGTAGGGTGACCACATTTCCAAACTGCCATTCAGGGACACTCCTCAGCGTGCACCGGTCGGTGACATCACAAGGGGGCGGTGCCACCATGTGACGTCGCTGGGTGGCCCCGCTCCTTACCTATTTAAGCATTTGTTTAATGTAGGTTAGCCCAACATTGCAGGCGGCCACTTAGAGTCACAGAGTGTATTTATTTTTACAATGCTGGGCTAACATACATGAATTAAATGCTTTTTATATCCAAGGCACTAAAGTTGTATATAAAACCCGGTACTTTATACTACAAAAGAATACACATGACCTGAGGGATCTGGAGTAAAAACTGGACATACACTGACCTACCTGATTCCTACACTGACCTACCTGATTCCTACACTGACCTACCTGTTCCCTACACTGACCTACCTGTTCCCTACACTGACCTACCTGTTCCCTACACTGACCTGCCTGTTCCCTACACTGACCTGCCTGTTCCCTACACTGACCTGCCTGTTCCCTACACTGACCTGCCTGTTCCCTACACTGACCATTACACTAACCAGGGGCTTGTCACATCCTCAGCTCTCAGGGGCTCATGCTGGGACCTGTAGTCCTTCGTTAGGAGGATGAGGTAAGTGGCAAGAGTGGGGGTGAATGAATGGCAGTGCTTGAGGGGGGATGGGGTAACTAACTCTCACCTGTTAGTCAGTGTCGACTTGGAAAGAGAGAGGGGGTTGGTGAGGGGGTGGATGAGGGTGAGAGAGATGGGGAGTGGGGGTGAGAGGGGGGAGAGAGGTAAGTGGGTGAGAGGGGAGGTAGGTTGGTGAGAGAGGGGGGGGGGGGGTGGGTGAAAGTTACCCCCTATCCCCTTTCTGACCCCTCCTGTGCCCCCCTGTCTGTGGGTAGGTGTGTGTGTGTGTGATGCACCTACCTCCCGGCTCCCGCCCATCCTCGTCCTCTGGGCCAATGGTCAGCCTGTCTTTCTTCTTGATGATGACAGTGACAGCTAGGAGAGGAGGCTGGAGAAAGTGTGCAGGTTCTGGGATGTTCCGGGGATGCTGCTGCTCAGGTCACTGTGGCCGGCGGTGAGGTCTTCTCCCTCTCCCTCCTGGGCTGTTGGTTCTACGAGCCTCGTGCTGCTCACCAGGGCCGCCGCTCGCTGTTTCAAATTGCTGCTGTCAGCGCCAGCTTTAGCTCCACTTCCGCTGTCCTGCACTGCACCCCGCCGCCACTAGACCAGCGGGACTGCCACTCTGTAGGCGCAGGGTTCTCGCTGCAGGGCTCAGCTCAAAGGGCAGCTGCTTTGGGCCCCAGGAGCACTAGCGCGGAGGAGGAGGAAGTGAAATCCTCCTCCGCTTTCAACGCTGGGCAGGGAGGGAGTCGCGGCCGTGACGTCACTGGTTGCTACTAGACGCCAGGCGGCTATAGCAACCAGTGATCAGGAGTACAGAGCCAGTGATATGGCGGCCTTATCAGACCGCCCCTGTCACATGAATTCCTGAATGTTCCCAGTGCCAGTTTCATTCCGGGACACTGTATTGTCCCGGAATGAAGGTGCCTGGGAACGGGGACAGAGGTGTCAATTACGGGATAGTCCCGGGCAGTCCAGGACACGTGGGCACCCTACTAGCAAGGTGTACCTAATAAAGTGTCTGGTGAGTGTATACATCCATTGTTCAGCACACTTATATAACTATCAGTTAGTACTGCCAGGACAGAGAGTGGGGGAGGAAGCTGTAACTCTGTGCTGACTACACCTTAATGCAGGAGGGGGGTCAGGCCGCCCTTTAAAAGGCTACATGAACCCTCGTGTTGGAAAAACTTTGTTAACTATGACATATACTGTAATATTTAACAACCACTAAAGATGAGCTCTGTTCCAGGACGTGAGGATAAAATACTAATATGCTCAATTACTAATAAACATTACATTATCTAATTAATTACAGTGTATACATCTGTTTCCTCTCTGTTGTACCCTACCCAGGATTACATCTATAATCCATTCAAAGTGCTTATTTCTTTCTTGCGGGGTGCTTTTTTGCAGTTAAAAGCTGCTGTTATTGCAGGCAAAACATTTTTGAGACTTCATTAGGAAAAGTAGCCCATCTCCAGCCAAGTCAATTTTTTGTTTAGGTAGACTTAGAAAAAGTAAAAACCCTTGTTAAATATATTACTGCTGACTACGCTCCTATTGGGGAGATTTCCCCTCACTTCCTGTCTCGTTGACAACAGGACAAGAAATAAGGAGAGGTGGTTCCTGAGACAGGAAGTCAGATACAGTAATTCATAATAATCATTGATGGGATTAAGATATTTTTTGAGGGCTGGTTCACACCTGAATTGCACAGGAACGCGCTTTGTGTTTCTGTGTGATTTCTTTGAATAATTCCTTTGAACAGGCTGAAATTGCACCAAAAGTGCGCTACTTTACAAAACACGCTGCACCTAATCACAAATCTGTGTTTGGAGTATTGTTAGGATTACATAGCTCCCAACTGTCCCTGATTTCGAGGGACTGTCCTCTGTCCCTCATTCCTCCTCATTTGTCCCTCATTTTAGTCTGATCCACATAGTTGTATATAAAATTCACTTTTCATCTTTCAAAAAGTGTTTCCCAGTGCTAAACCTTTCATCCCATTTCTAAATTTCTGCATTTGTAAATTTTAAAAGCCAATATAAAGACATAGTAGTGGTAAAAAAATAAGCACTTGTGGATTTAATTAACCTTGTTTTTTTGGTTAATTCTCTTTAATGGGGGCGTGTCTTATACCTACATACGTTTGCTAGTAGGTGTCTCTCATTTCAATCTCAAAATGTTGGGAGGTACGGGATTATACTGACACCTGCAGTGCATTTTGAACATGGCGTGGGAAATGCCTACAGAACTCAAGTTTCCCGTACATCATTCTGGTGTGAACAAGCCCTTAACCGCTTCCCGACTAGTGCACGACGATGTACGTCGATAGAATAGCACAGGCAGGCATAAGGGCTTACAGGTACGTCCCTTTGAAATTTGCGGCCGTGCCATCACGTGCACGCCGGCGGCGGTGCGCGCGCCGGTCGGGACCTCCGTGAGTCCGATCACGGGTCCCGCGGACTCGATCGCCGCGGGGATGCCCGCGATCGTCTCACGGGGAGGAAGAACGACTAGCAACAGTGACACTGATCTCTGCTCCCTGTGATTGGAGCAGAGATCAGTGATGTGCCACACACAGCCACGCCCCCCACAGTTAACAACACGCTCCTAGGACACACTTAACCCCTACACTGCCACCTCCTGTGTTAACCCTTCACTGCCAGTGCAATTTACACAGGAATCAGAGCATCTGTATAGCACTGATTGCTGTGTCCGCCATAATGTCGCAGTCACAATTAACCGCTTCCCGACCGCCTCATGTAGATATACGTCTACAGAATGGCACGGGCAGGCAAAACCACGTACCCGTACGTCCCCTTTTATTTTCCCGGCCGTGGGTCGCCCGCGCGCCGCCAGCGGCGCGCTCGCGACCCGGTCGGGAGCTCCGTGACCCCGGCCGCGGGACCAGCGGACCCGATCGCCGCTGGTGTCCCGCGATCGGGCTACGGAGCTGAAGAACGGGGAGAGGTTTGTGTAAACAAACCTCTCCCCGCGCTTCCTACACTGACTGTCATTGATTGGCTATTCCCGGTCATCGGGAAAGCCGATCAATGACGTCAGACGTCAGCCCCGCCCCCTAATGTAAAAAAAAAACACACACGTCAGAGCCCATAACCCCTCCCCTCCCCCTAGTGGTTAACTCTTTCACTACAACTGTCATTTATACAGGAATCAAGGCATTTAAATAGCATTGATTTCTGTATAAATGACAATGGTCCCAAAAATGTGTCAAAAATGTCCGATGTGTCCGCCATAATGTCGCAGTCACAATAAAAATCGCTGATCGCCGCCATTACTAGTAAAAAAAAAAATATTAATAAAAATGCTATAAAACTATCCCCTATTTTGTAAACGCTATAACTTTTGCACAAACCAATCAATAATCGCTAATTGCGATTTTTTTTACCAAAAATATGTAGAAGAATACGTATCGGCCTAAACTGAGGAAAAAAAATGTTTTTTTATATATTTTTTGGGGATATTTATTATAGCAAAAAGCAAAAAATATTGCAATTTTTTCAAAATTGTCGCTTTATTTTTGTTTATAGTGCAAAAAAAAAAAAAAAAATCAAATACCACCAAAAGAAAGCTCTATTTGTGGGAAAAAAAGGACGCCAATTTTGTTTTGGAGCCACGTCGCACGACCACGCAATTGTCAGTTAAAGCGACGCAGTGCCGAATCGCAAAAAGGGGCCTGGTCCGTTGGCTGCCAATTGGTCCGGGGCTGAAGTGGTTAAAAATCGCTGATCGCCGCCATTACTAGTAAAAAAAAATTATTAATAAAAATGCCATAAAACTATCCCCTATTTTGTAAATGCTATAACTTTTGCGCAAAGCAATCAATAATCGCTTATTGCGATTTTTTTTTTACCAAAAATATGTAGAAGAATATGTATCGGCCTAAACTGAGGAAAAACTTTTTTTTTATATATATATTTTTGGGGGGATATTAATTATAGCAAAAAGTAAAAAATAATGTGTTTTTTTTTAAATTGTCGCTCTTTTTTTTTGTTTATAGCGCAAAAAATAAAAACCGCAGGGGTGATCAAAAGAAAGCTTTATTTGTGGGGAAAAAAAGGACGTCAATTTTGTTTGGGAGCCACGTCGCACGACCGCGCAATTGTCAGTTAAAGCGGCGCAGTGCTGAATCGCAAAAAGTGGTCTGGTCTTAAGCCAGCAAAATGGTCCGGTCTGAAAGTGGTTAATAGAGTTATTGAACAATTGATTTCTCACTTTCCCTTTTTGGTTTGTTTGTTGTTATACATGAAGTAGATGTTATATAAAACATATTGGGTAAAAATACAGTACAGTTTCTCAGTGAATAATATTGACCGGAAAGGGGTTCTAACCCTTCTCTATGTAGCGTTCACTACCGCAGGAGGCTCCAGTTTAAGGTCCCTAGGGACTTTTCCCATAGTTGCACTGGCAGCCAGGCACACAGTCACAGTCACTCCTTTGGCTCAATTAACAGTCTAGGGCTGGGGTCAGCAACCAGTAGATTGATATCTACCAGTAGATCATGGCCAGGTGACTGGTAGATCGCGGTCTGGGCTTGCTGACCCATCATCCCAGAGCATAAAACAGAGTGCAATGCAGAGGGACTGCTTATAAAGTTGGAGCTGTAGTGTAGAGTGCAAGAGCCACCTAAGCCAATGCTTCCTCTGTAGTGCTGGATCCTGTCCCATGCGGAGTGATACCAACTGCACTCCACCTCTTATCCCGGCTAGCGGCCTCCAGAGTGGTGCCAGCAGCAGGAAAGAAGAGATCTTAAGGTCAGTGAAACAATACAGTGGGCATAATAGTATAAGGCTGTTTTCACACTGATGTGTTGCAGTTTACCCACACCGCGGGTGCAGTGCAGTGTACCTGATGCTTTCCTTGATGCACTTTCTGAATGCAGGAGTTTAGGTGCGCTTTCAGTAAGTACACCACATGTGCAGGATATAATAGAAGTCTATGGCAAAGCGCAGCTAATCCAGGACAGTCACAGATGCACTGCACTGCACCCACGGTGCAGGTAAACCATAGGACATCAGTGTGAAAGTAGCCTTGTTGCAGAACTTGAACTTGGATAGGAGTAGGGTAGCCAAGTTCCAAGATAAGAGTAGGGTAACTGTAAATTACTCCACTAACTTCAGCAGCAACTTGAGAAAACTAATCTTCTTCTTTACCACTGCAATACAAAACAATTTCATTCTTCCTGCCCAGACCAATTTTTAGCTTTCAGCGCTTTTGCACTTTGAATGACAATTGCGCAGTCATGCAACACTGTACTTACATTCATTATTTATCATTTTTTTTCCACACAAATATAACTTTATTTTGGTGGTATTTAATCACCACCACTGATAGGTAGTGATAAGGCTGCACTGATATGTACTAATGAGGCAGCACTGATGATGCTGCATTAATTAGGCGGCACTGATGGGAACTGATGAGGTGGCACTGATGAGGGGGCACTGACGAGGCTGCACTGATGAGGCGGCACTGATGGGCACTGATAGGTGGCACTGATGGGCTGCACTGATTTTTGGGGCTGCACTGATAATCAGGGCACTGAGATCAGTGCCCTGATTATCAGTGTAAATGTCCCCCATCACACTTGCTGGTTGCCGGCTCACCTTTCCTCACGCTGTGACAGCGCGTGAGGAAAAGAATGCCTATAACCTGCACGTTAGTTTACACGGGGTCAGCTGTGATTGGGCACAACTGATCACATGGTAAATGGTTGCTGTGACTGGCGCGTGGGAGACGTGTTCTGGGAGGATGACCACGGAGGCCTTCTCAGAACAACAGAACGGCGCGGTAGCCGTCTTTTGGCTATGGTGTGGTATTGAAGTGGTTAAATACAGAATACTTTATTAATCCCAAAGGGAAATTGGAAAATTGTTTAAATATTCTGAGCAGCATCCTTGCACAAGCAATTAGTGGACTGAGCTGTACTGGGATACGAGGCACAATGTCTCCTTTGAGTAATGCTGACTCTAGCACACGAGGAATAGCAGCAGCACACAGTCTCAGAGATCTCTCACTCCAGTCTGTACTCACTAATGTCCTTGGATATTTGGATGCCTCCTTCTAATATTTTCCAGACACCTTCCCCAGTGTTATCAGTCCAGATCCCCAGATATAAGTCCCATAGTCAGCAACTTTCAGCAGAATACACCCCTTAACTGGCTTAGCTGAGATCTTGATGAACAAAAGACTCATGGCAAGTCTGCACAGGTGAGCAGTAGCCCTTTAGGCTGGGATCTCCTCCTCTAGGACAAGAACCCCTCTGCTCCAGGTCTCAGAGTATTTATGCTCTCTCCCAGCCACCATCTGGGTACCTCTCCTCAGGGATTGGCCAGGGCTGCATAAATATTTCTCACTTTCCCTTTTTGGTTTGTTTGTTGTTATACATGAAGTAGATGTTATATAAAACATATTGGGTAAAAATACAGTACAGTTTCTCAGTGAATAATATTGACCGGAAAGGGGTTCTAACCCTTCTCTATGTAGCGTTCACTACCGCAAGAGGCTCCAGTTTAAGGTCCCTGGGGACTTTTCCCATAGTTGCACTGGCAGCCAGGCACACAGTCACAGTCACTCCTTTGGCTCAATTAACAGTCTAGGGCTGGGGTCAGCAACCAGTAGATTGATATCTACCAGTAGATCATGGCCAGGTGACTGGTAGATCGCGGTCTGGGCTTGCTGACCCATCATCCCAGAGCATAAAACAGAGTGCAATGCAGAGGGACTGCTTATAAAGTTGGAGCTGTAGTGTAGAGTGCAAGAGCCACCTAAGCCAATGCTTCCTCTGTAGTGCTGGATCCTGTCCCATGCGGAGTGATACCAACTGCACTCCACCTCTTATCCCGGCTAGCGGCCTCCAGAGTGGTGCCAGCAGCAGGAAAGAAGAGATCTTAAGGTCAGTGAAACAATACAGTGGGCATAATAGTATAAGGCTGTTTTCACACTGATGTGTTGCAGTTTACCCACACCGCGGGTGCAGTGCAGTGTACCTGATGCTTTCCTTGATGCACTTTCTGAATGCAGGAGTTTAGGTGCGCTTTCAGTAAGTACACCACATGTGCAGGATATAATAGAAGTCTATGGCAAAGCGCAGCTAATCCAGGACAGTCACAGATGCACTGCACTGCACCCACGGTGCAGGTAAACCATAGGACATCAGTGTGAAAGTAGCCTTGTTGCAGAACTTGAACTTGGATAGGAGTAGGGTAGCCAAGTTCCAAGATAAGAGTAGGGTAACTGTAAATTACTCCACTAACTTCAGCAGCAACTTGAGAAAACTAATCTTCTTCTTTACCACTGCAATACAAAACAATTTCATTCTTCCTGCCCAGACCAATTTTTAGCTTTCAGCGCTTTTGCACTTTGAATGACAATTGCGCAGTCATGCAACACTGTACTTACATTCATTATTTATCATTTTTTTTCCACACAAATATAACTTTATTTTGGTGGTATTTAATCACCACCACTGATAGGTAGTGATAAGGCTGCACTGATATGTACTAATGAGGCAGCACTGATGATGCTGCATTAATTAGGCGGCACTGATGGGAACTGATGAGGTGGCACTGATGAGGGGGCACTGACGAGGCTGCACTGATGAGGCGGCACTGATGGGCACTGATAGGTGGCACTGATGGGCTGCACTGATTTTTGGGGCTGCACTGATAATCAGGGCACTGAGATCAGTGCCCTGATTATCAGTGTAAATGTCCCCCATCACACTTGCTGGTTGCCGGCTCACCTTTCCTCACGCTGTGACAGCGCGTGAGGAAAAGAATGCCTATAACCTGCACGTTAGTTTACACGGGGTCAGCTGTGATTGGGCACAACTGATCACATGGTAAATGGTTGCTGTGACTGGCGCGTGGGAGACGTGTTCTGGGAGGATGACCACGGAGGCCTTCTCAGAACAACAGAACGGTGCGGTAGCCGTCTTTTGGCTATGGTGTGGTATTGAAGTGGTTAAATACAGAATACTTTATTAATCCCAAAGGGAAATTGGAAAATTGTTTAAATATTCTGAGCAGCATCCTTGCACAAGCAATTAGTGGACTGAGCTGTACTGGGATACGAGGCACAATGTCTCCTTTGAGTAATGCTGACTCTAGCACACGAGGAATAGCAGCAGCACACAGTCTCAGAGATCTCTCACTCCAGTCTGTACTCACTAATGTCCTTGGATATTTGGATGCCTCCTTCTAATATTTTCCAGACACCTTCCCCAGTGTTATCAGTCCAGATCCCCAGATATAAGTCCCATAGTCAGCAACTTTCAGCAGAATACACCCCTTAACTGGCTTAGCTGAGATCTTGATGAACAAAAGACTCATGGCAAGTCTGCACAGGTGAGCAGTAGCCCTTTAGGCTGGGATCTCCTCCTCTAGGACAAGAACCCCTCTGCTCCAGGTCTCAGAGTATTTATGCTCTCTCCCAGCCACCATCTGGGTACCTCTCCTCAGGGATTGGCCAGGGCTGCATAAATATTCAGCTGTTAATCTGGCTCTCTCAGCCCACTACCTTCAAGAACCTTTCCAGACTAAGGCTGGGTTCACATATGAGCATACAGTGGCTCATAGCAGGAGTCCGGTGCATCCTTCTTCACCGTTTCAGGTCCAATTTCAGCCTGAATTTTGGGCTGAATTTGGACCTGAAACAGACCAGGGTTCCTCTGCAAATTGCACCGGAGCTGCGGGCAAACCCGCATCCAATTTGCATTAGTTTTAAATCAGCCAGACAGGTAAGCAGTCAACCCTGCAGCCAATGAAACAATAGAACCAACCAAAGCAATCACACGTGGCTCAACTGGTTACAGTGAGCCAGTAAATAAATTTACCTAACCTAGCATAGTCGTGTTACAGTCTGTGGCACCTCTTGTCCTGACAGGAAGGCAGGGAAAATCTCCACAGTGGGGGGCTCAGATAACAAAATAAAAAACTCCCACATGTTTTTTTTTGCCTCCCTCATTCTTTTATAAACTACAAGAAAGGGGACCCCAGGTATTTGGTTATAAGTTACCCATAGACATGAGATGAATGATCCTATTAATTGGGTAATGGCCTCATAACTGGGAAACTGTCTGCTTCCAGCTAATGCTGTTGGGATTAAAACAGACAAGACCTAATCCCTATTGATTCCTCCTGAGATAAGCAGTGCCAACAGCTTCTGCAACCACATACTGTATCTCAGCCCCCTCTCTGTTTAGTGCATGTGTATGTTTGTGATTTCAGGAGGTAATGGTTCCCAAAGGTGGCCAGGCTCAGAAAACGATTGACTTTTAAATGTAGAACTATGACCTCCCATTAAGAAAATGTGCTGTGCTAACTATAAGTGCATCGCCACTTAATTTTCTCTTAGTCCCCTGCAAAGTCCCACAAATACCGTATATACTCGAGTATAAGCTGACCCGAATATAAGCTGAGGCCCCCTAGCTGCAGCCAAAATTTTGGGTCTCTGGACCCAAAGGGTCCCGAAATGACATTGCTCCAGATGGACACAGTTGACTGACTTTGGGGCCCTGTATCTCGGGGTCACAAATTTGGATATGTTGTAGTGTTGGTTCCACAGGGGTTCCTAGCACCAAGTGGCCCCGAGATACGGGGCCGCAAAGTCGGATCGGAAAATGTCCTTTTTTGCTGCAGAAAAGGGGGGCACTTTCAGCACAAAAAAATGTGCTGAAAAACTCAGCTTATACTCAAGTATATACGGTACCTAATGAGAGGACAGTGCTCCTGAATTCAGAGCAGACTTGCTACTCTCATGCAAGGGCGTACTTAGAGCATTTGGCACCTGGGGCGGATCCAATATCTGGCACCCCACACGTTTAAATGTAAAAGAAAAACACTGTGCCCCCTGCATACCTCTGCACAGCACCCTGCATCTCTGGACCCTTTTACATTACACAGCCCCCTGCACCTCTGTACCCCGTTACATTACACAGCACCCTGCACCTCTGGACCCCTTTACATTACACAGCACCCTGCACCTCTGGACCCCTTTACATTACACAGCACCCTGCATCACTGGACACCTTTACACTACACAGAACCCTGCATCACTGGACCCCTTTACATTACACAGCCCCCTGCACCTATGGACCCCTTTACATTACACAGCACCCTGGACCCCTTTACATTACACAGCCCCCTGCACCTCTGGACCCCTTTACATTACACAGACCCCTGCACCTCTGGCAAATAGACTGTCCAATTGAAAAGCGCAGTTGCTCCAGAGCTTAGTAAATGAGGTAAAGTTTCACTTTACAAAGTATACCCAATCACATGCTAATGTAGCACCCTGAAGTTTAGGCAGGATTGCTATCAAATTTAGTTGCCAGGCGATAGTTGCCTTGGCCAGTTAGGAGATCAATTGATTCCTCTCTAAATCTGTTATTTTTGCACCCTTTCTCTTCTGTCACTAGTGACACTAGATAAGATAGGGGCTTTGCAAACTTAAGACATAAATGGATGGGGTGTCTCAGCCAATGGTCAGGGATTTTCTTTGGCTCCTTGGCCTGCTGGGAGAGCCTATTTATTTGAGTGGAGTCAGGTGATCGGGGTTCTGTGCCACCTGGATGGCTGTCTGGGTTGACCTGTGTTATGCTGCCCCAGGCTGCTAGGCCAGAAGCCTGAGGCCTATCCCGGGGACATTTGGCTGCTAGGCTGCCTGAGGGCCTTTCAAGGAGCGGGAGAGCAGCGTAGGGTTGGGACTACTGGCTTGTAGTTCAACCAGAAGTAGCGGTTCTGCTGGATGGGGAACCAGCCGTGCTCAGAGATAGACAGGGAACCTTGTTACCGGAGGCCACTGTGAGTAAGCTGAAGCCAGTACCAGAGCAGTCTTCTCACCAGATGGGGATGGTGAAGAAGTGGGAAAACTTCAGCGAGTGCCAAGCCAGGGACCCAGCGGGGCAGCAGAGGTGACACTTGTGGGGCATCAGTGAGTGCCAAGCCAGGGACCTAGCAGGTCAGCAGGGGTGACGCTTGAAGAGTATCTGTGAGTGGCAAGCCAGGGACCCAGCAGGGAAGTGGGGGTAACGCTTGAGAAAGATACTGAGTGCTAAAAGTGGAAGAGCTCAGGGGATCCAGTGGCTATTGGATCCGAAGTCTAGTGAAAGACTGGGAGTTCATTGAGTGAAGATCCACAGTGAGTGACTGTGGAGTAAGCGGAGAACTGTTTGTGTTGCCAATAGTTGAATACAACTACCGTTTTTGCCATAGGAGACAGCGGCCCTACCTATACAGAAGTGGTGTCCAGATGGAGGCCTTCAACTGTATAGCTGTCTTCCTATAGAAGTCTCTGAGTCTGCCAATTATCATTGCATCTACTTAAGGGGGTCCTGGCCCTAACCCTCTCTCCCACAGTTTTGTTCAAGAGACAATAAATCTCTTTTCATTCAAAAGGTGTCTGGTGTCCACCATTTCATATTGCATTACACCCACCTTGCCTTGTAAACCACTTTACACAGAAGGATGTCAGCTGTCCCTAACTCTGGGGGTCACCATTAGGCCTCAAGGGACCCAGGACTATTTATTTGAGTGGAGTCAGGTGATCGGGGTTCTGTGCCACCTGGATGGCTGTCTGGGTTGACCTGTGTTATGCTGCCCCAGGCTGCTAGGCCAGAAGCCTGAGGCCTATCCCGGGGACATTTGGCTGCTAGGTTGCCTGAGGGCCTTTCAAGGAGCAGGAGAGCAGCGTAGGGTTGGGACTACTGGCTTGTAGTTCAACCAGAAGTAGCAGTTCTGCTGGACGGGGAACCAGCCGTGCTCGGAGGTAGACGGGGAACCTTGTTACCGGAGGCCACTGTGAGTAAGCTGAAGCCAGTACCAGAGCAGTCTTCTCACCAGAGGGGGATGGTGAAGAAGTGGGAAAACTTCAGCAAGTGCCAAGCCAGGGACCCAGCGGGGCAGCAGAGGTGACACTTGTGGGGCATCAGTGAGTGCCAAGCCAGGGACCTAGCAGGTCAGCAGGGGTGACGCTTGAAGAGTATCTGTGAGTGGCAAGCCAGGGACCCAGCAGGGAAGTGGGGGTAACGCTTGAGGAAGATACTGAGTGCTAAAAATGGAAGAGCTTAGGGGATCCAGTGGCTATTGGATCCGAAGTCTAGTGAAAGACTGGGAGTTCATTGAGTGAAGATCCACAGTGAGTGACTGTGGAGTAAGCGGAGAACTGTTTGTGTTGCCAATAGTTGAATACAACTACCGTTTTTGCCATAGGAGACAGTGGCCCTACCTATACAGAAGTGGTGTCCAGATGGAGGCCTTCAACTGTATAGCTGTCTTCCTATAGAAGTCTCTGAGTCTGCCAATTATCATTGCATCTACTTAAGGGGGTCCTGGCCCTAACCCTCTCTCCCACAGTTTTGTTCAAGAGACAATAAATCTCTTTTCATTCAAAAGGTGTCTGGTGTCCACCATTTCATATTGCATTACACCCACCTTGCCTTGTAAACCACTTTACACAGAAGGATGTCAGCTGTCCCTAACTCTGGGGGTCACCATTAGGCCTCAAGGGACCCGGGACTATTTATTTGAGTGGAGTCAGGTGATCGGGGTTCTGTGCCACCTGGGGCCTATCCCAGGGACATTTGGCTGCTAGGCTGCCTGAGGGCCTTTCAAGGAGCGGGAGAGCAGCGTAGGGTCTGAGTCTGCCAATTATCATTGCATCTACTTAAGGGGGTCCTGGCCCTAAGACTCTCTCCCACAGTTTTGTTCAAAAGACAATAAATCTCTTATCATTCAAAAAGTGTCTGGCACCCACCATTTCATATTGCATTACACCAACCATGCCTTGTAAACCACTTTACACAGAAGGATGTCAGCTGTCTCTAACTCTGGAGGTCACCATTAGGCCTCAAGGGACCCGGGACTTTGCCACACTAAGAAAATAAAAAAACAGCATGTTTACTTGCACATGATTGGATGATGGAAGTCAGCAGAACTTCTGCTCATTTACTAAGCTCTGGAGCAACTGCTCTTGCAGAGTGCAACTGCACTTTGCAAAGTACACAGTCTATTTGCCTTTAGTAAATCAACCATGTAGTGCCTGGGGAGGGGAGCATGTGAGACACAAAACGGAGAAGGATTTGGCTCAGTTAGAGAAGAAAAGCAAAAGTTTTTGTTTATTTTATTAGGCTTGTGCATAACATGGCAATTGGATTTGGTACTTGTTTAGACTGTCATACAAAATCTTTTAGTTGTATTTTAAGAGTGTTTTGCACCTGATTCATAATTGATAATGCAGTATAATAAAATGAATGGCAGTAGCATATATAACATTAGAATAATCTCTACTTTCTTTTCTTTTCATTTCTTTTTTTTCTCTCTTTTTATTAACATTGTTTGCTCTAATTTTTTCTTCAGTTAAAATGGTCTAAGGAGTTCAAATATAGCCTGCCAAATACTGTATGCGTTAAATAGAAGGTTAAAGGGGCCTCCATTGTTCTAGCATCAATCTATGAGGCAGCAAATTATATTCTTAGTGGAGTGCATAAATCAGAATGATAATCTCTAGTAAATGTTGTGCTTATGGTGTTTCCTGTTTTGAGTGTAACTTCAGGAGGACCTGCCCTGATAATTGCAAATCCCTCTATATCAGCTGAATGCAAATTCCACTAATGAAGGTGTTGAAAGGGAAGGTTTACGATTAGATCTAGAGTTGCCACCTCATCCCTTTAAACCCAAACATCTTTGAATTACACAGGTTCTGAGGCTAATTAAATGCAGATAAGGCACCAAGTGAGTTTAATTACCACCATAATCAGATACAGAACCTGTGTAATTAATATGTGTTCGGGTTAGGGATGAGGTGGCAACTATATTCAGATCAGAAGGCATTAAGGCTCCATTCACACTTGTGCAACTTGGCATTCAACTTTGGACATCAAAGTTGCATGACAAGTCATTCTCCATGTTTTCCTATTCATATGTGCAACTTAAAGTTGCAGCAACTAGTAGTAGTTCATGCACTATTTTGGTCCGACTTCCATGCAACTTGAGGGCCATAGACTTCAATGTTAGCCCTCAGAATTTGCATGAAAGTTGTACCTGAATGTTATACAATGCAACTTGGGTGCAACAGTTGTCCATTATCACTGGTCCAAGCCAAAGTTGTAACCAAGTTGCGCCCATCCAAAGTCGGTGCAACTTTGGAGTCGTACAAGTATGAATGGAGCCAAAGTGTTATTGGCTATTTCCCTAATAAACATGTGCTCAGAATGTTATGGAGCATTATATTTTCCTTTTATGTGGAACAGACCATCACATTCTGCTATTAAAAGGCAATCAAGAAAAGCAGAAAGTGGCAGGGAGATGCCTGCACTTCTCCTGCCACTATAAGTACATCTTAGAACATACTTTCACTTTAAATCTAGGCCACATATGCCCAACACAAGGCACATGGGTTGAATTAGGCCCTCCAGGCCATTTCATGTGGCTTTCACAACTCTAGTGCAGCTGCAGCAACCCCCTCGTTTCTGCCTCCACCTTGTCTCACCTGTCGGCAGTAGATGAGAACAGAATTCCTCCGCCAGATCCTAGGCTTCTCTGAGCATCTGCAAAGAGGCTCGTCTCTGCCCACCCTCCTTCCCCATCCCAGCAGTCAGCAGCAGAGAGGGGGACAAGACTCCTATAAATCCTGCAGCTTTCTGTGCAGCCGCAGCACCCCCTTGTCCCTGCTTTCCCTGGTCTCATCATTTAGCAGACTCCAGCAGCTGACTCCAGTCCTTCTCTGGTCCTTCTCCAGATCCTGCACTTTCTGCTTCCCAACTTTGCCCCCAGCTTCTTCCCGGGAAAGCACAAGGCAAGGGGGTGTACTGTCATTTAAGAGAGGGTAGAGGACCTTTGACTTCGGATGATAGGGGTGATCTTGACATCACATTTAAGGGAAGGGTGTGTAGCTTCAGACATCTAGTCTGACAGCTACAACTGGCCCTTTGAAGGCAACAATAATTCTAATGCAGCCCACAATGAAATTGAAGTTGACACCCCTGCTCTAGGCAGATATAAAATTCACACATGAATGCAGCCCTATATTCATCAATACATCATTAAATGTAGTTTTAAACGCACGCAGTGTAAGTACCTAAATTTGACCTGGTACAAGCCTCTTGCAATCTCTGTAAGCTGAGGTTAGACTGGAAGAAACAGAATCATAATGAGCAAATCAGTTGTTCTGCAGGGCTCAGGGGCTGCCCGTCCATTAAGGGTGCACGGGCGCCGCCCCCTCTTTCCAGCCACCCCTTCTATGTAGAATGCATGAATCTATCCATGGCCCTATTCAGGCGTCCGGCCCCTTTTAGGATGCCAGGCGCCTGAATTACAGCCGCAGGGGTGTTTTTTTGAAGTACCTGAATAGAGCCATAGGTTCTAATAGGCTTTAAAAAAGGTGGACTCCGAGCGCAGAGCATTGCGCTCGGAGTCCACCCAGATGTGTTAGAAAAGTACATTAATGTTTGCCTTTCTAACACTGAACCACCTCTCCGCCAATCAGGTAGCATGGGTCTGATACCCATCACCTGATTGGGTGAAAAGACAGGCACTGCTATTGGACACCTAGCAGGAAGTAAGAAGAGACACACGGAGGACACGGCTCGCCGCTGCCTGACCTGCCACCAAGATGGGGTAAGTGCTGGTCAGACAGCGGGCGGGCAGGAGTTTGATGGGGCACAATGGCGGCATTTGATGGGCACAGTGGCTACATTTGATGGCATAGTGGCTACATTTGAAGGCACAGTAGCTGCATTTAATGGGCACAGTGGCTGCATTTGATGGGCACAGTGGCTGCATTTGATGGCACAGTGGCTGCAATTGATGGCACAGTGGCTGCAATTGATGGCACAGTGGATGCATTTGATGGGCACAGTGGCTGCATTTGATGGGCACAGTGGCTGCATTTGATGGGCACAGTGGCTGCATTTTAAGGGCATGGTGGCTGCACAGCTCTGTCTACTTCCTGGAAGCGAGCAAACCAAGACCTGGCACTTCAAGGGTTGGAGAAGCATGTGAGAGCGCTGGGCCAAGCACCAGCGCTGACACTTGAGGAGAGTCCATTTTCCTGTGTAAGGATTAAGGTGAAACTATTGAAAACTGGATAAAGCACAAGATGACTTTAAATCAGTGACTTGTGGTTATTAAATATGTCACTTACCTTCCAGCCCTACAGCTGTCACACACCCAGCCTTGTTCCTTTTTGTTGTAGCGGCTGCAGTTTTTACACACAAAGAGCTGGCAGTCTTTGCATTGACGCTTACTATTGATCAAGAACTGGAAGGGCTGCAAGCAGTGTATGCAGTGAGTGTTGTTCAGGTGACTTTCATTGGACAGCAATTCTCTTTTAGTGCTCTCTTTTTCCACCTTGAATTTCAAGTCCCTGAAAATCAGAAAGTAGATAATTACAGATTTAATCAGAGTCCAAACAATACCGGGAAACATGTTAAAAAATGTTAGATGTTTTATGAGTAGAGCCAAGTACACACTATAAGAAAATCAGACGAACAATCGTCTGGTTTTCCCTGATGTTTCACAGGTCGAAACTGAGAATGGTACTAATTGCATGGAAATTCTTATACGACAAAGTTGTTTATTATTTCTAATCATGCAGTCTTTCTTATGCATCCATATCCATATAAAAACAATACACATTAAATGAAAATCATTAGTTCTTTTGGCGTACGAGAAACATTTTGGAGTTTGTCCTTTTGGAAAATCTGAATCGGATGTCGAAAGTTGTGTACACACTATACGAAAATGGAACGATAGTGTCTCGTACGGAATTGCTCCCATGGCACCACATCCCCAAATTAAAACCCCAATTCCAAAAAAATTGTGTTGATGTTGTGTAAATCTAGATGAAAACACAATGCTAAGATTTAAAAATCTCATAAAAACGTTTATTTTATTCACAATAGAAAATAGAAATCATATTGAATGTTAAATCTAAGAAAATGTACCAAAAAAAAAAGGTAATTTTGAAATTGATGGCAGAAACATGTCTCAAAAAAGTTGGGACAGAGCCATGTTTACCACAGTGTAGCACCCCCTCTTCTTTTAACAACACTCTGTAAACATCTGGGAACTCAGGAGTAGGGATGAGCTCCGGCGTGTTAGCATGCTCCACGTGCAGAGCCCGCCAGGAAGTCGGTGCAGAGCTGCGCTAATCACTGGCAGTGAGACATTGCCCGATCTCTGCAGCCACCCATCGGGGCAACGTCTCACTGCTTGTGATTAGCGCAGCGCTGCGCTGACTTCCTGGCGGGATCTGCACATGGAGAATGCGAACAAGCCGGAGCTCATCCTTACTCAGGAGACCAGTTGCTGATGTAGTGCTATCCCTCCAGGGGCCCTTGATAATAGCTGGTTCTTCCCTAATAGTACAGAGGCTACCCACCAACACAAGCTTCAGTTCATACACTCTGGCTCCAATAACTTAGTCTAGAGGTTGTATTTTTTAAATGTATTGCTTGAAGAACTTCAAACACAAGATAGGTTAAGGGAATGGGATGCTCCAAAAGCAAATTAGAAAATAGCTACGAGAAGACAATCTTCTTCTTAAAGTTGAGTTTCACCCAAAACCCCCTGACATGCCACGTTTGCCATGTCATTTTTTTTTGGGGGGGGGGGGGGGTGACCGGGTACCTAGTTTTGACAGGTACCCAGCTCCCAACTCCGCTCAAGGCGCCGCGGTGCCAATCGGGAGATCTCCTCTACCCCTCACTCCCTGTAAACTTCTGGGACACGTCACATGTCCCAGAAGATTGCCTGGCCATTATGAACGCACAGTGCGACACGCACATGCGCAGTGCGCACCCGGCTGTGAAGCCGCAAGCTGTCACAGTTGCAATGCTGGCCTCCCGGAGAGGAGAAGGAGAGAATCGAAGCTTCGGGTGGCCACATCGCTGGACCGTGGGACAGGTAAGTGTCTGTTTATTAAAAGTCTGCAGCTATACTTCTTGTAGCTACTGACTTTTAATACACACAGAAATGGGTGGAACTCCGCTTTAAGTGATTTGTGAACATTAAAAGGTCTAAGGCCTCACAGTTGTAGACCATGAGACAAGTTCTTTTGGCATTTGGTTACCTTGTACTGCTGCACAACTACTGGTGCCCAGTGTGATTTCCAAAACATTGCACAGTAACAGGGCTACTCTTTCTCCAGGCTCACACTCCAGGATCCAGCTGAGGACTGGGGAATGGCCAAAACCTTGAGACCTCAGTCCATAGATACCACTGGCATTTACATCCCCAAAAAGAACACAGTTACCAGGAGTCAATTTCATCAATTCATTACTCATAAGTCCCCAGGACAGCTGTCACCTTCCAGCTTCCGAATATGGTCCAGTAAGGGAAGCAGTCCTTCCCCAGACCAGATACTTTGTGATGAAGTCCTACAACCAGCCTCTCAAGAGATCTGTCCAGGCTCCCGCCCCTGACACTGCTGAGGTCTCAAGAACAGCTACATAGTCCATGGGCTGCCTAAGATCAGCAGCCCCTCATGCCTTGGAACCCTCCCGGGGAGAAGGAACAATCTCTCCAGAGTTTCAGACTATTTATCACCTCCCCAGGCCACCTGCTCGACACTCCCATCCAGGAATCGTCAGAACATGATAAATATTGAGACTGGTTATTTGAATCTCCCTTCCTAAACTCTGGAAGCTTCTTCCAGGGGCAGAGGGAAGCAATCTTGCCTGATCTAAAATTCCAACTGCTCTAAAGTTCTAATCCTAGTGATACTTTTTTGATTCAAGATGACCGATTTGAATTGGTGAAAGGTCTTGACTGTAGGCAGGGCAGTTAAAGCAATATTAAATCCAAAAGCAAACATTTATTATATTGCAGCTTAGCAATTCATAGATGTGATGGCTCTATTAGTTTCCTTTTTAGTCTTTCTTTCTTCTATTTTTCATCTGGTGATCAAGCCAACAAGTCTGTTGTTTTTCACAAGCTCTCCAGCAGAATGTATCAGTTTACATGGATGAGACAAACCACATAACATTGGCAGGGGTGATTAACATGGGTATTATTTGTTTATGCAAAACATTTATCCCCGCCCCGCCCCAGACTGACAATGCTGCTGCCTGCTGTGCTCATTCCTCCAGAGCTGTGTCTCACTAATATCGGAGGTGTGCAACTGGCCAGATCACCAGTTGAAAGCTGAGGGAAAAAACCCAGAGAAAAGAAAACTGATGCAGTCACCACATCTAATGATTAATCAGCTTTTTGGTTTGGGGTTTAATACCGCTTTAAGCACCCAGACTCTTCTACCAAGAAGCCATGCTGTGGTCATAGATGCAGTATTCAGTTTAGTATTGTTCTGCTGAAATATGCAAGGCCTCCCATGAAAAATATGTCGTTTGGATGGGGCCATATGCTGCTCTAAACCTGAATTTATCTTTTAGCATTGATGGTACCATTCCAGATGTGCAAGCTGCCTATTCCATACACACTAATGCACCCCCATACCATCAGAGATGCAGGCTTTTAAACACTGGACACAAAGGTCCCTCTCCTCTTTAGTTTAGAGGATATGGCGTCTGACCACAGAACAGTTTCCCACTTTGCAACAGACCATTGAACTAGGTTTGGCCCAGAGAAGATAATAGATTGTCCATCAAATCCCACAATTTCCAAACTCGATTATGGCTGTCTAAGGTGCCGTTGATAGAGGCGGTCTAATACTGCATCCTCTAAATCCTGGCTCCTCGTATGGAGTTCAATCAAAGAGGGAGGATCCCTACTTTTCCACTTAAATAGGTTGTAAACCCTTACATATTCCCAGTGAAGTGACTGGCCTCCAGTGATACACAGAGAAAAAACAAATCCTCCAACATAAGTTGTACCTGTTTATCTGCAGTTTTTTCTTCTCTACCTCCGTTCAAAGTCCAAAATATATAAGCTTGTCTGAGCTGTCAGAAAAAATGGGGGTGGATACCTGAAGTTACACTCAGCAGAGCTCAGTGAGGAGAGCTCTGACAGCTAATTGGAGGGAAGGAACCCACCTACCTTCACATAGCACACAGGAACAGAGCTGAGGCAGTCGATCACTGTGAGGTCCCTCCCCTGTCACCTTTTTTCTTTTGGTGTCAGGAAAACTTGTCAGAAGTGATTCATGCTGATAGCAGAGGAACAAAGCAGCAGACAGAAATAACACTTGGTGCTCTTAATTGAGACAAGTACACACTATAGAAAAATATGCTTAATTTTTTTTTTAAGTTTCAGTAAATAGACACTAAACTTTAATTAATAAAAATTAAATCTGGTTGCCCCTCAAGGATAAAACCCAAAAATGTAGAAATGTTTGAAACTCTTTTGCTGATAATTGCATGTCCTTCTGTACAATAAGAGTAATATAAGGAAATTGCTTCACTGCTCACTGTTCACTGTGTTCAGGTACGGTTCTGGCAGCAGTCTGGGGCTGGCACAATTCCCAGAGGATGAATCATTTTCTCTGCAGCTTATACCAGGAGCTGTTTGCTTTTTGGGTTTGAGCAAGGTGGAGTAGTTATGGTGTTTGGCTAGTAGGATGAGTTTAGCAAAGGAGAGCTGTGGAATGCACTTTCTTTCTCTCCACCATCGTGTCATTTTTATCACCAGCAACTTGTTCTTGTACATTCTGATTAATTGTTGGTTTTAGATATTACAGATTTAACAAAATTATATGGGGGTCTTAGGTAATGGTTAAAGAACTACAAGTCTCAACATGCCTTTCAAGTTACCTGATGGTTTATATTGTAAAATCCACATAAAGAGAATGAGAAGCATCAAAGTGAAATTTTTATGTTTTAAAGAGGTTGTAAACCTCCATTTTCAAGTTGTACCTATAGGCAAGCCTATAATAAGGCTTACCCATAAGTACAGTAAATATCTCCAAAACGCGCGCCGTCTAGGAAATATTTACTTTGTACTGCGCTGATGATATCACCAGCGCATATGGAGTGAAGAGACAGCCCTCCGGGCCGTTTCTTCACTAGCGAGTGCAGTGACTGGCGGCTCCCACGCACATGCATGGGAGTGACGTCACAGGACTACAGGCGGTCACAGAGCCCATTGCCTCTGAAGGAAGAGGGGCAGACATGGATGCAGCCTCCAACGAGGACAGAGCAAGCTCCGTTTGCAGGTAAGTTTTACATAATGTGCTAGTATGCGATGCATACTAGCACAATATGCTTTTACTTTGCAGGGAACAAAAAAGTAAGTAAAACCCATCAGGGTTTACTTCCGCTT
The DNA here is from genome assembly GCA_028564925.1 of Lithobates sylvaticus. NCBI lineage: Eukaryota > Metazoa > Chordata > Amphibia > Anura > Ranidae > Lithobates > Lithobates sylvaticus. The sequence continues at coordinate 93,013,335 of CM053031.1, read as the reverse complement.
TAACTGAATAAAAACATTGGGACTGTACCCTTTTCTAGTTGTGCACAGTTCATGCCACAGTCGCCTACACATGATTGCACATTCTGACAACAAAATCCATGTTTTTTTTCGACGGATGTTGGCTCAAACTTATCTTGCATACACACAGTCACACAAATCTTGTCGGAAATTCTGGCCGCCAAGAACGCGGTGATGTACAACACGTACGACGAACCGAGAAAAATGAAGTTAGCCAGTGTGGCTCTTCTGCTTGATTCTGAGCATGCATGGGACTTTGTGCGTCGGAATTGTGTACACACGATTGGAAATTTCAAAACGGATTTTGTTATTGGAAAATTTGAGTTCCAGATCTCAAACTTTGTTAGTCGGAAATTCCGATGAAAAATGTCAGATGGAGCCTACACACGGTCGTGTGCAAGCAGCATTATTGTTTTAACACATCTTCTGAACTAAGAGTAATGATTAACAAGATGTACCTTTTGTACATGAGAAAGAACAGTACTGGTGTTGACCTCAATGACAGAAACTTCTCTGTACAGTAACTGTTATTCTATATGCAATCCTGTGATATCATAAGTGTTGCAGACACTCTCCACAATTGTGTCATACCTCCACATGTGCCCGTGACAGATTCATATACAGGTATTTGAATTCACTGTATCACATGTACTAAGACACTCGCGCTTGGATGTAATATAACAATAGTATTGGGCCACTGCTGTCCAGTACTGTCCCTACTAGTAGGTCAAAATGTTTTAAAGGGGCTGTAAACCCTTGTGTTTTTTCACCTTAATGCATCCCTTAAAATAACTCAACACACAGCCATTAATGTCTAAACCGCTGGCAACAAAAGTGAGTACACCCTCTAAGTGAAAATGTCTAAATTGGACCCAATTAGCCATTTTCCCTCCCCGGTGTCATGTGACTCGTTGGTTTTACATGGTCTCAGGTGTGGATGGGGAGCAGGTGTGTTAAATTTGGTGTTATCGCTCTCACTCTCTTATACTGGTCACTGGAAGTTCAACATTGCACCTCATGGCGAAGAACTCTCTGAGGATCTGAAAAAAATTATTGTTGCTCTACACAAAGATGGCCTAGGCTATAAGAAGATTGCCAAGACCATGAAACTTAGCTGCAGCACGGTGGCCAAGACCATACAGCGGTTTTAACAGAACAGGTTCCATTCAGAACAGGCCTTGCCATGGTCGACCAAAGAAGTTTAATGCACATGATCAGCTGGTCATATCTCATCAGACCACAGGTCTCATCAGACCACAGGACATGGTTTCAGTAATCCATGTCCTTAGTCTGCTTGTCTTCAGTAAACTGTTTGCAGGCTTTCTTGTGCATCATCTTTAGAAGAGGCTTCCTTCTGGGATGACAGCCATGTAGACCAATTTGATGCAGTGTGGTCTGAGCACTGACAGGCTGACCCCCCACCCCTTCAACCTCTGCAGCAATGCTGGCAGCACTTATGCGTCTATTTCTCAAAGACAACCTCTGGATATGATCAAGAAGAGGGATCATTACTGGATGACAACCCTTTTTGATCCACGTTACAAGGGTAAGGTTGCAGAACTCATCCTGCCTTCGCAGAGGGAGCAGAAGATGAAACATCTTCAGGAGGCCTTGAAGAAAGGTTTGTGCAATGCATTTCCAGACCCTGGGAGGTTACAATTTCCTGGTGCTGGACAACGTGTTGCTGAGGCTTCGTTCAGTCAGAGGAAGAGCGGGGGAGAAGGTGGCTGGCTGACCGATGCCTTTAAACAATTTTTCAGTCCTCAGCGCCAAGGTCTGATTACTTCAAGCAACCATCGCCAGCATCTGCATTACATGGTGCAGGAATATCTAGGGGCAAGAGCAGACTTGGAGACCTTTCCAATAGAGCATCCACTGGGTTACTGGGACTTGATGGACCACTGGTCAGAACTTGCTCAATATGCAATTGAGCTACTGGCCTGTCCTGCATCCAGCGTTCTTTCTGAACGCACATTCAGTGCTGCTGGAGGGTTTGTAATGGATCATAGAGTGTGCCTGTCCACAGACTCCGTTGATAGGCTCACATTCATAATAATGAATCAGTCTTGGATCAGCAGCTAGCAAGCACCTGATGCTGATGTAACTGATTGAATTTTCTATGTATGTGGGATCCCTTGAAGACTGCCTATGCTGACTATCCTATTCCTCCTCAATCTTGATGATGCTAGCTTCCAACAATTTTTTTGGTTTAGGGCACCAACACCACCACCCAAGGCCAAATTTTTCTGCCCGTTTAACAGGGGCATGTAATTACAATTTTTGAACTAATATTTCACAGCAGGGCCCGTTCCTGCACCCAACAAGAGTATCTGTGAGGGGTTACAGTGTTGTGGCACCACCACCATTCAAGGCCCAATTTTCTGCCCCTGTTTAACAGGGGTATGTAATTAAAATTTTTGATATGATATTTCAACGCAAGGCTCATTCCTGCACCCAACAAGAGTATCTGTGAGGGGTTACAGTGTTGTGGCACCACCACCCAAGGCCCAATTCTTCTGCCCCTGTTTAACAAGGGCATGTAATAAAAAATGTTGATACAATATTTCAATGCAGTGCCTGTTCCTGCGCCCAACAAGAGTATCTGTGAGGGGTTACAGTGTTGTGGCACCACCACCACCAACCAAGGCCCAATTTTCTGCCCCTGTTTAACAGGGGCATGTAATTACAATTCTTGATATAATATTTCATAGCAGGGCCCATTCCTGCACCCAACAAGCATAACTGTGTGGGCTTACAGTGTTCTGGTACCATCACCACCAAAGGCCCAATTTTTCTGCACCTGTTGAACAGGGGCATGTAATTCCAAATCTTGGTATAATATTTCACAGCAGGGCCTGTTCCTGCACCCAACAAGATTAACTGTGAGGGCTTAGTGTTCTGGTACCACCACCACCACCATCAAAGGCCCAAATTTTCTGCCCCTGTTTAATAGGGGCATGTAATTACAATTTTTGATATAGTATTTCACAGCAGGGTCCATTCCTTCGCTCACCAAGAGTAACTGTGAGGGCTTACAGTGTTCTGGTACCACCAAAACCTAAGGCCCAATATTCTGCAGAGTATATAGGGCAGGCCGTATAGTATCTATACTGCTGTTCAGAGTATATAGTGCCTGGGGGCATAGGGGACCCCCACGCAATATTTTTTTTAAATTTGGGTGCAGGGTTTCCCTTAATATCAATATCAGACCCAAAGGGACTGGTAATGCACTGGGGGGGGGGGGGGGGGGGCATGCCATTTTTTTTCAATGATTTTCATCTATATTGCCGGGACCCGATAATACATTACAGCCACAAGCAGTTTTAAATTACTTTTTCACATAAAGCCAGGCAGGTTTGGATGGCTGTTTTGCCTTAATAAATGACACCATCGTTTAAAAATGGCATTTTGTATTTACTCAGGTTATCTTTGTGTGATAATAAAATTTGTTTAATTAATTTAAGTGTGACAAATATGCAAAAAAAATAAAAAATCAGAAAGGGGGCAAATACCCTTTCACAGCATTGTAGTTGATAACCTAGGATGGATTAGTATGGCATGTGACTATGTATCATGATGATCCAATCATTACTTACATACAAACATAATGGTTATGAACCAAATGACACATTGTATTAATGATATATCAAGTGACATTAATTAAAGTGCATAACGTGAAAATGGTGCAGGCAATAAGTAATTTTCTTGGTGTAAAAAGGTGCTATGGTGCTCCGCGTTTCGTCATAGAGAGAAACCTTTTGACAGCGTTGCGTCTCTATGATGAAACCCTTCAAGCTGACTCTCTCAAACGTCACTTCCAGGAGAGTGTAACGCACGCTACAAGCTGCTTTGTGACCATGTCTCTACAATAGTTTAGGCCGATGGTTTTTACAGAGTTTTTCTGTCATCATGACAGTATTTTAAATATTTTCGAAGCTGTTTTTCATCATTAAACCTGAGTATATTATATATTATGAGTTTTAGAATGCATTAAGATAAAAAAAAACTTCTGCCTTTAGAACCACTTTAAGTTTCACTTTAAAGAACATTCAACCAATATAGAAAATAGCCTAACATTTAGCAGCGGTATTACTACTACTAATACTGTTGCTAGATGTTTCACTTCCTCCTGCAGCTAGAGGTTTACTCAGCCGAACACCTATTAGTTTGGAGGTTCACAGAACTTCACAATGAAGCTGCAGTTCATCCCTAGAGAGCACAGGAATCTCTATACACGTTGTACACTGTGCAGAGGTCTCACTCATTATTTCTTCTTTTGGTCAAATATACTTAGTCTATAGTGTAAAGCTATTTTTCCTGTTAGTCAAATATTCTTTAAAGGAGAAGTACAACCAAAGCTTGTTTGGCTGTACTTCTGTGGATCACAGGAGTGCAGTTTGTTCTGCACTTTGTTGACCTGTTTTCAGCAGACTCTGGACTCTGTGACAATGGAGTCGGGATTCGCTCACATGCCTGGACCGATACCCAGCTCAGGCTCTCAGTGAGCCACTGAGAGCCTGAGCCGGCTGCTCCCTCCACAGCCCAGCGCTCCAATGCAGGGTGGGGGGGGGGGGGGGCAGAGCAGACACCAGCTCTCTGCTCTGGGAGCCCTGAGAACCGAACAATCGGCGGTGTTAGATCGCTCAGTTCTCAGTCTTAGAGGCACAGATGCAGCATGGGACTGTTGCTGCATCCACCTAAGTATGATAAATGAATAAATAAATAAAAACATACTTCTCTTTTAACATTTTGGTTTGAATGTTCTTAACCACTTGCCTACCATGTACGAACACCCCCTTCCTGACCAAGCCATTTTTTAGCTTTCAGCGCTGTCGCATTTTGAATGACAATTGCACGGCCATACAAGGATGTACCCAAATAAAATCATTTTTTCCCCACAAATAGAGCTTTATTTTGGTGGTATTTGATCACTCCTGCGGTTTTTATGTCTTGCGCTATAAACAAATTAAGAGGGACAAGTAAAAAACATAATATTTTTTACTTTTTATTATAATAAATATCCAATTTATTATTTTTTTTAAACAAATTTTTTCCTTAGTTTAGACCGATACGTATTCTTCTACATATTTTTGGTAAAATAAAATAGGGGATAGATTTATAGCATTTTTATTATTATTTTTTTTTTTACAAGTAATGGTGGCGATTTGCGATTTTTATCGTGACTGCGACATTGTGGCGGACATATCGGACACTTTTGACACATTTTTGGGACCATTCACATTTATACAGCGATCCGTGCTTTAAAAATGCATTGATTACTGTATAAATGTGACTGGCAGGGAGGGGGTTAACACTAGGGGGCACTGCAGGGGTTAATATGTTCCCTATATGAGTGATTCTAACTGTGGGGGGGGGGACTGACTGGGGGAGGGGACCGATCGGTGTCCCTATGTACAAGGGACACACCATCGGTCTCCTCTCCTCTGACAGGACGTGGATCTGTGTGTTTACACACACAGATCCACGTCCTGCTCAGTTACCGGGCAATCGCGGGTGCCTGGCGGACATCGCGGCCGCTGGGCACGCGCATCGGGTCCCCAGCTACGCGGCGGGCACGCGCGCCCCCTAGTGGCCAAAAAGCGAGTGCCGTCATATCACGGCGGCCCGCCACAGGAGCTGCACCGTCCCGCCGTCATTTGACAGTGGGCGGTCAGCTACAGGTTAAAGTGTTTTTTAACCCACATGTGCAAATCACTGCCAGACCCTCTATTATAGGTAGGCATAGCACAATCTATAAGTCTTTTATAAAAACGAGCCTTGTAAATACCGATTTGGAGCGATCTTCAAACCGGTCACATGACTTGCGGTCGCTGTACAGCTCCGATGGATGGCTTCTGCAGGAGGGGCCGAGATCTCCCTCTGATGTCAGCTGGGGAAATCACATGGCCGCTCAGCCCCTCCTGCAGTAGCCCTGGAGACCATTCGCGAGTTACGTGGCATGCCTAAAGATTGCGCTGAAACTGTATTCACAAGCCTAGTTTTTATAAAATACTTATACAGTGTGCTATGCCTGCCTATAATAGAGGGGCTGGCAGTGAACATTTGTAAAAATTTATTTGTACTAATAGCAGTGGGGATAGGGGGGCGGAGACACAGACACAGAGCTGACAGGCAGGGAAGAGGGGAATGGGGAGAGAGGAGAGATGAGAGCAGGGCTGCGGATGATGAAAGGATGTACGCTGACCATGGTGGTCAGTGCTCAGCAGCCCTGATTATCCTGGTCAGCGCAGAGAGGGGGACACAGGAAGTGGCAGGATGAACCATTTTTTTTTTACAGTTTAGAGGGGGCAGACTACACAGCACAAGCACTGTGCTGTTTAATCTGTTTTAAGGGACCAGGATCTGTACTTTTTTTGGGGGGGTTAACACTTTAATTAAAGCAGAGTTTCATACACATTTTCGACTCCTCAGCATCCCTCACTAATCTGTGCACTCTAAACGAATTTGCATTTTTTTTTGCTTCACTTTTCACTTCCTCCTCCCTGGCCATGGCTCCGCACGACATTTCCGGATTGCAATTCCTCCTGGGAGATGTGTGTCATCAACCCCAGGAGGCAATAGGCATCGCTGGTTACTGAAGGGGGAGGAGGCGAGGAGAGGTTTGCATAGCTAAGGGGCGGCAACTTCCTCTGACGCTGCCGTTGCTATGGAAACCCAACCTGCAAGCTATTACACTGCTTGTGCTGCACTTAGCATGTGTGAGATCTGCAAGTAAGAGATTCTGGAAGAAATACAGTCTGGCTTCAGATGCCCACACATGAGATGGCCACGGCCTGCTGGAAGTTTATAAAGTAAGAAAATAATGCCGCAAACATACCAAACGGAACTTAGTTTACAGCCCAACTTTAGAATACAATAAGCTTGTGTATTATAGGGGTATTTTTATATAAAAAGTATCATTTCGGCCGACACATCGCTTTAAGGCTATTTTCACTTGAGATTCAAGTTTGGGAATATTACATTTGCCCTGAGAAGTGTAACATTTTGGAAACAGACATTTAACACATATTACAATCATTACAGGAATTATGTTGACTTTTTGACGAATGCTGAGACATTCTCATAGCAATTTTTATACATAGACCCCTCAGTTCACCCACTGAGAGCTGATAAATTACGTTAGGTTCTTTAGGCAAGCCTCAATGTGCCTGACCTTTAACAAAGTTGCAAGACCAGTTGCGCTGATGCAAAGTGCAAGTAATCCATCAGATCATATCCAAACAGTGAAACAATAGGCTACAATGTTGCCAAAAATACAAGACATACTTTAATTCACTTATCTGTGTTGGACTTGTAGAGGGCTGTACCCCTATGGAGCTAAGAAGTGCGGGCTAACAGGTTTTTCATTAACACTGAACTTGTTTTGTGTACTTTGCCAGTGTATTTAGCTGTTTGCTTAAAGTGGTTGTAAAGTCAGAAGTTTTTTTTTTTTTTTATCTTAATGCATTCTATGCATTAAGACAAAACACCTTCTGTGTGAAGTAGCCCTCCTCAGCCCCCCTAATACTTACCTGAGCCCCATCTCTGTCCAGTGATGTCCACCAATGTCTCGGCCATCCGGAACTCTTCCTCCTGATTGGCTGAGACACAGCATCGGAGCCATTGGCTCGGGTGCCCCCATAGCAAGCTGCTTGCTGTGGGGGCACTCAACAGGAGGGAGTGGCCAGGAGCACAGAAGAGGGACCCGAGAAGAGGAGGATCTTGGTTGCTCTGTGCAAATCCACTGCAACAGAGCAGGTAAGTATAACATGTTTGTCATTTTTTAGAAAAGAAAATTAGACTTTACAATTACGTTAAGCCTAGTACACACGATCAGAAAATTGGACGAAAAATACCGCTTTTGAAGCGATCGTACGATAATCTTATCATTAGTACACAGCTTTCGAAAGACGATCACAACAGTTCATCCAAAATTATCTAAAGGGACAAACATGACAATTTTTCTCGTATGACACCAGATCGTACGATTTTCATTTAATCAGTACAGTATTTGAAAAAAATTGGAAAAGCAAAATTATGCATGCTTGGAAACTAAAGAATACATTACAATACAATACAACACATGACATCACTTCTGAAGTAAGTTTAGTAACCTCTTAATTTTCGATATGAGACTAGCATGCAAAAAAACAAAAAACGGACGATCATTCGTCCGATATTCTCATTATGTGTATGATGCTTTAGAGTTCTAGTCTAGATTACGGGCATTCAATTGTTTACATATTCTTAACAAGCAGTAAAAAAACTTTAGGCTTAATGTATACAGACGTTTTACAACCACTCCTGGATGATTTAATTTGACAGATAGTAACCGACGTTTAAAAATGCCTGTTTTGCCACATTTACATGCCGCATTAAGCCACGTTTGCGTTTAGAAGTGCTTTTTTTTTCAAATAGGCAAAAATTAAGAATGACCGTAAACCGCGAAACGCGGCTAAACAAGAGTTACCGCATTTACACGTGTTTACAAGCTGTTACAGGCGTTTGGCGTTTCAAATGCCTCTGAACATCCGTCCTGAACACAAAAAAAAAAAATGCTTCTAAACTCAACTGCCTAGAAATGACTATAAATGACCCTGTGTACAAGTACTGATAAGATAACATAGATGAGAGTTCAGGGGCAGCTGAAAAAAACACCCAACTGCTCCTAAACGTCCGTTTACCAGCAGCAGTGTACATGAGGCCTTAAAGGGTTAGTTCACTGTTAATTACTTTTGCCAAAAAACGTCTCTATGCATTACAGCATCCTCAATACATTAATATGCACTGCTCCATTTAGTAAAAGAATGCTTACTTTTAAAACAGTTTTTTCCATTGCCCTTTTCTTTAGGTTCTGCAGATGGCAAGCCGTACTGAACGTTAAATGCTCAGTCTTGGAAACTGACAAACAAGCAGTTTTCTTGCACCGCAAGGTCTGGTTTAACACTTAGTAGCCTACACTGGAACAAATTATTTCTACTAAGCATTCAGTATTGTGTGCCTCTGATCCTACATTTCCTAAAGATGGAATCTGGTATTGCTAAGGGCAAAAACCCATTTCCAGTTATCTGTATATTAATGGATTCATGGTCTACTCACTCAAGCCGCTCTTCCTCCTTCTTGCGTAGACTGATGTCTCTCTGGACAACCTCCCATACATGCTTGGCCTCCTCATCACTCAGTTTGGACAGGTCCAGCTTCCTACCCATGGTAATTCTCAATGTAACAGGCAAAGACAGAAACAGGAGACCTGTGATAAAACCAAAATGTACAAAGTGTGACCAAACAGCTTAGTTTGCTATGGAAGGATAGAATGGTGAATGGTGTAAAACATAGTTTAAAAAAAAAGAGCATTTATATCAGCAAACAATGATTATTGCAAAATCCTGGAAAACGGCAGCATTGCCATTCGCACAACTAAAGCACAAACTTTCCTGGATTATGCTTAATGAACGTATGACAGCAATCTTACAAGATAAAATGCAGATGTTTGAGAAAGTCTGGGATCCATGGGTCAAATATTTGACGGGAGATCCCAGATCTATACCCAATTAGAGTTGTTTCTGGACAGCGGGAGTTGGAGCATGCGGTCATTTTCTACTTTTCTACTTCTCTACTTCCCTACTTTTCTTTCATCCTTTCCTCTCTCTACCCCCCCTTTTTTTTCTTTTCTCTTTTTTTTCTTTCCTTCTCTTGGTCTTTGCTGTAGTTTTATGAGGGTCATCTGCTTATTCCCTAAAAACCCTGAACAGTGACTACTTCTTCGGAATAAATTCTGGTCTCAGGGAGCTGAGGGATGTGGTATCCTCAATATGCAGATATTCACCCCCTTTGTTAATACTTACAGTGGTCAATAAATGCATCCACAACATACAAAGAGTCACAAGTGGAAGGTTAATTTCTAAATTGCAAAGAGTATCGGCTCTATCTCTAATGGCATATAAAAGATGCAATGTATTATATTTAGGCCACATTGGAAGTTCTAAAACGAGATTTGGGGATACCTCATTCAGACGAGGATAGTATACTTATCATAGACAGTAAAGATCTATACCTAAAAGAATGCACACTGTAGGTGTATCTACATGTTTGAAAATTGTTTGGATATCCCTAGATCTTGTATATATTTTCTACTGTATTTGTTCCCTGCAACCAAGTTTGTATTCTCTTTTGTGAAAACTTTAATAAAAATATTGAAGTAAAAAAAAAAAGAGAAAAAAAAAAGTTGAAAAACTTGACTTATAATATTTGCACAATACCCGCATGACTTCTTCTGGAGATGTGGAATGATAAAATTACTGTTAAAAGGAACTACAGGAAATACACAGAGACAGGGTAGACTGATAAAGTCTCGCTAAAAGGTTTTTTTTCTTCTTAAAAATTTATATAATTGTCAGTTAGATGCTAAGGAGGGAAGGGTAAGGGCAATAGTAGTTGCATCACACTAAAATAAAAAAGGTTAAAAGGTTAACAAGATGTATATGCTTTTCTCAAATATTTTCTGAGCCTGTTTAAGTACAGAGGGGTTTGGATTGTCTTAGTCCATAAAAAGCATGAGACAGTTGACCAGTCAGCTGATAGTCATACCACAGGGGGGTGATTTCTGAAGACAGCATGTGGCCCAGTTCATGTCATTTCTGTCAATAGTCTCATTGTCATCTTAAATGATGCATATTAAAAGCGTGTAGCCTTCCATGTACCATCCTTGTCACATACTCTTTGAAACTAAATGCATTAAAATGTGGTTATATTTCCCAACTTATTTTATTAACATTCTGCCCGGGGGTTTGCTAAATGTGGAAAAACATTCCAAACAAGGACTGAACTATAGCTATAAGATTACCACTGAACTATATTTCAGACATTGTAGCAAAGGATGCAGACTGAATGATGTATTTTGGGGGTCAGCAACCTGTAGATCGCGATCTAGCAGTAGATCGTGGACAGGTGACTGGTAGATCGTAGTCTGGGCTTGCTGACCCACCATCCCAGAGCATCAAACAGACTGCAATGCAGAGGGACTACTTATGAAGTTGGAGCTGGAGTAGGGAGCAAGAGCCAATGATTTGTCTGTAGTGCCGGCTTCTGTCCCATGCAGAGTGACACCAACTGCACTCCACCTCTTATCTCGGCTAGCGGTCTCCAGAGTGGTGCCAGCAGCAGGAAAGAAGAGATATTCAGATCAGTGTGAAGCAATAGACTGGGTATAATAGTATAGGGCTGTTTTCACACTGATACACTGCGGTTTACCCACACCGCTGGGGCAGTGCAGTGTACCTGCACTTAGCCATAGACTTCTATTATATCCTGCTATTTTACCTACCCCAACTTTACGTGTGAACAAGGCCCAAGGGTGCTGCTTCCGAATGCAACGAAGGGCTCATTCACAAGTGTAGCAACACTGCTGCTCCTCTGAAAAGCAATCTGAGTGTTTGTTGACAGGTGGCGAGGAGGTGATATGTTGCCTCCTCACCACCTGATTTAAACCCATGATTGCCATACAATGAACGCGATTGTGACACATTAGTATGCCAATTAGAGGTTTAAATCAGGTGTGAGGAGGCAACACTGTGCCCGGTGATCTTTGACTTCTCCCATCTTCCTCTGCGAGATCTCCACCTCTGTAAGGTTGCCTACCCCTGATGTATTTACTATATATGTATGAGAAAACAACACGTTACCCTGAAAAATTCTTTCTCCCCATCACTGCATGCCCCTTGCTTTCTTACAGTTGTATTGTAATCAGTAACAGTAACAGTAACAGTGATGACAATAAAGCAGGAGTACTCCTGTATGGCCCATAGTGAAATTTGAGCGAAGCATTCCTCTGTTTAAATAACAATATGTAAAATGATCCTGCCAGTTGACATTGCTCAAGGTATAATCACAAACTTAAAGTGGTGCCATTTTATGCACCACTGCAAATTTACTGTCAGCTAGTAAAATCTGCATATCCTATGCAGATCTCAATCTTGACCAGTGCATGGGTTAGATCCAATTTAGGCTGTAGGTGATTAAATAGAGCTTTAGTCAGACTACAGGGTGCTAATGCACCATACATACTCATTTATGTACAAATGATACATAGGGGTTGATTCACTAAAGGCAAAGAGGCTGTTTGCTTTGCAAGGAATTTGCACTTTGCTGATTTTTTCTTTCATTTATTGAACGTGGTGAAAATTCACTATGGAAAGAATACCCTACGCCAGGTAAATAAAAAAAAAATGTAATTTAGCTTGCACATGATGAATGATGAAAGAGAGCAGGCTGAGTTCCCAGCACAGCCAGAAAACGTACCACGCTGTGCTCTCATGCCTATTGTAGTTGTTTTTTAATAGGGAAGCAGAGGAACCTGCAGGAACACCAGGTATCTCACACAAAGGAAGCAATACAAAGAGAACAGGATACTTTTTCATACAAGTACATGGTACAGCAGGCATGTCTCAGGAATATAAAACGTTGGGTTGACGTATTCTTTAATAATATTGGTTTGATTGTTTCACTGGTTTTGAAAAGGGTCATGGGCAGGAATATTTATTACGTTTTCATCCCATAGAAACAAACAGGATATGAGGCTACGTATCAGATTGCCAGAAAATAGGATCTGAAACATTTAAAACGTGTGCCATACTGCATTTGTCACGGATTTTGCACTTGGACAAACTAGGCCCTGTTTAATACACAGTCAAGTGAGGACTCATCACAAACATGTCTGCAACCCTGTTTGGGTCCTGACCCAACATTTAAAAAATATTGATATAGAGAATTTGAACAACCTTGTTCTAAGAAGTGGTATAATAGCTGTGCATGATAACATGAATGTAATTTCATAAAATATTTTACTAACTTAAGTGTCCTCTATGTTTCTTCTGTTGAAAAGGAAGCAGTATCATACCAGCAGCACCAACTCCACTTTTAAACAAATTGTAAAAAAAAAGTGTCTTTTGCAGCAAAACTTGCCTTAATTTCAGCACTTTCCCCCACAGACCTACAATTCTGCAATCCAGCACTGTTTTTTTCTGGGTTAAATGATGCAAAACATCATTCAATCCACTTTCCATGAACTCAGGGTGTCAAGAAAGATCTCCCTGGAGGTGCATCATCAAGACACCCTGGAATCACCAGGCCATTATGTAGCTCACCACCAGAGGAAGAAGAGGAGAAATAAGACCTGTGTTGTCATGTGACCCCTGAACAAAATGGGAGGGGAGGCAAAAACCTAAACTTTGGCTTTTAAAACAAACCCCAATAACAATCAAAACCTATCAAGGAAACAATTGTGCTAAATTGAACCTTTTTCGGGGCACTTTTGCCACATACATCAAGCTTTCATTTGTGTTTCAGGATGGAACTGCATCCTCCTATCAGATGATTCTGTGTGCTTTAATTTTCATCTCTGTGTTTGAGATATACAAAAGAGTGTGCATTGGGACATTGAGATTTACAGACCTGTACCTGCTGATTGAGGGCACCAAATTACTGTCAAAACCAAAGGCACCCTGCATTACTTGCAGTTCTAACCCTTGTAAATGTATGAGAGTCTCCACTGTGAAAGCACATGCATTCTAATGGATAGATAAGGGCGAGGTGGGCCTGGAGGTAGCCCAATCCTCCTTAAAGGCACAGGGGCACATTGGACACCCAGCACATAGCACATGGAACCAAATTACTGTACAGACAAGGTTATAAGCAATAGGTGGATATAGCTAGCCAAGCAGAGGACACCTTGGCAGGTAGGCTGTGCGCGCATCCCCAATGTGCATTTTGGTATATTATTTTCAGTTCTGACTCAATATTAAAACTTATTATGCTGCAGTCTCATGCAATAGCTTGTTAGTTACGTACCTGCTATGCGCCGGCTCCACTTTTTCTCCAGGGAACATTGTGTTTACTCATTCATCTTTCCTGTTTGTTTTATCAGATAACTAAATAATGGCTATTTGCCCAGTAAGATATTTCTGTGGCACTTGATAAGGGAGGGGGTAGCTCCTGAACACATCCTTCTCCCACTCAACACATCATTACTAGTATTCTTACAGTCAAGAAACCTAATGACCATCAATAAAAATAAGTATAATTGTTAACTAGAATGTAGTAATAATAAGAAATCCTGTTGACAATAGCAGATAACATTTAATAGATAATATATATAGGAGATTTATTTATTCTCTATGCTACTGTGAATATCCATTAGATCAGAGGTATTGAACTTGTTTTGATTTTAAGCCCCAAGCTGAGGGCAGTTAAATCCCCACCCTGTAGCTGCATGTAAACAAAGGGGCGGGGATGAGTGTGACACATGGCCATATTAGGTGAATGATGTCACAAGCATCCCCGCCACTAGCTGCTGGGCAGAAAATCCCACTCTGGCAGCTCACTGGCTCCGGCACTAAGGCCTCATCCACACGAGGCGGATCCGCTCAGCTGAGTCCAACAGCTCAGCAGGAGATCTCTCCGTTGATCTCCGCTGAGTCGGCGGATGAGAGGTCCGTCTCTGCTCACTGAGTGGGGAGGGGCCTGTTAGAGCGCCGCTGATTCCTATGGAGGAATCGGACGAAATCCGATCCGCCCAGACGGATGGCAAACGTATCACCATACGTCTGATATTAGTGGATCGGATGGCAGACCGGTTTAAATGACACATGCGGACATCCATCTCCCCATAGGAGTCAATGGATGGCCCGCTCGGATCTGCCTGAAAAACGGACAGGCGGATCCGAGTGGGCTTGCCGTGTGAGAGGGGCCTAAGAGCTACCTTCTGGGTTTGACTGGAGCCGAACCCTTGCTCATCCCCATTCAGTAATGACAGCAAGACTTTACTAAAGGTTGGTACTTGTAAACTTAAAGAGGACCTGAAATGTGAAAGCTGAGCTCAAAAAAGGCAAACAGAGGCAAAGGACTAATTACCAAATTTAACATGCCTTGTTCTGTACAGTGTTTCTGTATGGTCACCATCTTTGTAGAGGTAAAGATATGGTCCCTGATGTCAAAGTTGCCTCTGTGATGACTGCTGATCTGATGACTAATGGGGGAATATTCAAGAAGCAGGACAGATAGACAGATCAAAAGACGCAGAAACAGGTAGATGCAGGCAGTACAGATTCCTCTCCAGCAAGCAGCACAGGAGTGACATTATCAACACACAGCAGATATACAGCTATAAGGCCTCATGCACACTGGAAGTTATAAAAACACCAGTAGCGCTGCTGCGTTAAAAATTTGAGTTTTCTGTGTTTTTCCATTTGTTTTGCATTAGTGTTTTTTTGGCATTAGCGTTTTTAGCAAGAAAACACATGCTTTGGGATCAAAAAAGACAAAAAACACTGGTTAGCCACGTTTTACCACATTTAGAGGCATTAGCGCATGTTTACAGCTGCTCCGCTCAAAGCCCACTAGTTCTGTTTTTTTTCCCCAGCAAAATAGCCATAAAATGCTGATAATGGACACATAGGAAAGATGCTGTGGAGTTTACTGGCTGTAGAAAAAAAACGCCAGAAGTCGAAAACAACAGCTGTAAAAACGTGAAGTGTGCACGAGGCCTTAGCTGTAGGCACAGGAAAGCTAAGGCACCATCACATACCAGGATTTAAATAGCTTTTTTTTCCAGGAAGAATTCAAGACAAAAGGTAGCAATTTTAGGGTACTTGCTTAGCTACAATTAAGTGTATATCCAGCAAAAACTTTTATTTTATTCTATTTTTTTACTTTTATCTGGGTGGTTAGAGAGCATTATTCTTACTTTCTGTCCTAATGACAACATTTCTTCAAGTTCTCCAACAGCAACGCAGATGAAAAAAAAATGTTCTTCTTTAGGAGAACAGGGGACTGATAGAACTGTCAAATTTGTATTTCTTTTGAAGATCCCTGTTGACGATTTTACCTCACTTTGTGTATGGTGAAAGCCTTGTTAGTAGGCAATTAAGTGAGGGTAAATCCCATCACAGCAGGACCAGGTGTGCCTTCCTTTATTTTCTTTATTAAAAAAATGGACATATGTTGTGTTTTTTTTTTTTTTTAAAAGGTCAATTTAAAACTTGGGTGATTAGGCGGAATATACTCTGGGCTGTGTACCTAGTGATAGAGCTGAACTTTTCGCGTCACAGGTTTATTCACTACCATATTTTTATTTATTTTTCTCTCTTTTATTGGCTGAACTAGATGGACTTATGTCTTTTTTTACTATGTAACTATGTAGCACTAGATAGCAGTAGAACCCAAAAAGAATTCTAAACCTTCCTTGCTCTATCCAAAACTAGAAAACGTTTTTGGCTTGACATACTTCAAAGGGAAATAAAAAATGCAAGAGTTGCTATATATTATAGCAAACATTTAGAAATGTTAGTTGTGCCTAAGTAGTATCCTAAAAATGTTCCTTTTCGTCTTAAATTTCCCCTTGGGAAATAACAATGCACTTAGTGGTATGTGAGCATGCCTAGGAAGTCCTGTGACTACATCCTCATAGCTGTAAATTTGCAGTGTGAGATCCAAGGCACTACTGTCTCTAACTGCTAATCTTAGGAGATCTGGAGATTTGGTGATGTGACTAATATGCTGCTCACTGTTCTCCTTGCTGGAGGCTCTGACATGAGAAAGCAAATCCCAGTTTCTACCAAGATGGCCTCCTCCACACAAATACAGTATCTCACAAAAGTGAGTACACCTCTCATATTTTTGTAAATATTTTATTATATCTTTTCATGTGACAACACTGAAGAAATTACACTTTGCTACAATGTAAAGTAGTGAGTGTACAGCTTGTATAACAGTGTAAATTTGCTCGCCCCTCAAAATAACTCAACGCACAGCCATTAATGTCTAAACCGCTGGCAACAAAAGTGAGTACACCCCTAAGTGAAAATGTCAAAATTGGGCCCAAAGTGTCAATATTTTGTGTGGCCACCATTATTTTCCAGCACTGCCTTAACCCTCTTGGACATGGAGTTCACCAGAGCTTCACAGGTTGCCACTGGAGTCCTCTTCCACTCCTCCATGTCGACATCACGGAGCTGGTGGATGTTAGAGACCTTGCGCTCCTCCGCCTTTCGTTTGAAGATGCTCCACAGATGCTCAATAGGGTTTAGGTCTGGAGACATGCTTGGCCAGTCCGTCACCTTTACCCTCAGCTTCTTTATCAAGGCATTGGTTGTCTTGGAGGTGTGTTTGGGGTCGTTATCATGTTGGAATACTGCCCTGCAGCTCAGTCTCCGAAGGGAGGGGATCATGCTCTAATTCATTATGTCACAGTACATGTTGGCAGTCATGGTTCCCTCAATGAACTGTAGCTCCCCAGTGCCGGCACCACTCATGCAGCCCCAGACCATGACACTCCCACCACAATGCTTGACTGCAGGCAAGACACACTTGTCTTTGTACTCCTCACCTGGTTGCCGCCACACACGCTAGACACCATCTGAACCAAATAAGTTTATCTTGGTCTCATCAGACCACAGGACATGGTTCCAGTAATCCATGCCCTTAGTCTGCTTGTCTTCAGCAAATTGTTTGCAGGCTTTCTTGTGCATCATCTTTAGAAGAGGCTTCTGTCTGGGACAACAGTCA
This sequence comes from Lithobates sylvaticus, assembly GCA_028564925.1. Classification (NCBI taxonomy): domain Eukaryota; kingdom Metazoa; phylum Chordata; class Amphibia; order Anura; family Ranidae; genus Lithobates; species Lithobates sylvaticus. The sequence goes on along the minus strand of CM053031.1, from coordinate 92,995,758 downwards.
TGCAGACCAATTTGATGCAGTGTGCGGCCTATGGTCTGAGCACTGACAGGCTGACCCCCTACCCCTTCAACCTCTACAGCAATGCTGGCAGCACTTATATGTCTATTTCCCAAAGACAACCTCTGGATATGACGCTGACCACGTGCACTCAACTTCTTTGGTCGACCATGGCGAGGCTTGTTCTGAGTGGAACCTGCTGTATGGTCTTTGCCACCATGCTGCAGCTCAGTTTCAGGGTCTTGGCAATCTTCTTGTAGCCTAGGCCATCTTTATGTAGAGCAACAATTCTTTTTTTTCAGATCCTCAGAGAGTTCTTCGCCATGAGGTGCCATGCTGAGCTTCCAGTGACCAGTATGAGAGAGTGAGAGCGATCACACCAAATTTAACACACCTGCTCTCCATTCACACCTGAGATCTTGTAACACTAACGAGTCACATGACACTGGGCAGGGAAATGGCTAATTGGGCCAAATTTGGGCATTTGCACTTAGGGGTGTACTCACTTTTGTTGCCAGCGGTTTAGACATTAATGGCTGTGTGTTGAGTTATTTTGAGGGGACAGCAAATTTACACTGTTATACAAGCTGTACACTCACTACTTTACATTGTAGCAAAGTGTAATTTCTTCAGTGTTGTCACATGAAAAGATATAATAAAATATATTGAGGGGTGTACTCACTTCTGTGAAATACTGTACATAATGCAGGATAAGGCATAGTGGGGGTTATTTACTAAAGCTGGCGAGTGCAAAATCTGGTGCAACTCTGCATAGAAACCATCAGCTTCCAAGTTTTTTTGTCAAAGCCAAATTGAATAAGCTGAAGTTAAAAGCTGATTGGCGTCCATGCACAGTGGCACCAGATTCTGAGTGCAGCCGTTTTAGTAAATCTTCCCCAGTAGGGGTCCTTTCACACAGGCTTTCTGATAAGGGCCGCTGTCAGTTTTTCAGGCGGACCTGATTGGACCTTGCAGTCTCCTCCAGTAGTGACCTGTCTATTAGGGGTGCCCGGGTGCCACCCCCTCTATCCATCCCTCTTAATTAATGATATATAATCCTCAGGCCACTACCCCCTATTCATGCGTCCGGCCCATTTCAGGACGTCAGGCGCATTAATTACAGTGGCAGGTTTTCTTTTTAAGCACCCGATTAGAGCCAGAGGCTCTAATAGGCTTCAAAATAGGGTGGGCTCGTGGCGCTGAGCATTGCGTCATGAGCCCACCCAGATATTAATTAATATTTGCTGTTGCAACACTGATCCTCCTCCCGGGCCAATCTGGAAGAGGGTCTGATACCTGTCCCCCGAAAGAAAAGCCAATACTATTGGACACCTAGGAGGAGGCGAGGAGATGCCAGATGACCTACATCTTACAAAGCCATCCACAACTCTGCCCCGAGCTACATCGCCAATCTTGTCTCCAAACATATCCCAAACCGTCCTCTCCGCTCTTCTCAAGATCTCCTCCTGTCAAGCTCTCTTGTTTCCTCCTCCCATGCTCGTCTCCAGGATTTCTCCAGAGCCTCTCCCATCCTCTGGAACTCGCTGCCTCAACCTGTCCGGCTATCCCCTACTCTAGCTACCTTCAGGCGATCCCTGAAAACTCATCTCTTTAGGGAAGCCTATCATGTCTCCAACTAATCTTTTACCACTTCCATCAGCTCATTCCCCACAGTTACAACCTTTTGTATCACCTCCCCCACCCTATTAGATTGTAAGCTCTTCTGAGCAGGGCCCTTTTAATCCTCTTGTATTTTATTGTATTATAACTGTATTGTCTCCCTTTTTATATTGTAAAGCGCTGCGTAAACTGTTGGCGCTATATAAATCCTGTAATAAATAAATAAAAAAAAAAAATGACCTCTGCAGCCTGCTGTCCACCTATGCCCCAATCCCCGTGGCTGCCCGATGTGCCTGCCGATGCCCCGATCCCTGATGCTGCCCCGATGTACCTACCGATGCACCTATCCCTGCCGCTGCCTCTGCCGCCTACATGGGGTAAGACAGCAAGTGGGCGGGGGGTTTTGAGGTGCCACGTGAGGTGTTTGTTTACCACCCCCCAAACAAAAAACCACCAGCCACCACTGGTCTCCTCTATGGAGCGGCGGATGACACATGTCCGCTGACACCCGCCACCATCCAATCCGATCCTGCCCGCAAAATTCGAACAGATGGTGGTCCTATTTTCCATCCATCTGATGGACCAGATAGGATCGGATGAAAACGGACAGGCGGTCTGTTTCCACCCGATTTGCCCATAGAGGAGAGTGGGACTGTGTCCGTGTTCGCTCTGCACAGCGGAGCGGGCCTGTCATCCACGGAGCTATCCCGCGCCGAGCAAGCGGAATCTGCAAGACGGAGGCCCCCATGTGAAAGGGGCCATAGTCAGTGATGTTGAAAAGATCAGTTGCCAGGGGAGCACTGGCAATACTGGTGCCTAGTCCTACAGAGAATACCTCTAGATCTTACCATAAACACTGGGGTTGATTTACTAAATCTGGAGAGTGCAAAATCTGGTGCAGCTCTGCAAAGAAAAGCAATCAGATTTTTTTTTAAGTTTAATTGAACAAGCTGATTGGCTTACATGCACAGCTGCATTTTAGTAAATCTTTGCTTTTAGTAAATCAACCCCACAGCATCCTTCTTACTTCCTTGAGACGAACTGGAAGCATAAAATACATCTTTTCTGTACTGCTAATCTTCCCATCCCCAGGTAATGGAGAGAAACAAATCAGTAATTTCCAAAGTCAAGTCTGGTGGCAACCATTGCTCCTTCCCTAGATACAGTTGAGAGTGAACGTAGACACCCTGAGACAGAAAGTGTGTTACGCGCAGAATAAACAGATGAAAACAAAGGTGAAAAAACCTGAAAAAAATAAATTTAATGCAGGTACCTCCTCTAAGGACTGGCACGCTGCAGAATTACACAATTTTTTTTTTTTTAGATTCACATACTGTATGCTTTAAAGTTAACCCATATTGAAGAAAATAAGGGGCTTCTATTATTGACCTCCTTTTGAGAATGCTAGTTGCCTTGTTCCCTCTGGCATCAATGCACTCCAAAATTTAAAAATAAACTTTGCAAACATTTGAAATATTTTCAGTAGACTAATATTTCTGGGTTCTCGGTTTCCTCTGATCTCAGCAGTCTGAAAGGGTGGTATGATGAACATTAACCCCTTGATTTCCAGATTACTGAGATGAACAGTGAACAGTGTTCACTCATACATATTTATTAACGTAATTTGCAAAGCACTGATAAATGCGCCAAGTTTATCCCTTTGGCTATAGACAAATCTATTTGTTTATGTTAGGTAAATACAGCAGCTCGTACTTTTTTAATTATAACTCAAGCTAATCCCAAACAAGTGCAGAATTAGCACGCGCTATCCAAGTAAACAGTATCTTGTATTGAATAATACTCTGAACCCCAAGGCAGCAATAATAAAGACTAACCACCCAACAGAACCCCCATTCCTGCTATGATGATGTCATTCAATTGGTTTGAATACAACATTGCATTTACTTGGCCCATGTTTCAATGTAAATGATGTGGTCGATTAGGGAGGTGTTTGAGCTCTTTAGATCTAGGATTAGGAATAGTTGTAGTAGATGTATTTTTGTATTCCTTATTATTTTCAGCATTTCACAGTATATGGCTGTAACTATTCATTGGTATATAATCATTAGCACATGCAGTCTAGTGTACCTATATATATATGTAGCACCCTCTAGTGTTAGAAGTCTAAAGAGTTTTTTTCTAGTATTGGTAAATGTATGCAGGTTTGGCTGACAGCCAAGCCTGTATTTTGTCCTGGGTTGGGCAGAAATTCAGGGAGGGCTGGATGACTCACAGGCAGCATCACTGAGACATTCCACCCGCTTTTCAAATGGGTTCTGGGGCCTTCATGAAAAATGGGAGGGTAGGTAAGTTGGATCTGCCTGGAGTATTCTGAGGGCCCTTAATAATCCACAACTTAGCAGGGGGTAGGCCCCCTCAAATACTCAGGGTCAGCCCAGCTGGGAAGGAGTTGTTCGGGTGGAAGCTGGAGATTGGGTTTTAGGCTGTCGTTGCCTTTGAGGAAGCTCCCCAGTCTGGGGGGAGGAGTGACCTTTGGCCTGGGCTCAGGTGCAGACAGGATCGTCTGGGATAGGTGCAGAGCCAGTAAGGAGGGCAGTGGAAAGAGGCAGCTGTAGCCAGGAGGGCTGGCAGGGCCTGAAAAGGTGGTACTAGGAACAGTAGCCACATGTGGGAGAGCTAGCACTAAAAAAAAAAAATATATATATCCCCTATAGATTGGATACCATCATATTTTCTAGTTATGGTGCTAGTTTCTGGGGTATGGTATAATGGGGTGTATAGTCGTCATTTATGACCGTTTAGTATTATTAGGATCCCCAGGTATCCATGATCTAGTTCTGGTTCCCCCTTTGATGCAACTCAGGAAGGGATGAGGGGTGGGTGAATTGATATTGATTCCGAATGTCCACCTCTGTTTGTGATCACCCCACCCCTGGTAGAGGTTCCTTTATTTCTTATTAATATGAATAAGATAATTTTTTTATATAAAATTGTTCATACTAATATTTAATTATGTGCATCCAAATTGTATAATTTATACATGATTTTCAATATTTTATGATTAAAATAAATTTGTATTAAATTTGTTTGTTTATAAGAACATATACACATATATTACACTTCCTCGACCACTAGGTGGTGCTATAAACATAATCTTAGATCCAATTAGGCTATTCTTTATTATTATTATTAATCAAATTTATTTGGATCTACATGCAATATAACTTTTGTGTCAAGTACTTGGTTGGGGTGAGGATGTTGTTAATAAAATATATGATCTAATTGAGAATATCCCAATTAAGTTATGAGGTATTATGTCTATTGTTATTGTATATGCACACTTGTCTGAATGTCTGTGTATCTATTTGAGCAACCAAGATGTACAGCGGTATGAACTTTTAATGAAATAAAAAAAAGACGAATGATGATTGCCCACCAATTAGATTGCCTTGCCTAGTCCAGCAGTATATAAGGCTACAAGAAAATGGCGGCGAGCAAGCTACCTGATGACGCGTTGATACCGAAATGCATTGAGGCTGCGTGCTCGCCTATGCTGACGTCACTTCCAAAATACACAGAAATATCAGTTTTGGGTAGACAAACCCTTGATTACGATTAATTTGTTTCCAGACCGAATTTCCAATAAAAAGTTATAAAAAATAAATGCAAGTTTTTACAGTTACAACTAAATATGGACAATATGCAGCGTTAGAGTTAATAGGAATGATTTGCCAAAAATTGGTTCACACGGAATCCTTTGCAGCTGTGCATAGTAGCCAATCAGCATCCAACTTTAGCTTGTTCAATTAGGCTGGGTTCACATTGATACTACACGACAGTCATACGACTGTCATCCTACTTTGCTCTGCAACATCAGTCCTACATTGGTCCTACATCCATCCAACTTGAATGAACAGGATACCCCCTAGATCCGACTTTGTGATAGTCTGACTTGTCCTTTGACCAATCAAAACAATCCCAGTGTGACATTAATTAGTTTTACTGCTGCTGTAATCACCATGTCGGATGTCACAAGTCGGATGGTTAGGACAAGGATCCTACTTTGATTCGACTTCAATGGGCTGAAGTAGGATTAAAGTCGGACCAAAGAAGTGCAGGGAGCATTTTCAAAGTCAGAACGCCTTGTGTCGGATCAGTTAAAGCGGTTCTGCACTCTGTATAATTTTTTTTTTTTTTTGGGACGGTATATAAAGGATGCTTACCTTTATTGGGGGACTCACCTGTTCCATCTTCCATCTCGATCGCCGCCGGTTTTCGTCCGATGAAGTTCCTCATCTTCTTCTTTTGTGCTGGGGGCCATCTTGCCTGTGGGCATGTGAAACCCCCACAGGCACTTTAGATGGCCCAGCATGCACCGCCGTTACTCGCGCGTGCGCAGTAACGGCACATCTGCCGACATCTCACGAGATTTCGGAAGATGTGGCCGAAATCTCGCGAGATTTCGGAAGATGTGGCCGAAATCTCGCGAGATTTCGGAAGATGTCCGCACTGACTCCTGGGAACAATGACACCAGATCCCAGGAGACAGTGCGGCCTGACGACGATCGACGCAGAGACCCCGCCCACCGCCGAAGAGAGAGAAGACCGGAAGTCATCAATTACAAGGTAAGTAAAAAAATAAAAAAAAAACACATTTCATTTAGTACTCTTTGCCTGATTTGGAAGGCAAAGAGATTTACTAAATGAAATGTGTGCAGAACCGGCTCTCATAGGGAAACATTGATTTTCACAGGTCATGCGACATGAGCTCCCAATGTCAGAGCGTTTGTCGTAGTGTGAGGTAAGTGTGAACCCAGGCTGAAGCTTTGACAATAAGGCCGATCATACACAGAGCGAATTTCTTTCCTGAAACCATGGATTCCCCCATCAACACAGACAGTGTTGATGGGGGAACCTCTCCTGCCAGGCTATCGTCTTCTCACAGAAGTGAAGCCGTTGCGGCTCAACTTGGTACATTCAGCCTGCCCATACACGATTTGAATCTGTGTGTCCGTATATGGCCGGGTTAAAGCTTAGAAGCTGATTGGTTACCAGATTCTGTGTGCACCAGTTTTAGTAAATCCCCACCAATGTGTCCTATTAAGAGGCAAAATTGTCAAAAAGCCAAATCTAACTGCATAGGTAGTGATAAAACTGTAATATAAAAATTAAATCCATGCCATTTATTAGCTAAGGGCATACAGTAAAACTTTGAATTGCGAGTAACTTGGTCTTGTGAGTGTTTTACAAAACGAGCAGATTTGTTAAATAAATTTTAACTTGATAAATGTGCAATGTCTTGCAATACAAGTAGCAACTGAGTATAAAAGAGAAGAGAGGTGCCTCTAAGTGTAGCAATATTGTTACATTTAACCACTTAAGGACAGCCTCCTGCACATTTACGTCAGCAGAATGGCACGGCTGGGCACAAGCACGTACAGGTACGTTGCTTTTTAAGAGCCCAGCCGTGGGTCGCGAGCGCACCGCCAGTCCTGAGCTCCGTGACCGTAGCTGCGGGACCCGCGGACCCGATCACCGCCGGTGTCCTGCGATCGGGTCACAGAGCTGAAGAACCGGGAGCGGAAAGTGTAAACAAACCTCTCCCCGTGCTTCCTAGTGAGGCTGTCACTGATCTGTTCCCTGTCATAGGGAAAGGCGATCAGTGATGTCACACGCCAAGCCATGCCCCCCTACAGTAAAAAAAAAAACACATAGGTCACACTTAACCCCTACACTGCCCCCTAGTGGTTAATTACACAGGAATCAGTGCATTTAAATAGCACTGATTGCTGTATAAATGACAATGGTCCAAAAAATGTGTCAAAAATGTCCGATGTGTCCGCCATAATGTCGCAGTCACAATAAAAATCGCTGATCTCTGCCATTACTAGTAAATAAAATATATTAATAAAAATGCTATAAAACGATCCCCTATTTTGTAAACGCTATAACTCTTGTGCAAACCAATCAATAATCGCTTATTGCGATTTTTTTTACCAAAAATATGTAGAATACGTATCGGCCTAAACTGAGGAAAATTTTTTTTTATTTTTATATATTTTTTGGGGATATTTATTATAGCAAAAAGTTAAAAATATTGCAGTTTTTTTAAACATTGTCGCCCTATTTTTGTTTATAGCGCAGAAAATAAAAACCGCAGAGGTGATCAAATACCACCAAAAGAAAGTTCTATTTGTGGGAAAAAAAGGACGCCAATTTTGTTTGGGAGCCATGTCGCACGACTGCACAATTGTCAGTTAAAGCGACGCAGTGCCGAATCGCAAAAAGGGGCCTGGTCCTTTAGCTGCAAATTGGTCCGGGGCTTAAGTGAAGGTACAACATTTAGCAACTCACATGGTTGATGATTAAAACAGGCACATCTAAGTATGCAGGCATCCGGGGTAAAGCTGTCCATATAGACCATCCTCCGCACCGCCGTCTCCCACCGCTGTCAAGTCTGCAATCGTGACCGGGAAGACTACCCTGCAGTAGAGTGACTGAAAGCGAGGCTTGAAGCGCTTGTGGAGCGCAACGTGGAAGGGATGTCATATATGGCGGTGCAGGGGATGATCTATGTGGACAGCTTTCCCCCAAATGCCTGCATACTTAGATGTGCCTATTTGAATCATCAACCATGTGAGTTGCTAAATGTTGTACCTTCATTAAATGTAACCATATTGCTACACTTAGAGGCGCCTCTCTTCTCTTTTATAGTCTGTAGCTCCTGCTGGATTCTGCTTTAAAAAAAAAAAATATGCTATAAAAATGAATTAAATGTGGAGTCCAGAAGCAAGGCACAAGAAAAAGAACCGCTGCTCCAAGTGTATAAAGATAAGGCTGATTGGAGTATCTTGCAGAGTGCTAGCCCCGACTCGCCTCCGTGGGAAACTTGGAAAGAAGAAAGAAATGGCTGCACATCCAGATCCACATCTGTTTTACAAAGATAACACCAAAGACACCAAACCGTGGTCACGTAGACGCGTTTCACACATACATCTTGTGCTTAATTATTACAAATGATTAAGCACAAGATGTATGTGTGAAACGTGTCTACGTGACCACAGTTTGGTGTCTTTGGTGTTATCTTTGTGAAAAAAAAATAAAAGGCAATCAGAAGTTCTGGATGTGGAGCCATTTCTTTCGTCTTTCCAGAAGCAAGTCAGGTGACAGTGATTGGGACATGATCTTATGATCGAATACAAACAAATATAATACAGCAATTGCAAAAGATCTTATTTGGTCCCAGTTAAAAATGATAGGAAAACCAAATTATAAATATGAGCATGGGAGTGTCAATTGCAATAAAGACTAGATGTTTTACAATTGGTCCTCTTATTTGCTGAAATATATATAACCCCTTCTTTAGGGGTTATGTATCATGCAACCTACCAGATGGAATCAGCTGATCTCATGTATTGACGCCAGCCTGATTTTGGGCACTCTGGGTATAACATTTTAAAACAGTTGGCTTGTAATATGTTCTAATAAATACGCCCACTACGTTTTCTAGAGGCTCCATATGCACTGCAGCAACAGTTTCCAGATGCCCATAGAAGTTATTTATAATCCAAATTATATTTAATAATGACTTAATACACAATATGTACTCTTAACGTGGCCAGATACTAGTATATTTTTGAATGTACATAAATCTTTAGTACATTTGATGAATGCCAGTCGAAAGCATTTCAGAATTTCGTTGCTTTTAACATTCGATTTTGGAACATATGGACCAAATGAAGATCACATTTGCTGTTAGAAATTCATCAATTTGAGATTTTTTTTTAGATCCTGATCATTCTAATTAAATAAAAACAAATGTTGATTGCCCACTAACAATTAGAAGATGGAACAAACGCTCCTATAGCGAAACATTGCTATTAAAATTCTACTAGTCTATGGCTAGCTTTAGCAAAGTGTTTTTTGACTCGGCAGCAAAATAAATGCCATATCCGGTGTCCTTTAGCTTAAGGACACACTGCTGCGGTGCGAATTTAGCGGGATTTTGATCCGATTGCGTTGCGAATTTGCATTGCGAATTCTTTATGTGTTCTTGCGATTCTACGGCAAATTTAGCAGTCGTGGAGCTGAATTTGCATCGCACACAGATCAAACTTGGACAGGACCATTTTTTCACGCAGCTTAGATTCGCAACGCATTGATGTGAACAGCACTCATGGAAAACGATGTTATTAAGATGACTTGCGAATTTGAGCGATCGCAACGGCTGAAATTCGCAATAGAATTCGCAGCAGTAAGGCCAGGTTCACACTGCTGCGAATTCTATTGCGAATTTCAGCCGTTGCGATCGCTCAAATTCGCAAATTGTGCGATGCGAATTCAGCTCCACGACTGCAAAATTTGCCGTAGAATTGCAAGAACACATAAAGAATTCGCAATGCAAATTTGCAACGCAATCGGATCAAAATCACGCTAAAGTCGCACCGCAGCAGTGTGGACCTGGCTTTAAAGCTGCTGTTTCTTCTGACGCTTCCCTTGACAATCCTGCTGATTTTGATTCTGCTTTCCACACACAGCTGGTGATATACATCTGCAGCTCAGTAAAGTTGAGCTCTCTAACATCACAGCCTCTGAGCTTACAGGTTATAAACTTCACTCTCGCTAGTTGAGTATTGTCCACATACACATCATTAATCTATTTTGCAACAACTTTGCATGCCAATGATATTTTACATACATTCCATAAAATAACATTTTAAAAAAAAAACATAAAACATATCACTAGGTGAGAAAGTAATATAAAAAGTATATGACCACCTGCAGTCAGTTATGAATTAGCTAGAAAAGGCACCAGCAATAACTAAAGAAGGAAAAATCAGTACACTCTCATAGCATGGATCTCCGTTACCTGTTCACTGGCTGCAGCAAAGAATATCTGGGTTGGACACTTAGTTAAACCAGTTTGTGTGTTAATGTGAAGCAGGCCCTTCCCTTGGTGTCACATGCTCCTTGCCTTTCACTGTCACCTCCCATAGCAAAAGGCAGCTTCAGGGCCCTCTAATCAGCTGCACTGATCACATGAACATAGGGCTGGGCAGACTCTGGGCACTGATAGTTTTCCAACATGCATCACCAAAAAGAACAATGAATAGAATTCATGCTTAAATAAAAGCGATATATGTCTGCAAATATTTTTTTGTTTTTTCACTAATACTTTAATTGTCTTATGAAGGTGATATATTGCAAATAAACATGGCACTAAAAACAAAAAAAAAAAAACATGTTGGTTAACTAAATAAGGCTGTAATAGCATTATTAGGTAGACATATAATTATTTCTAGACGTTATTGAGGCTGGATTCCCACTATCTTCGCATGCGGTTCACAGTAGGTGTCCGGTGCGTCCCCATTCACTGTTTCAGGTCCAATTTCAGCGCAAATTTTTGGCTGAATTCAGACCTGAAACAGACCAAAAGGAGCACAGGGCTCCTGTGCAAATTTGCACCGGAGCCGCAGCAGAAATATGTCAGCCGGCTTCATAGAGAGCCAGTCGAAATCTCCTGCTATAGCGAATTGGATGCATGGAACCTGCATCCAATTCGCAATAGTGTGAACCCAGCCTTAAAGTATTCTTCCCCAATAATCCCATTACTAAATTACCACCTGCCAATCTACTGCATTAATTTGTCACAGACAGCAGTTACCACGGAGGTTACACAGCAAAAGATATTTTTAAATGAGAAATGCATCACTTTCTGTACAAGTCAGCCTCATCTTTAAAAAGTTACCTGTTTATTTTTTTACGCACTTCACCTGGTCTCCTTACATCATTTATTATTACAGGTACTTATATAGCACCATCAATTCATGTACCGCGTTACATAAATATTGAGCACACATCTGTCCCTGTCCTCGTGGAGCTTACAATCTAAGGTCTCTAAAGCCAGCCATAGATGGTTCAAAGCCAAACCATGTATGGGCAGGCTCAATGTAGCCAAGTTGATCGATCAATTACATTACATGGGTACAACCAGCCTGTCAGATTTTACATGCGATTATTGCTAGAGGCTGTTAAAGCCCCTAGCAATAATTACTGTGTTCTCCTGGCAGGGACCGGAAGAACACAATGGCTTCACGGGAGGGAATCCCCCATTATTATTATTATTATGCACGATTTATAAAGTGCCAACAGTTTATGCAGTGCTTTACAATGTAGAGGGGGGACAGCACAATTACAGTTCAATACAGAAGGGACAGGAGGGCCCTGCTCGTAGAGCTTACATTCTAAAGGGAAGGGGGTGGTGGTACAAAAGGTAATAGATGCAGGGAATGATTTGATGGGGGGGGCTCGGGGACAGTTGTTAGGTGGGTGTGGGATAGGCTTCCCTGAATAAGTGAGTTACTGACAGTTACTGACTGTGTTGATGGGGGAATTGAGGTGGTTGCAGGAAAGAAAACTGCACCATATGGCCAGCCTTACATACATTCATACAAATACTAGGGCCAATTTACCTACCATCACGTCTTTGGAGGAAGCTTATGCAGGCACAGGGAGAGCATGCAAACTCCATGCAGGTGGTGCTGTGGTTGGCATTTGAACCGGTGGCCTTGGTGCTGCTAGGAGGAAGGGCTAACCACTTAGCCACATTGCTCCCAACTGTACCTGATTTGGAGGGGCTGTCCCTTTTTTAGAAACAATCCTTCTCTTTCCTCCTCATCTGTGCATTGTTTCGGCCTGATGTATAGACCTCTATAAAAAAATTACTATTTAGTTACTAGAAATGTAATAATGCAGTAAACCAAATATCTAAACAATAAAAAATTCCATTTGTTCATGAGAAATTACGGTATAAAGAAAAAGTAGTAATGAAAAAAATCACTTCTGAAACAACCAATCATTTTTTGCTTATGAATTCTTTATTACATAGTTAGTCAGGTTGAAAAAAGACACAAGTCCATCTAGTTCAACCAAAAATAAATAAATAAATAAAATCCCATACAGTATACACAATCCTTCACCCACAGTTGATCCAGAGGAAGGCAAGAAAAACAGCAAAGTATGCTCCAATTTGCTACAGCAGGGGAAACAAAATTCCTTCCTGACCCCCCGAGAGGCTATAGATATTCCCTGGATCAACTTTACCTATATGTTAGTATCCAGTTATATTATGTACATTTAGGAAAGAATCGGAAAGTATCATTGTCCGAGTAATTTGGTGTGTCCTGCGGGTGTGTCCTATCCTTATACTAAATGGTGTCCATCATTTTTATCTCAGGTATGCTTACATTATATTATAATTTCCCAAAATATGTGCAACTTCCCGGAGACCCCACTACTGCTTCTCCCTTACCAGCCTGCATAAATTCATCTCCATTGCTGTCCTGTACACTGTATTGCATAAAATGCAGACTGCCCCTATATTTTTACGCACTGTGTTCTGGAGTGAATAGATCATTATTTGGTGCCCACCCTCCTCCCTGAATCCGGATTCTTCAGAAAGGCTATGCGTTCTTGTCGCTGGCTTTTGGTTAGCTGTTGCAGAAGTTGGTCATAGGGATGCAGGATTCCGATTGGTTATGCCAGCTACAAGGATTGGGACAGGAAAAAAAATACACAATGCAGCAAGAAAAGTCACTTTTCATGTAGAGTTGCTGAGAAGAGGGGTGTCAATACAAAGCACTATTGTTTAAATAAGGTATTTAGTAAGTGTGTTTACAGAGGGAGAACAATGTAAAACATGAGTCACGAGTGAAAGTTGGAGAAAAGCAATGGAAGGAAGGAAGGTTATGCACTAAGTTGCATAACATGGCATTTTAATACTATAGTGGCTCAGCGACATATAATTTGGCAAGTCTGACTAATATAGCACTTTAATAATATGGTATAGGGCAAGATAGCACTATATAACATGGCAGTAAATGGCATGAAGGCTCTGTTTAAAATGGAGTAAAACAGGTGGGTAACTAATGCCCTCAACCAGTGAGGATAAATAAATTTAAAAAGATAAAAATAGGCAAAGCAGCCAACAAATAAGTGATCTCACACTGCAGTATTCAATAGTATAGGAGGGTATGTGGCGCTAAACCCTGAATAAATAAAATCCTATGGGACGTAATCCCTAATGATGGGTAACCTTATGTAGTAATAATAATAATAATAAGAATAATACATTCACATAAATATAGCAGTCATCATAAATACATATATAATAATAATAATAATAATATTATAATAATATAATATAATAAAGTAACAATAAATTTGCAGGTGAAGTGAATGTGCAAATAAACGTGACCAATATTGAGGTAAAAAATGACGATAAAAAATATATATATAAAAATATATGTATAATCCAAAAAAATGCCAATAGCAATAAAAATGTGAAATCTAAAATAAATAGGAAATAGCCTTCTGTGAATCTGCTGTAAAGTGCACAGTGCAAAGTGCCAAACGTGAAGATGAAAGACCAAAATGAGGTCTAAAAGTGAAAAATAAATCAATGAATAAATAAATGTTGCTACAATGATCAGAAAATGCAGCAAGATAGCTAAAGAGAATAATAGCAAAATCTTCAAATCATGAATAGAGACCAAGCGAAGGTCTGAACGTGTATAAAAGTGAATCAGAGTGCATCCAATTGCAATAATCAAAAAATATGCAGTACTGTGACTAAAATAACAGATCGCCAAGGAAGATAAAAGTGAGAGTGCCAAAATAACTGAATATGCCAAAATAAATGGAAATGAAAAATAATTTGAATGGTGCACTACAAGTCCCAGTAAGCAATAAATAAATGGTGCACTACAAGTCCCAGTGTACAATAAAGATTGTACCGAAACAGCCAAGAATAATACTCAGATATAGTATTTCCTAATAGATAAATAAAGAAGAAAGTTCCAGATGTTTATATAATAAGGAGTTCTGTGTGACTTCCGTTTGAATACAAAGTGCTCCGCAGTGTTTTTCAGGGATGCGCCCCCGTGTTTCCCCCAGCCTCTCACCTCTAAGAATGGCCCCAATGGGCCTAGTCAAGCAGAAAGATGGTAGCCCTGGTGACGAATCCCTCGCCTTCCTATCGGTTCCTGTGCGTTCTCCTGCCTCACAGTCCGTCCCCTTAATGGTTCCAAACGTCACTCCAAATGGAAGCAATCGCTCCCAGTTCAAACCAGCAAAAAGGGTGAGGGATAAGAGAGAAAACAATGGCGCTCCAATGTGAAGTATTGTAAAAATAATTTTAATAGGAACAAATATCCACTTACATATCAATTTGAATAGAACCTCTTCAAGATGGAGGTACTTCCGGTCTCGGCCGATAACCGGAAGTCAACAATAGGCACCTGACTTCCTCCCTCACGCATATCGTCACAACACACGTGACTTACTCATAGGGTATCAATGTTTCTGTTTAAAATGGCACCTTAGCAACATGGTATATGGCAAGGAGTCACTGTGCAACATTACACATATATAACATATCCACACCATCGATAGCACATGTGCAGGACACCAGGTCCTCATATACTTCGTCTGGCTTTCATGCTTTCAAGATGCAGAATAGTGTTCCATCTTCCTATAGATTCCTTGGTACCATCACCAACTCAGCATCTATAATGCCGTATACACACGACCGGACTGCAAAGTTCAGACGGAACAAATACATCGGACAATTCGATCGTGTTTGGGCTTCGAAAAATCTGACGGACTTTAGAAATAGAACATGTTTCAAATCTTTCCGCCGGAACCAGTTCCTATCGAGAAAACCGCTCGTCTGTATGCAGGTCCGACGGACCAACAATGACGCAAGGGTAGATATTGGCTACTGGCTATTGAACTTCCTTTTTCTAGTCCCATCTTACGTCATTGCGTTAAACGATCAGACGTGTGTCTTTCCTTTTGGGTTGAAAACATCTTTGTTTACTTTTTAGGGCTAATACTATATTCCCATGGTTTAGTACTTTGTAGGTGCAATGGGGTCTATTTACTAAAGGCAAATCCACTTTGCACTACAAGTGCACTGCAAGTGCACAGAAGTGCAGTCGCTGTAAATCCGAGGGGGACATGCAAGGAAAATAAAAAAACGCATTTTAGCTTGCACATGATTGGATGATAAAATCAGCAGAGCTTCCCCTCATTTCAGATCTACCCCTCAGATTTACAGCGACTGCACTTCCAAGTGCACTTGTAGTGCAAAGTGGATTTGCCTTTCGTAAATAACCCCCCATGTTCATTTTGTGTAATTATTCTCAGGATGTTTTAAATGCACAATGAATGTTTGTCCCATCATTTGCAGTATGATTTGCTTTGTCTCTGTTGTAATGTCCCTCTCTCTCATTACAAACATGAAGAGTGTGCTTTCCCATGTCTGGCAGTTCTCTGGTGGGGTGGTTTGTACAGCTGAAGAGTTATCCTCTGCTGTCTTTTCTTCATTTTACTGATGGAGCTTGTTAGAATCTACGGTTACTGCTTTTTCTGGAAAAAAATATCTGTCTTACGATCTCTTTCTGATTAATAACATTGTCCCATTAAGTCCAATTTTTACATGCAGGGCAAGAAAAAAACTTTAATAGTGAAAACCTTTTCAGTGTCTTATGGCAATATGAACCCAATACTAACAATTTAGGAGAGAGAAGCTCTACCATCAAATAGACAGACGTATACCAATGTTAGGGGGGAAGTGGCTTTTAACTGGGTATGGAAGCCAGTTGGACCTAGGGTAGTCATCTGGGATGAAGATCTTACTTTGTGCATGGTTAGCATGGTTCTTCTGTCCTTAAAACCCTTCTTTGTGTAACTGCCTGCAGGGTATTTTACCTTGTAAACTGGACTTCCATGGGCCACATTTTGAGCTTCATGTTGAGCTTTCTAATGCCACGTACACACAATCAGAATTTCCGACAACAAATGTTCCATGTGAGCTTGTTGTCGGAAATTCCGACCGTGTGTATGCTCCATCGGACATTTGCTGTCAGAATTTCCGACGACAGATGTTTGAGAGCTGGATCTCAAATATTCCAACAACAAAATCTGTTGTCGTAAATTCCGAAAGTGTGTAGACAATTTCGACACATTAAAGTCCACGCATGCTCTGAATCAAGCAGAAGAGCAGCACTGGCTATTGAACTTAATTTTTATCGGCTTGTCGTACGTGTTGTACTTCAGCGCCTTCTTGGCGATCGTAATTTCCGACAACATTTGTGCGACCGTGTGTATGCAAGACAAGTTTGAGCCAACATCCGTTGGAAATAAAAAATTATGATCGTATGTCTCATACCCCATTTAATGAATTCAGATTGTGGTTCTTGTCATTCCAAGATTTACAAGGCTGGTTTGCAGCACATGTGATGAAAAGGGAATCAGGGGAGTCTTGGGAAGGTTTTCAATAGTCCCTATTGTGTGGCCCTATGAAAGTACACAAATGATTCAACACCAGCATACGTGGCGAACCACATCAAAACATGGGTATGATAAAATATAGCTAAATGGCCCTCTAAACTTTCAGGACTGACTTGACAATACGTAGGAGAAAAATGTCAATCCTGATAATACATACAAACAACAAACATGCAATTGTAACAATAAGCAGGCAAGGAAGAGGCTATTGTTACAATACATGGGCAAGAAAGGGCAATGGTGATAGAACAAGAGCAACTAATGGGCATTGTGGCAATAAGCAGAAAACAACTGGCAATTGTTACAATACAAAGGTAACAAATGGGCAATTGTGGCAATGTGGGGGCAAGAAATAGGAAATTGATATGATACACAGGAAAAAAACAGGCAGTGTTGACCATTCATGAGCAACAAACAGGCACTTGTGACAATATTCAGAAAACACACACAAAAAAACAAAAAAACAACTGACAGTCATTACTGTGCACTTATATATAATCCAGCTGATTAAAAAAGCAATTTTGACAATAGAGGAGCAAGAAATTGGTGTAGGTAATCTGATAAGGGACAGCTCCAACCAGGCCTGTCGTGCCAGGACAGGCAAAACAAGCAATTGCTTGGGGACCCGAGCTGGCCTGGTGCCCCAGCCGCGCCGCCGGCCGCCGCTTCCTATAAGCTGCAGGCAGCCTGTAGCGTGGCCGAGCTCCTCTTCCTTCCTCCTGCAGTCCGCGCGGTACAGGAGATTCAGTGCTAACTTCCATTCAGTTTGACCGGCCGTGAACAGAAAATTGAATCTCCTGCCGCGCGGTACGCGGTAGGGAGGGGGGTTACAAAGAACACGAGGGGGGGAGTAGTAAGAGGGGAGGCAGTCATCAAGACCCATTTAGTAATAAAAATATGGTAGCTTGCTGACCATAATAAAAACAATTACCATAGCTTTCTTTCCATTTTCTTTCTTTACCATCCCATTTCCATCTTATTGCTTATTTTTTGAATCAGGTAATATTTATTAAAGCTTTTTGCAAAAATTTACAAAGCAGAGAAATGACTGTTTGCGTGCGTGCGGGGGGGGGGGGGGGGGGGGGGGGGGGCGGGGGGGGGGGTGTTGGGACCATTTTGCTTGGGGCCCCCAGATTCCTTCAAACCACCCTGGCTCCAACAAGCGCTTGCATATTAGTTTAGTTTTCTTACTGGGTATCCTGAAAGCTTCAAGTGGTAATAAATCCAAGGCAAAAAATGTATTATATTGCAACTTACATATCATTAGATGTGGTGGTTGCATCAGTTTACTTTTCCTTGGCTTTTCCCCCTCTCTTTTCGTCTGGTGATCTGGCCAATAGCACATCTCCTGTATCAGTGAGACACAACTCTGGGGGAATGAGTACAGGGGGCACAGCTGACAGCAGCATGGACAGTCTGCAGGGAGGGTATTGTTAAATGTATTTTCAGATAAGCCATCTTCAGCTCTGCATGAATAAATAAAAGCTGATCATTCTAATCACCCTTGCCAGCGTTAAGTGGTTTGTCTCATCAATGTAATCTGATACATTCTGCTGGAAAGCTGGAAAGTTTGTGCTTTTGAAAAACAACAAAATTGCTGGCTGGTTCAACAGATAAAAATAGAAGAAAGAAAGAGTAAAATAAAGAAAACGAATACAGCCATCACATCTAAGAATTGATAAGCTGCAATATATTAAAAAAATATAGTTTTTAGGTTTACCACTGCTTTTAATCTGTGGGTGCCATAGTATGCTACTTTTGACCACATCCTGTGACTGATGGCCTGGCCCTTCCCGTTATTGCCCCTTTGCCTCACCAGAGGTCCATCAGCTTAAAGGTGATAGGGGTTGGAGGGAGCAGACAATGGGAATCGGTCAAAATTAGCATACCAGGGAGTCAGAGTAAGGTTGCCACCTGTCCAGGATTCACCCGGACAGTTCGGGTTCAGAATCATGCATCCAGGTTTCAGACTGCCTGAAACCCGGATACATTATTCAGACTGGACTATGGCTTCCAGATACATCTGGATTAGAGATGCTGACTGCCAAGGGGTGAGTGAGCTCACCATCCATCCCTGTCTGTGACCGAAGTCTCCCTCCTTCTCTCTCCTGCCTCTGAGTAAGTAAACTAAGGTAATTCAGGGTTGTCAGAGCACCCCTTACATCAGAGTTCCCCTTTACACCAGAGGTTGCAGTGTTCCCCCTTACATTAGAGTCCTCTCCTTACATCAGAGTTCTCAGTGATCCCCCTTAAATCAGGGCTCCCAGAGCATCCCTTATGTTAGAGTCCCCAGAGTTCTCCCTTATATCAGAGTCTGCAGAGTCCCCCTTACAGTGAAAGGGAACTTTGCGAATTCAGATGTAAAAGGGGAACTCTGTGGACTCTGATGCAAAGTGGGACTCTTTTTACTAACTTCATATGATTAGAAATGTTATTTAATAGCACAGTATATGTATAGTTTATACTATTAAAAAATAAAAAATTGCTGTGTGCCCCTAAAGTGTTTGGGTTTGACTTGATGAAAAGGCGGCAACCCTAAGTCAGGGGTTCCTGGGGCCCTGAAATAATGTGCAGGCAGTTAGATGTACCTGTGAATATTTACCAGTGTGATTTCAGAAACGCTTTTACTATACATATTTGCAATTTTAAACCGTACCTATATTTGGCACAATGCAGTTGTATTTTTGTCCAATTAGATTGAAGTAAGCTGTATCCATCTAATGCCCATAGTACCTATGCTTCTTCAATAATACAAAACCATACAATCTTAAACATTAAAGATAAGATCTACATTTTTAATGTATCATAACCTTGTGAGAATACATTTTCTTTGTAGCTGGTAAACATAATTACACAAATAGGAACAGTGCTGCTGGGAAACTCAGAACAAGGAGTCATCACTAGATATTAGATATATACATATATACAGTAAAACATGGCACATCATCACCACCTAGTGGTATAAATGTATACTAAACTGTTAACATTTATCACTCTATGGAGTACTTTAAATGTGAAGAAGAAATATATTAGACCACAAAAACAAGTGTATGTAAGATTCACAAAAGTTTATTTTTATCTACAGTATTTATACATGATAAAAAGTTTTTGTCCCCCAGAACGAAATAAAACATAGACATACAGTAAGAAAACAATGGCACTTGACATCAAGCACCCTGTGTATAGATCCACATTCTGATTCCTGCCTAAATTAACACCATTATAGGCACACTTTATGGCATTAAACTGCTTCTTCAGGACAGTGTTGTTGATACCATGTACATACCATGTACATCATAAATCACTTGTCTTGTATATTTGTTATTCAAAGGTACAAATTTGCAAATATACACTGCAGCCCTTAACCACTTCCCGACCGCCCCCTGTATATTTACGTCGGCAGAATGGCACGTACAGGCAGAATCACGTACCTGTACGTGACATTCTTCCGGCGGTTGGGGGGTCCGATCGGACCCCCCCTCCGCCGGCGGGGACGGTCGGGATCGCTTCAGGAGCGATCCGGGACGAGGGGACGGCCAGTGGTTTCTGGCCACCCCCTCGCGATCGCTCCTGGCCAATGAGAAACTTCCCCTTCCTGTCTATTGTATAGACAGGAAGGCGGAAGTGATGTCACGCTCGGTGCGCCGGTCTATGTGACCGGAGACGCCGAGCGGCGAACATGTACAGGTTAGTGCACAACACTACACTGACACCAGTACAGTTAGGCACATATTCCACCCCCCTGTCACCCCCTGATCACCCCCCAGATCACCCCCTCCCCCCCCAGTCACAGTGTCACTAATTGCAGTGATCATTTATTTACTGATCACTGCATTTAGTGTCAGTGTGACTGTAATAACTGTCAGGGCAGTTAGTTTTAGGTCCAAGGTAGCCCCCTACCCCCCCCTAATAAAGGTTTAACCCCTTGATTGCCCCCCAGGTAACCCTTTCACCCCCTTTTGCCAGTGTCACTAAGCGATCGTTTTTCTGATCGCTTTATTAGTGTCACTGCTGTCGCTAGGTAACCATTTTTTTTTTTAGGTAACCGCCATGTTTATATAGGTTCATAAATAGGTTTATAGGTCAGGTACCCCCATATTACAACCTAAATAAAGGTTTTAACCCCCTGATTGCCCCTAGAGTTAACCCTTTCACCAGTGATCACTGTATAACTGTCACTGGTGACGCTGGTTAGCCAGTTAGTTATTTTGTTATTTAGGTTCCCCGTCAGGTTTTTATATAGCGTCAGGTACCCCCATATATTACCTAATAAAGGTTTTAACCCCCTGATTGCCCCTAGTTAACCCTTTCACCCCCTTTTGCCAGTGTCACTAAGCGATCGTTTTTCTGATCGCTGCATTAGTGTCGCTAGGTAACCATTTTTTTTTTTTAGGTAACCGCCATGTTTATATAGGTTCATAAATAGGTTTATAGGTCAGGTACCCCCATATTACAACCTAAATAAAGGTTTTAACCCCCTGATTGCCCCTAGAGTTAACCCTTTCACCAGTGATCACTGTATAACTGTCACTGGTGACGCTGGTTAGCCAGTTAGTTATTTCGTTATTTAGGTTCCCCGTCAGGTTTTTATATAGCGTCAGGTACCCCCATATATTACCTAATAAAGGTTTAACCCCCTGATTGCCCCTAGTTAACCCTTTCACCCCCTTTTGCCAGTGTCACTAAGCGATCGTTTTTCTGATCGCTGCATTAGTGTCGCTAGGTAACCAGTTTTTTTTTGTATTACTGTTACGGGTGACGCTGGTTAGTTAGCTTGTTTTTTATACTGTCAGGGCACCCGCCATTTATTACCCAATAACGGTTTAACCCCCTGATCGCCCGGCGGGTGATATCAATTAGGTTTTAGGGTCAAATAAGGTCTGCGTCGCCCCAGGTTAGTGCCAGTACCGCAAACACCCACGCGCAAAGCATACACCTCCCTTAGTGGCACAGTATCTGAACAGATCGATATCTGATCTGATCAGATCTATACTAGCGTCCCAGCAGTTTAGGGTTCCAAAAAAAAACGCATTGTTAGCGGGATCAGCCCAGATACCTGCTAGCACCTGCGTTTTCCCCCTCCGCCCAGCCCAGCCCACCCAAGTGCAGTATCGATCGATCACTGTCACTTACAAAACACTAAGCACACATAACTGCAGCGTTCGCAGAGTCAGGCCTGATCCCTGCGATCGCTAACAGTTTTTTTGTGGTAGCGTTTTGATTCAGTCGCTTCAGTCAGGAGCTTTTTTACCTGTGAATCTCAAAAAAATAAAAAAAAATAAAATAGTTGTCGTTTTATTGTTCTCTCTCTCACTCTATTCTCTCTCTATTGTTGCTCTTTTTTTTACTCCATTCTATTCTGCAATGTTTTATTATGTTTTATCATGTTTTATCATGCTTGCTTTTCAGGTATGTAATTTTGTTTACTGTGTTTTAGTGTTGAGCATTTTTTTGTTTTCAGGTGCGCCATTCAGTTGCAACGCGGATTTATTTATCTTGACAGCAACAGCGTTTGCTTCCACGATACATAAAGCCGCGACTCCAACGCTGTAGGAGGTGATTTCACCACCACAGTTAAAAAAAAAGAGCATATATGCCGAAGCATGGGGGCAGCAGGGGGGGGAGGAGCGATTGGCTCCTAATGCCACGTACATACGGTCGAAATTCCGACCGTGTGTACACGGCATAACTTTTGCGGGAGGATGCCCATCATTAGAAGTGGGTGGATGAAGGGAGGTATTCTAATGGTGGGCATACCCACCAATCAATCTCTTTTTTTTCGTTCAGCCAAGAGGCTGCATGAAAAAAAAAAGATTACAATATATGTCCAGTATGTTGCTGGACTTTGAATGGTTATACCAGAATGATGCCTGCAGGTTTAGGTATCATCTTGGTATCATTCTTTTCAGCCAGTGATCGGCTTTCATGTAAAAGCAATTCTAGCGGGTAATTAGCCTCTAGACTGCTTTTACAAGCAGTGGGAGGGAATGTCCCCCCTCCCGGATATAAACCGCGCCATTGGGAAATTGGGAAAGCATTTTATCACACCAATCTTGGTGTGGTCAGATGCTTTGAGGGCAGAGGAAAGATCTAGGGTCTAATAGACCCCAATTTTTTCAAAAGAAGAGTACCTGTCACTGCCTATTGCTATCATAGGGGATATTTACATTCCCTGAGATAACAATAAAAATCATAACAAAGAAAAAAAATGGAAGGAACAGTTTAAAAATAAAATAAAAAAGCTAAATAAATAAAAAAAAAAACAAAAAAAAAAAAAAAAAGCACCCCTGCCCCCCCTTCTCTTGCGCAAAGGCGTACACAAGCGTTGGTCTGGCGTCATATGTAAACAGCAATTGCACCATGCATGTGAGGTATCACCGCGAAGGTCAGATCGAGGGCAGTAATTTTAGCAGTAGACCTCCTCCGTGAATCTAATGTGGTATCATGTAAAGGCTTTTAAAGGCTTTTAAAAATGTATGTAGTTTGTCGCCACTGCGTGTTTGTGCGCAATTTTAAAGCATGTCGTGTTTGGTATCCATGTACTCGGCCTAAGATCATATTTTTTATTTCATCAAAAATTTGAGCAATATAGTGTGTTTTAGTGCATTAAAATAAAAAAAAGTGTATTTTTTCCACAAAAAATGCGTTTGAAAAATCGCTGCGCAAATACTGTGTGGAAAAAAAAAATGCAACACCCACCATTTTAATCTGTAGGGCCTTTGCTTTAACAATATATATAGTGTTTGGGGGTTCAACGTAATTTTCTTGCAAAAAAAAAATATGTTTTCATGTAAACAAAAAGTGTCAGAAAGGGCTTTGTCTACAAGTGGTTAGAAGAGTGGGTGACGTGTGACATAGGCTTCGAAATGTTGTGCATAAAATGCCAGGACAGTTCAAACCCCCCCCAAATGACCCCATTTTGGAAAGTAGACACCCCAAGCTATTTGATGAGAGCAATGTTGAGCCCATTAAATATTTTTTTTTTTTGTCCCAAGAGATTGAATAATGAAAAAAAAAAAAAAATATATATATTTTTTTTTTACAAAAAGTTGTCACTAAATGATATATTGCTCAAACATGTCATGGGCATATGTGGAAATACACCCCAAAATACATTCTGTTGCTTCTCCTGAGTACGGGGATACCACATGTGTGGGACTTTTTGGGAGCCTAGCTGCGTACGGAACCCCAAAAACCAATCACCGCCTTCAGGCTTTCTAAGGGTGTAATTTTTTTATTTCACTTCTCACTGCCAATCACAGTTTCGGAGGCCATGGAATGCCCAGATGGCATAAAACCCCCCAAAATGACCCCATTTTGGAAAGTAGACACCCCAAGCTATTTGCTGAGAGGTATTGTGAGTATTTTGCAGATGTCGCTTTTTGTCACAAAGTTTTGAAAATTGAAAAAAAAGAAAAAAAATTTTTTTTTTTCTTTACTTTCTTCATTTTCAAAAACAAATGAGAGCTGTAAAATACTCACCATGCCTCTCAACAAATAGCTTGGGGTGTCTACTTTCCAAAATGGGGTCATTTGGGGGGGTTTTGTGCTATTTTGGCATTTTATGGCCTTCGAAACGGTGATAGGTAGTGAGGAGTGAAATCAAAAATTTGCACCCTTAGAAATCCTGAAGGCGGTGCTTGGGTTTCGGGGCCCCGTACGCGGCTAGGCTCCCAAAAAGTCCCACACATGTGGTATCCCCATACTCAGGAGAAGCAGCAAAATGTATTTTGGGGTGCAATTCCACATATAACTATGGCATGTGTGAGCAATATATCATTTAGTGACAACTTTTTGAAAAAAAAAAAAAATCTTTTTTATTTTTGTCTTTATTCAATCACTTGGGACTAAAAAAAAAAAATATTCAATGGCTCAACATGCCTCTCAGCAAATAGCTTGGGGTGTCTACTTTCCAAAATGGGGTCATTTGGGGGGGTTTTGTACTTCTCTGCCATTTTAGCACCTCAAGAAATGAAATAGGCAGTCATAAATTAAAAGCGGTGTAAATTCCAGAAAATGTACTCTAGTTTGTAGACGCTATAACTTTTGCGCAAACCAATAAATATACGCTTATTGGCATTTTTTTTACTAAAGACATGTGGCTGAATACATTTTGGCCCAAATGTTTGACTAAAATTGAGTTTATTAGATTTTTTTTATAACAAAAAGTAGAAAATCTCTTTTTTTTTCAAAATTTTCGCTCTTTTTCCGTTTATATCTCAAAAAATAAAAATCACAGAGGCAATCAAATACCATCAAAAGAAAGCTCTATTTGTGGGAAGAAAAGGACGCAAATTTCGTTTGGTTACAAAATTGCATGACCGCGCAATTACCAGTTAAAGTAGTGCAGTGCGAAATTGAAAAAAGACCTCTGGTCCTTTGGCTGCCAAATGGTCCGGGGCTGAAGTGGTTAAAGGATAAGTTTAACCTTAAGAAAAAAATTATAAATGCACATAGTTTTGCAGGAAATAAAATGCATTATTTTTTTTCCACAGGAGCCTGCAAAGCATTGCACCCTCAGTCAGTGGATCACGGGTGCAATGTAAGGCTCTTGCAGGCATTTTCTTCAGCTCTCTGCATGGGCTTTCAGATACTGAGCTGGAGGAAGTGTCGATGACTTTGAGTGCGCTGATCAGTGGCGGCCCATCCATTAGGAGCACACGGGCGCCACCCCCCCTTTCCATCACCGCCCCAACCCCCTATTCATGCGTCCGGCCCCTTTCAGGACACCGGGCGCTCTAATAGACTTCAAAATAGGGTGGGCTCTGGACGCAGAGCATTGTGCTCGGAGCCCACCCAGGTGTGTTAGAATAGCGAATGAATATTCGCTATTCTAACACTGAATCACCTCTCTGCTAATCAGGAAGTGCAGGTCTGATCCCCGTTTCCCGATTGGTTTAAAGGACAGGCGATCCTATTGGATGCTTAGGAGGAGGAGGGAGATGCACGTCAGAAGCCACCATGATCCACAGGAGGAGGAAGGAAGAAAGCTGCCGCTTGCCGGACACGCTGACTGCCTGTCCGCTTCCGAGGTGGGGTAAGTGCAGGCGCTTTGATGTCCATTAGGGGAGGTTGCCGCCGTCTGACCTACTGGGGGGGTGTTTGTTTACCACTGGCGCTGATTGTTACACTTGTGGTTCATTGAGAACTACAAGTCCTTCTGGAACAGTGGAGGATGGAACTTATAGTTTCTTTTCTATTCACTCTGTCAATGAATGATGAGGTTGTGCAGACAAACCCTCGCCTGCGCAGACATGGTCCAGGCGTAGCAAGTGGGTGCTTAGGAACATGTTTTTTGCTTAAATCACATAAAATCGCATAAACGTGACATAGCTTAAAATTGCATAAAATTGCATGAAATCGCATAAAACATCATATTCAAAGGATAAATCCGTGAAAGGTGTGAATTTTTGTGCATAAATCACATAAAATCGCATAAACGTGACATAGCTTAAAATTGCATAAAATCGCATGAAATCGCATAAAACATCATATTCAAAGGATAAATCCGTGAGAGGTGTGCAGAGGTGTATCAAGTGAGAATGATGTGGGTGAATCACATAAAATCATATAAAAATTACATCTCTTAAAATTGCATAGAAACGCATAAAAATCGCATAAAGTTGTATCAAGCGTCACATTAAAATAAGGTGAATCTGTGATGGGCGTGCATAGAGTGCTGCGGTCAAGTACAAGTGGTTAAAAAATATGACACATAAAATAGTCGCAATAAAAATTGCATCGGTGCATAAAACCAACTAGGTGGATAAGGATGTGTAAAAGGTAAGCATAGCCAAAAAAATTGAATACAATCAATAAATAAGTAATGCAAAAGTGCAAGAACAGTCCGTGGGGGTGAGCCCTTTCCTAGTGTGGGCAAAGTGTGGTTTGCTATGGCGCTGGTGACAAATCCTGGTGGGGTATAACGGTATCGGTGCTGGTGGTTATTGTGACCAGTAGCTGCAGGTGGTTCCTGATCTTCCGTGGAATATAGTAATGGATGTACCCTTACCTTACCGCTGTAAGGTAACAGCGTGTATATGTGTTAGCTGGTTCTCAATGGGGCTTCTGTGTCCTATGGCGGGCGTACGCTCTAGTTCAGGTGTATGTGTCTCGCAAAAATGGATAAGGAGAGGAAGGGTCTCGATAGTGTAGTACGTTTTAAAAGGTTTTATTCAATACAAGTAAAATACAGTAAACTCACATTTATGTTGCTCAAAATTGCATGGGATAAACGAGCATCGAGCTCGTACCTCGCTTCCGGTATCTAGTGTCCGGTATCTAGTGTCCCTAGTGTCCCTAGGGACACTAGATACCGGAAGCGAGGTACGAGCTCGATGCTCGTTTATCCCATGCAATTTTGAGCAACATAAATGTGAGTTTACTGTATTTTACTTGTATTGAATAAAACCTTTTAAAAACGTACTACACTATCGAGACCCTTCCTCTCCTTATCCATTTTTGCGAGACACATACACCTGAACTAGAGCGTACACCCCAGTAAAAGAGACGCCCAAACACCTGGATTTAAAGGGAGCCGCCCGCCATAGGACACAGAAGCCCCATTGAGAACCAGCTAACACATATACACGCTGTTACCTTACAGCGGTAAGGTAAGGGTACATCCATTACTATATTCCACGGAAGATCAGGAACCACCTGCAGCTACTGGTCACAATAACCACCAGCACCGATACCGTTATACCCCACCAGGATTTGTCACCAGCGCCATAGCAAACCACACTTTGCCCACACTAGGAAAGGGCTCACCCCCACGGACTGTTCTTGCACTTTTGCATTACTTATTTATTGATTGTATTCAATTTTTTTGGCTATGCTTACCTTTTACACATCCTTATCCACCTAGTTGGTTTTATGCACCGATGCAATTTTTATTGCGACTATTTTATGTGTCATATTTTTTAACCACTTGTACTTGACCGCAGCACTCTATGCACGCCCATCACAGATTCACCTTATTTTAATGTGACGCTTGATACAACTTTATGCGATTTTTATGCGTTTCTATGCAATTTTAAGAGATGTAATTTTTATATGATTTTATGTGATTCACCCACATCATTCTCACTCGATACACCTCTGCACACCTCTCACGGATTTATCCTTTGAATATGATGTTTTATGCGATTTCATGCGATTTTATGCAATTTTAAGCTATGTCACGTTTATGCGATTTTATGTGATTTATGCACAAAAATTCACACCTTTCACGGATTTATCCTTTGAATATGATGTTTTATGCGATTTCATGCAATTTTATGCAATTTTAAGCTATGTCACGTTTATGCGATTTTATGTGATTTAAGCAAAAAATTCACACCATCCACTATCTTCTGCATAATCAGCACTTACTTGTGTGCATACCGTATTTATCGGCGTATAACACGCACTTTTTTACCCTGAAAATAGAGGGTAAATTGTGCCTGCGTGTTATACGCCGATATATGTTCTTTTAACAGGGGGCGGGGATCGGGGATCGGGCGTCCGCCCCAGGGTGCCACCTATTGGGAGGCTATCAGACCAGCCGCCCGCCTCTCCGGGCCGCGGAACAGCGCTGCCAGCTCGGGGGGAGCGGAGGACATTCCTGCATTGCCCAGCCCTTAGTGTGCGGCTGTGTTGCTCGAGCGGCGCAGATTACCTTATCGCCGCTCGTTGTGCCTGCTCTCCTCCTCCCGCTCCGCCTCCTCCTCGTGTGTAGCTTGTGATTGGAGGAGGCGAGCGGACACGTGACCGTCAATGAAACAGAGGAGAGCAGTCACATGACCGGGTCCACCATAGAGCGCGGCGTTGATGGCGGTAATTAGCGGTATTTTTTGATTTGCGGTGGGTGGCACGGGAGGAGCGGTGTATGGGAAGGGGCTGACATGCTGTGAAGTTTTCTCAAATTTGGAGTGTGCATGCAGCGCTGGGAGTGCAGGGGGGGGTCTTCATAATGAAAGGAGGTCCATGTGTTGTACAGGGGTCCATGTGTTGTACTGGGGTCCATGTGTTGTACTGGGGTCCATGTGTTGTACTGGGGTCCATGTGTTGTACAGGGGTCCATGTGTTGTACTGGGGTCCATGTGTTGTACTGGGGTCCATGTGTTGTACTGGGGTCCATGTGTTGTACTGGGGTCCATGTGTGGTACTGGGGTCCATGTGTGGTACAGGGGTCCATGTGTGGTACAGGGGTCCATGTGTTGTACTGGGGTCCATGTGTTGTACAGGGGTCCATGTGTGGTACAGGGGTCCATGTGTGGTACAGGGGTCCATGTGTGGTACAGGGGTCCATGTGTGGTGCAGGGGGTCCATGTGTGGTACAGGGGTCCATGTGTGGTACAGGGGTCCATGTGTTGTACTGGGGTCCATGTGTTGTACAGGGGTCCATGTGTGGTACAGGGGTCCATGTGTGGTACAGGGGTCCATGTGTGGTGCAGGGGGTCCATGTACTATGCAGGGGGGCTGTGTAAAAAAAAAAATCTGAAAATTCCCTCTTAAATTGGGGTGCGTGTTATACGCCGGCGCGTGTTATACGCCGATAAATACGGTACCTATTTAATATACCTTAGTCTCTACAGCCTTAAACTTTAAGTAACCCCACAGGGAATAGAAAACATAGATGGAATACCGCCACTCAGTCAGTCTACATCACCTGGCACTTAGGGCTGCTCAGCCTGTGTGGAGGGTCCCTTAATAGGTTCAGACAGTGCCTCTCAGATATTGTATGGTCTGAGTCTTGGTCCAAAACAGGGGTCCCCCACAGGTTGTAGAAGTCTCACCACCAAAACTAGTCCAAATTCAGCTATTTGGCACCATTCTTTCCTGTTACTTCCCTGGAAATCATTGCCCCTGATGACACTAGGTGGACCAGCTTTGATGGTACTACTACAGTGATTTTCAGCTTCCCTGGTGACGGATCATTTAGAAGATATTCATACTTACTTTGTGCCATGCTGGACCAATGTAACTATGCAATACAAATAACTCCTGGAGCTTAGCTTATTTAATAGAGAAGTTATTATTATTATTATTATTATTATTATTATTATTATTATACAGGTGTAGCCATGGTGTTAGCACTACTGACAAACAATCCGCCAAATCACTGCACTGCCAGACTTCATGCATCCTTTCCAGAGACAATGAACAGTCTTTTGTGAGCTTTGTTTTTGTTGTTTTATTGGGGGGGGGGGGGGGGGGTACAACTTGGATGGGGATTGGGATATGGGATGCCTATAGAATTAATCATTGCCATCATATTTACAGTTTCATCTTTGATCATAGTTAGAGCCTGAAGACTGAATAAGTAGAAATCTTCTCCTGCAGCCCCCTGCAGACTGTTACTCCCTCTGTATCTCCATGCAGACAACTGTTTCTAAAGCCCCATACACACGGTCAGATTTTCCGACGGATTCTGTCCTATCGGACAATGTTGTCGGAAATTCCGACCGTGTGTAGGCACCATCGGACAGTTTCCATCGGATTGTCCGACGGACAAAGTCCTATCTCCTGCTGGATAGATTTTTTGACAACAAAGTCCGATCACACCAAATCCGATCGTGTGTAGCGTAGTCCGACGGTCAAAGTGCTACGCATGCTCAGATCACATTACAAGACCAAAGCTATTGGCTACTAGCCTCTACGTAGTCCCGTCGTAGGCAACAAACGTCACCACGTTCAGAATGATCGGATTTTCCGACAACTTTGTCCGACCTTGTGTATGCAACACCAACATCGGACAAAGTACGACGGACAGGATCCGACGGACCTGGTCCTCAGATAATCCGAGCGTGTGTATGGGGCTTAAGAGTTCTCCATCCATCACCATGTGAGGGACAGAAACATCACTTTTGACCATGTAAAAGTAATGGTCTTAGTTCTCTTCACCACCTGCCCAAAACTTGCTTCTCCTTGCACACTTGGTTTCCTCCTGCACAACTTGTAAAAAGGGTAAAACACATCCTCTTCTAATGGGTATGAAGAACTCACTCTCAATAAGCCCCTCTACTGGCTCTGGTGACTCGCTGCTACTAGGCCTGAAGCTCTCCCCGGGGGCCTAGTAGGTTAAAGTTTATCTTCTAGGAAATGGACTACTGCTCCCAGCCAGTCCAGCTTGCAAACCATGTACCAGCCGGCCACACTGATTTGACACAACTCCCCACAGTCTCTTCTCTGATCCAGGACTCTTCACCATCCACCTTGTGCATGGTAAAGACTCTGCTAGTGACCGTGTAGAAGCAGAGTTCCCTTACAGAATCCCTGGCACCTCCTCCAGCCACCCACTGTGGTAATACTCACCAACCTTCCAACCTTCCAGGCCTGAGTCCTTGATGAGGAACTTTCCCGGACCATGCGTTCCGACAGCTTCTCCTACCCCTCTGCTCCAGGAGTTCCCTGCCACTGACCGTGTGGTGACAGAGACATTGCCAGTGACCGTGTAGAGGAAATGTTCCCTCACAGTTCTCCCCGGGCCTCCTCATGCCATCCCACACCCCCCCAGACGGGGGTGTGCTCCTGCGGCTGTCTAGCACTCCATTCCTCACGTCACCCCGTCGACTACTCCTCCCCAGCTGCATGTGACCTCAGCCTATATAGGAGGCCCGCCCCCTGCCAATGCCAGTTAGGGATTGGACAGGGCTCCCACATGTGCGGCCTGCCACTCCAGCTCTAGGCCCGACCTCTCCTTTCAGAACATTTTCACTGGAAGCAGTGGAGGCGCCTCAGACTGGAGCACAGGTGGTCACACCCACTGCTACTCTAACCACTCATAGTTGCCAACAGTCCCAATTTTCCCTGGACAATCCCGATTTTGGGACCCTCATCCCAATCGGAGGCCGTCCCGATTAAAATCCCAGGATTTTGCCTTTGTCCCGGGAAATCTGGAATATTTTTGGCTCCGCAGCTGCTTCAGGCTCCAAGAAAATGGCCCCCGGTGCCGCCGCGAGATCTCTCTCTGGGATAGTAGGTTTTTTCCCCTTGTGTTCAGTGGAGAGGGGAGGGGCCTCGATCCGTGCAGCCAATGAATCGGCTTCTCTCTTCACAATTCTCCTGCACATTGAAGC
The DNA here is from genome assembly GCA_028564925.1 of Lithobates sylvaticus. NCBI lineage: Eukaryota > Metazoa > Chordata > Amphibia > Anura > Ranidae > Lithobates > Lithobates sylvaticus. Next base: position 92,963,767 of record CM053031.1, on the reverse strand, counting down.
CTGGGTTATTTGCACGGATTGGCCCCTCCCCTCTTCACTGAACACGAGGAACCAAACGAGACAGATACATGGAGCTACAGCCAACCCTCCATCTTATGGCCGGAGCAGAGCAGTGCAGCCGTACTGTACTAGGGACATTGATGTAAGAGGCACTCCACTGGGAAGTGGGGACATTGATGTAAGAGGCACTCCGCTGGGGACACTGATGTAAGAGGCACTCCGCTGGGGACACTGATGTAACAGGCACTCCGCTGGGGACACCTGATGTAAGAGGCACTCCGCTGGGGACACCTGATGTAAGAGGCACTCCACTGGGGACACCTGATGTAAGGAGGAACTCTGCTGGGAATGCCTGATGTAAGGAGGGACTCCGCTGGGAATGCCTAATGTAAGGTGGGACTCCACTGGGGACGCCTGATGTAAGAAGGGACTCCGCTGGGGACACATGATGGCATCTGGTGGCAGGTGACGTGGCAGGTGACATGCTCAGGGCTCCCACTGATTCTACATTATGGTGAGTTAAATTATTTCATTTTATATTAAAATGTAATAATAATAATAATGCGCTACAATCACCCTGACACCATAACAACCATGGTGCAGGGATAATTGAAGCGCCAACACCAGGCGTTTGGAGTATCTTTATCTGCTGATTGTTTAACTTATTTCTATTGTGGTGAAGGATCTGGGCCTGCTGCCTCTCCATCCGTCTTTCTTTCCTTCCTTCTCCCTCCTTCCCTCCCTATTTCTTTCTTTCTCCCACACTCCCTTGTTCATCTCAGACTCGGACCACACCCCATTTGAGCCACACCCATTTATGGCACACCCACTATCCCATTAAACCATGCCCATTTTTCACTGCGGCATGCACCGCATTTTCCTTTCCCTTCTATGCCAGGCTTTAACATGCATACCCCTCCCCTAATTATAATAAGACTCCGCCTACAGACAAAAAAGTGTCCCTACAAATTTTTTTACAATGTTGGCAACTATGACCACTCCCAGACCCAAGATCAAAACAGACAGGCCTAGCTTGCAGCATAGGCCTGCCTAAATTTGCCTGTGATGAACAAACCTAGTAAAACAACCCTTACTAGCACCTACCTTCTGGTAGAGGGTGCTACACAGGATACAGAAGTTGGGAATCTTCAAAGATAAAATTGTGTGAATCTTCACTTCAATTGTCCAATCATGTACAGATGAAATACGTAAAGAGGAAATTTTCTTTCCACATGACTGAATAATGGAAATGTGAAGACTCCTAACTCCTTTATTAAATCAACCTCTAGGTCTCTATTTAAAGAGGAGTTCTGTGCCCCCACGAAAAAATTTAAAGTCAGCAGCTACAAATACTGTAGCTGCTGACATTTAATATTAGGACACTTACCTGTCCAGGGAGACAGTAATGTCTGCACCCCAGCTGATTTTCGGATCGGCTGTCAGGTGCTGTCACTGCCATTCTTAGTAGAGGGACCCGGCAGTGAAGCCTTTTGGTTTAACAGCCGATTCCCTACTGCGCATGCGCGAAGCACGCTGCGCTTTCTAATTGGCCCGGCGGTGGAGGAAGGAGGAGGGGGCCAAAATTCCGAGGGACGGTGCCGTCTCCTGGAAGTGGGGACAAAAACAGGTACCTGTACCCCCCTAAAAGGTGCCAAATGTGGCACCGGAGGGGGGGAGGAGTCAGTTAAGCCGAGGTTCCACTTTTGGGTGGAAGTCCGCTTTAAGTACACATTGTGAATGTAAGTACTTGGCACTTTGCTGGTAGATTATGGAAAGGCCAAAGCCGAGGCTTAACCACTTCCACTTTTGGGTGGAAGTCCGCTTTAAGTACACATTGTGAATGTAAGTATTTGGCACTTTGCTGGTAGATTATGGAAAGGCCAAAGTCTGATCAACCACCCCCCTCACCCCCAGATCACCCCCCAGATCACCCCCTGTCACAGTGTCACTAATTGCAGTATCATTTATTTACTGATCACTGCATTTAGTGTCAGTGTGACTGTAATACTGTCAGGGCAGTTAGTTTTAGGTCCTATGCCCCCTACCCCCCCCTAATAAACCCCCTGATTGCCCCTAGTTAACCCCTTCACCCCCTTTTGCCAGTGTCATAAGCGATCGTTTTTCTGATCGCTGCATTGTGTCGCTAGGTAACCATTTTTTTTTTATTTTAACCGCCATGTTTTTTATAGGTTCATAAATAGTTTTATAGGTCAGGTACCCCCATATTACAACCTAAATAAAGGTTTTAACCCCCTGATTGCCCCTAGAGTTAACCCTTTCACCAGTAATCACCGTATAACTGTCACTGGTGACGCTGGTTAGCCAGTTAGTTATTTCGTTATTTAGGTTCCCCGTCAGGTTTTTATATAGCGTCAGGTACCCCCATATATTACCTAATAAAGGTTTAACCCCCTGATTGCCCCTAGTTAACCCTTTCACCCCTTTTGCCAGTGTCACTAAGCGATCGTTTTTTCTGATCGCTGCATTAGTGTCGCTAGGTAACCAGTTTTTTTTTAGGTTAACCGCCATGTTTATATAGGTTCATAAATAGGTTTATAGGTCAGGTACCCCCATATTACAACCTAAATAAAGGTTTTAAACCCCTGATTGCCCCTAGAGTTAACCCTTTCACCAGTGATCACTGTATAAAATGTCACTGGTGACGCTGGTTAGCCAGTTAGTTATTTCGTTATTTAGGTTCCCCGTCAGGTTTTTATATAGCGTCAGGTACCCCATATATTACCTAATAAAGGTTTAACCCCTGATTGCCCCTAGTTAACCCTTTCACCCCCTTTTGCCAGTGTCACTAAGCGATCGTTTTTCTGATCGCTGCATTAGTGTCGCTAGGTAACCAGTTTTTTATTTGTATTACTGTTACGGGTGACGCTGGTTAGTGATCTATACTAGCGTCCCAGCAGTTTAGGGTTCCAAAAAAACGCATTGTTAGCGGGATCAGCCCAGATACCTGCTAGCACCTGCGTTTTCCCCCTCCGCCCAGCCCAGCCCAGCCCACCCAAGTGCAGTATCGATCGATCACTGTCACTTACAAAACACTAAGCACACATAACTGCAGTGTTCGCAGAGTCAGGCCTGATCCCTGCGATCGCTAACATTTTTTTTGTGGTAGCGTTTTGATTCAGTCGCTAACAGTCAGGAGCTTTTTTACCTGTGAATCTCAAAAAAAAATAAAAAAAAACAAAAATAGTTGTCGTTTTATTGTTCTCTCTCTCTCTCTATTGTTGCTCTTTTTTTACTCCATTCTATTCTGCAATGTTTTATTATGTTTTATCATGTTTTATCATGCTTGATTTTCAGGTATGTAATTTTGTTTACTGTGTTTTAGTGTTAAGCATTTTTTTGTTTTCAGGTGCGCCATTCAGTTGCAGCGCGGATTTATTTATCTTGACAGCAACAGCGTTTGCTCCCACGATACATAAAGCCGCGACTCCAACGCTGTAGGAGGTGATTTCACCACCACAGTTAAAAAAAAGAGCATATGTGCCGAAGCATGGGGGCAGCAGGGGGGGCGGAGGAGCGATTGGCTCCTAATGCCACGTACATACGGTCGAAATTCCGACCGTGTGTACACGGCATAACTTTTGCGGGAGGATGCCCCCATGCATCGGCATATATAAATGGTGCATGTATGCCCATCATTAGAAGTGGGTGGATGAAGGGAGGTATTCTAATGGTGGGCATACCCACCAATCAATCTCTTTTTTTCGTTCAGCCAAGAGGCTGCATGAAAAAAAAAAAGATTACAATATATGTCCAGTATGTTGCTGGACTTTGAATGGTTATACCAGAATGATGCCTGCAGGTTTAGGTATCATCTTGGTATCATTCTTTTCAGCCAGTGATCGGCTTTCATGTAAAAGCAATTCTAGCGGGTAATTAGCCTCTAGACTGCTTTTACAAGCAGTAGGAGGGAATGTCCCCCTCCCGGATATAAACCGCGCCATTGGGAAATTGGGAAAGCATTTTATCACACCAATCTTGGTGTGGTCAGATGCTTTGAGGGCAGAGGAAAGATCTAGGGTCTAATAGACCCCAATTTTTTCAAAAAAAAAAGAGTACCTGTCACTGCCTATTGCTATCATAGGGGATATTTACATTCCCTGAGATAACAATAAAAATCATAACAAAGAAAAAAAATGGAAGGAACAGTTTAAAAATAGAATAAAAAAGCTAAATAAATAAAAAAAAAACTAAAAAAAAAAAAAAAAAGCACCCCTGCCCCCCCTTCTCTTGCGCAAAGGCGTACACAAGCGTTGGTCTGGCGTCATATGTAAACAGCAATTGCAGCATGCATGTGAGGTATCACCGCGAAGGTCAGATCGAGGGCAGTAATTTTAGCAGTAGACCTCCTCCGTGAATCTAATGTGGTATCATGTAAAGGCTTTTAAAGGCTTTTAAAAATGTATGTAGTTTGTCGCCACTGCGTGTTTGTGCGCAATTTTAAAGCATGTCGTGTTTGGTATCCATGTACTCGGCCTAAGATCATATTTTTTATTTCATCAAAAATTTGAGCAATATAGTGTGTTTTAGTGCATTAAAATAAAAAAAGTGTATTTTTTCCACAAAAAATGCGTTTGAAAAATCGCTGCGCAAATACTGTGTGGAAAAAAAAAATGCAACACCCACCATTTTAATCTGTAGGGCCTTTGCTTTAACAATATATATAGTGTTTGGGGGTTCAACGTAATTTTCTTGCAAAAAAAAAATATGTTTTCATGTAAACAAAAAGTGTCAGAAAGGGCTTTGTCTTCAAGTGGTTAGAAGAGTGGGTGACGTGTGACATAGGCTTCTAAATGTTGTGCATAAAATGCCAGGACAGTTCAAACCCCCCCAAATGACCCCATTTTGGAAAGTAGACACCCCAAGCTATTTGCTGAGAGCAATGTTGAGCCCATTAAAATATTTTTTTTTTTTGTCCCAAGAGATTGAATAATGAAAAAAAAAAAATATATATATTTTTTTTACAAAAAGTTGTCACTAAATGATATATTGCTCAAACATGTCATGGGCATATGTGGAAATACACCCCAAAATACATTCTGTTGCTTCTCCTGAGTACGGGGATACCACATGTGTGGGACTTTTTGGGAGCCTAGCTGCGTACGGACCCCAAAAACCAAGCACCGCCTTCAGGCTTTCTAAGGGAGTAATTTTTTTATTTCACTTCTCACTGCCAATCACAGTTTCGGAGGCCATGGAATGCCCAGATGGCATAAAACCCCCCAAAATGACCCCATTTTGGAAAGTAGACACCCCAAGCTATTTGCTGAGAGGTATTGTGAGTATTTTGCAGATGTCGCTTTTTGTCACAAAGTTTTGAAAATTGAAAAAAAGAAAAAAAATTTTTTTTTTCTTTACTTTCTTCATTTTCAAAAACAAATGAGAGCTGTAAAATACTCACCATGCCTCTCAACAAATAGCTTGGGGTGTCTACTTTCCAAAATGGGGGTCGTTTGGGGGGGTTTTGTGCTATTTTGGCATTTTATGGCCTTCGAAACTGTGATAGGTAGTGAGGAGTGAAATCAAAAATTTGCACCCTTAGAAATCCTGAAGGCGGTGCTTGGGTTTCGGGGCCCCGTACGCGGCTAGGCTCCCAAAAAGTCCCACACATGTGGTATCCCCATACTCAGGAGAAGCAGCAAAATGTATTTTGGGGTGCAATTCCACATATAACTATGGCATGTGTGAGCAATATATCATTTAGTGACAACTTTTTGAATAAAAAAAAAATTATTTTTTATTTTTGTCTTTATTCAATCACTTGGGACTAAAAAAAAAAATATTCAATGGGCTCAACATGCCTCTCAGCAAATAGCTTGGGGTGTCTACTTTCCAAAATGGGGTAATTTTGGGGGGGTTTTGTACTTCTCTGCCATTTTAGCACCTCAAGAAATGAAATAGGCAGTCATAAATTAAAAGCGGTGTAAATTCCAGAAAATGTACTCTAGTTTGTAGACGCTATAACTTTTGCGCAAACCAATAAATATACGCTTATTGGCATTTTTTTTACTAAAGACATGTGGCTGAATACATTTTGGCCCAAATGTTTGACTAAAATTGAGTTTATTAGATTTTTCTTATAACAAAAAGTAGAAAATCTCTTTTTTTTTCAAAATTTTCGCTCTTTTTCCGTTTTATATCGCAAAAAATAAAAATCACAGAGACAATCAAATACCATCAAAAGAAAGCTCTATTTGTGGGAAGAAAAGGACGCAAATTTCGTTTCGTTACAAAATTGCATGACCGCACAATTACCAGTTAAAGTAGTGCAGTGCGAAATTGAAAAAAGACCTCTGGTCCTTAAGCTGACAATTGGTCCGGGGCTGAAGTGGTTAAACATGTATATACTGTATGTCAATTCCCATTTTTATGCAAACGTTTTCTAGAAGTGTGTAAGCATGTCATAGATTTTATATGTATACTATTTGGAGTGGAGCACAAACTTCTTTATAGCTCTTTTGTAATAAAACATAAAATGTGAACTGCCCCTTAACAATTGCTTAGTAGCCCTTCCAGGATAGTTCTATATGGTATGTGCATGACATTTTTATTCTTTATACTCTTTTGCCTTTAACATTGAGTTTCTTTAACCAGCCAATTGAGTTTTTTTTTTTTTTACTGCAGCAGTTTCCAAGACCATGTATAAACATGTAAGTATAATATGTATATTTTTATTGTATACTAGAAAACTCCCTTGCATTGTGTAAACTAAGACCATATGTTACTTTCTGAGCAGGAGGCCAATATGAAACCCAAACTTAGCATGAAGATATTTTCCATTTATCAGTGCCGTGTTTATGTTAAACCCCATTTTGAAAATAATATAAATGTTTGGTTTGTATAATTTTACTAGGACTGAAATGCTTTTTGTTGTTCTTGTGACATTTCTTGTTTAGGGATGTTGCTTGGTGGGTTTTCCTATGCCGCCTTACATGCCTACTTGTTCTTTTCCACAACCTGGCTATGCTCTTGGGCCCAAGCACTGCCACATGGGGGGGGGGGGGGGGGGGGGGGGGGGGGCATCCTTAAAGCGGCCCACAGATGAGTCATTTTATTCATCCAACCAGCAGGTTGAATGCCAAAAAATGACTTGATTCCCCCATATAAACACTACATTTGATGGGGATGGGCGAATCCTACTTGATAAGCTTTGTATTGAGCAGGGACCAGACGGATTTCAATCAATGTATGGGCAAATCGAGAGGCACACTTTTACACCTTTGGTGGTCTGGTGGTCCGGTGATAACATTATATTGGTTATGGCTATATTTAAGTTTAGTCATTTGGACATGGGCAAAAAATGGCCAGAGACCCCAGAGATCCCAAATCCATTAAAAAGGGCTTATTCAGCTTCCTGCTAATTGAATCTCCCTTATCCGTATCCTATATAAGATAGCTAGCCACTGTCTCTCCTTTATTTAAGCAAGCCAGTGTTGGACAAGCCACCAAGGTTAGACAATTACTGAATTTTTTTTTTTTTTTGATGGCAGACTTAAGCCCCATACACACGGTCGGATTTTCCGATGGATTCTGTCCTATCGGACAATGTTGTCGGAAATTCCGACCGTGTGTAGGCACCATCGGACATTTTCCATCGGATTGTCCGACGGACAAAGTTGTATCTCCTGCTCTAAAGATTTTCCGACAACAAAGTCCGATCACACCAATTCCGATCGTGTGTATTCCGACGGACAAAGTGCCACGCATGCTCAGATCACATTACAAGACCAAAGCTATTGGCTACTAGCCTCTACGTAGTCCCGTCGTAGGCAACAAACGTCACCACGTTCAGAATGATCGGATTTTACGACAACTTTGTCCGACCGTGTGTATGCAACACCAGTGTCGGACTAAATCCGTCGGACCAAATACGATGGATTTGGTGGTCGGATTTTCCGACCGTGTGTATGGGGCTTTACAGCGGTCCCCTCTGCTGGATGCTACTGTGGCTTTTTTTCTTCCCTTTTTTTTTTCTTCTTTCTCTTCCTCCCTTTTCTTTCTCTAAAAAAGTTGGCATTCATAGTAAAGTTTTCTTTACTGCATAATATATATTTTGAATGTATTAGATGCTGTATGGCAGGAGAGTATGATGAAACTCACCATATAGATTCTTATATTTTGTATGGTTCACTATATGTTCATAATTATTCACTTTATTTCGTGGTACACTGTGCTATATTAGTAGGTTAATATGAGCGCAATTATTCATATAAAACAATTTATTTTTGTGTATCAGTTTACATATATAATTGCAGCTATAATATTTAGTTATCTTTTAATATTTATTTCTCGCATATTTTAACCACTTGCTGCCTGCCATATAGCAGAATGACGGCGGCAAAGTGGTTTCAATATCCTGACTGGTCGTCGTATGATGTCCTCAGTATATTAAGCAGCTGCTCGCCCCCGGGGGCGTGCATCGCGGCGATCGTTGTTGCGGTCTGACACCCCGCAACACCGATTTAGGTAAAGAGTCTCTGACGGAGACTCTTTACCACGTGATCAGCCGTGTCCAATAACGTCTGATCACGATGTAAATAGGAAGAGCCGGTGATCGGCTTTTCTTTACGCGCGTCTGACAGACACGAGTAGAGGAGAGCCGATAGGTGGTTCTCCTGACAGGGGAGGTCTGTGCTGATTATTTATCAGCGCAGCCCCCCCTCGGATCCCGCCCAGGACCACCATAATGCCGCCCAGGACCACTATGGATGCCACCACACTGAACCACCAGGTATTCCCCCCCTAGACCCCCAGGGATATGCACATCTGTGCCCAGGCAGCTGCCAATCAGTGCCCACTGACAATGCCTACCACTGCCAGTGCCACCAGGGATGCCCATCAGTGCCTCATATCAGTGCTGTGTATCAGTGTCCATCAGTGCCACGTATCAATGCCCAGCAGTGCCCAGCAGTGCCGCCTATCAGTGCCCCGCAGTCCCGCCTATCAGTGCCACCCATAAGTACCCATCTTTTCATCCTTTCAGTGCCCATCACTGTCGCCTATCAGTGCCCACCAGTGCCCACCTGTGCCACCCATGAGTGCCCACCAGTGCCGCCTATTAATGCCCATCAGTTCTGCATATCAGTGCCACCCATTAGTGCCGCCTACCAGTGCCCATCAGTGCCGCATATCAGTGCCCATCGTCGGTGCCCGTCAGTGCCCGCTCATTGGTGCCACCTCATCGGTGCTGCCTTATCAGTGCCCGTCAGTGCTGCCTTATCAGTGCCCATCAGTGAAAGAGAAAACTTACTTATTTACAAAATTTTAGAACAAAACCAAAACTTTTACTTTGTTCAAAATGTTCTGTCTTTTTTTTTATTTGTTTAGCAAAAAATTAAAACCGCAGAGGTAATCAAATACCACCAAAAGAAAGCTCTATTTGTGGGAACAAAATGATAAAAAAATTGTTTGGGTACAGCGCAATTTTCATTCAAAGTGCGACAGCACTGAAAGCTCAAAATTGTCCGGGGCAGGAAGGTGTATATGTGCCCGGTATTGAAGTGGTTAATATTTAATCACATCAGCGCTTTAGTATATTTTTACACCATATAGATGGCTATAGTACTGCCATTAATTTCTGTTAATCCTATTACAATGTCATTTCTTTCAATAAAATATATTAAATCAATGTATGGGGAATTTGGTCACACAGAAGTCAATGTAATGATCGACTTCTGTACAACCACTCTGTTGCATTTTCCCAGCTCAATAAGCATCACCAGCTATAGCCTGCAATGTTGATCAGTGCCTTCTGTCAAAGTCAGAATAAAGGGCTCAGCGAGAGGTTTCCCCCATCCACATCGAATGTGTGGATAGGGAAATCAAGCCAGTTTCCTATGGGATGGCTAATGGCCCCACCAGTCTATGTGAAAGTATGGGAGTTTCATTGGAAGATTGGATGTCAGCTATCTCTGGCCCTGGAGGTTCTCATTAGACTGACATACACTTTAAGGCTGCTTTCACACTGGGGTGGGCGTTGACGGTAAAACACTGCTAGTTTTTGCAGTGCTTTACCGCCTTTTTAGCATCGATATTCGCCCGTCGCACTTTTAACCCCCCGCTAGCAGCTGAATAAAGGGTTAAATGCGCCAATATATCGCCGCTGCCAAAGTACTTTGCAGGCGCTTCGGCTGTGTTGCCCATTCCTTTCAATGGGCAGGAGCAGTGGAGGAGCGGTGTATACACCGCTCCTCCACTGCCCCAAAGAGCCTGCTTGCAGGACTTTTTCTTACGTCCTGCCAGTGCAGTGCCCCAGTGTGAAAACACTCTCAGACTGGAGCTGCTGGGCAGGCGTTTTTTAGGCGCTTTACAGGTGCTATTTTTAGCCCAAAAGTGCCAGAAAAATGCCTCAGTGTGAAAGGGGTCTAATACTAAAAGCTGAAATTTGGGCTAAACAAATATTGTATACGTACAAGAGTCAGGTGTATTCTTACTTGGTGTCTTTCTGTATTTCTTCCAGATATGTGCAGTAATCCAGTATAAAACAACTTCTGCATTTTGCCTGTAAGGCCGCGTGCACACGAGCGGACTTTCCCACGGGAATGTCTGCCGGACATTCCGCCCGTGTGTGGGCGCCGGTGGACTTTTTCCTCCAAAAAGTCCGGCGGACTAAATTTTAAGTTCAGACTAAACTCAACTAAAATTGTCCGCTGGACTCGGCAGTCCGGCGGACAATCCCGCCATCTGTGTGCTAGTCTGCGGGACTTTTGAAACGAACGGACTTGCCTCGCACATGGAGGAAAGTCCGTTCATTTAGAACGTGACTCCAGGTAGACGGGGCTAGCGAAGGCAGGGAATGCCGCCGCGCTAGCCCCGTCACCTGGCATGGATTTAAAGGGGAATCCCTACACCAAAAAAACGGCGTGGGGTCCCCCCCAAATCCATCTCAGACCCTTATCCGAGCACGCAGCCCGGCCGGTCAGGAAAGGGGGTGGGGACGAGTGAGCGCCCCCCCCCCCCCTCCTGAGCCGTACCATGCCCTCAACATGGGGGGTGCCCTGGGGAAAGGGGGGCCCTGCGGCCCCCCACCCCAAAGCACCTTGTCCCCATGTTGATAAGGACAAGGGCCTCTTCCCGACAACCCTGGCCTTTGGTTGTCGGGGTCTGCGGGCGGGGGGCTTATCGGAATCCGGGAGCCCCCAGATCCCGGCCCCCCCCCCTATGTGAATGAGTATGGGGTACGATGTACCCCTACCCATTCATCTAAGGAAAAAAGTGTAAATAAAAAAAAACACACCATTTTTTAAAATATTTAATTGCACAGCTCCGGGGGTCTTCTTCCGTCTTGGGGGGTCTTCTCGCCGACTCCTCCGCTATCTTCTGCTCTTTTACCTAGCTCTTTCACGAGCGGAGGAGCTCGGCTTTCTTCTTCGTCGCCGCCGTCATCGTCGTCGTCTGGGGGTCTCGTTCCGCCTTCGGGGGTCTTCTTCTTGCCGCTGTCTCCGCCGCCTTCTGCGTCGTCGTCTTCTTCTTCTTCTTCTTCCGATGTTGACTCGTCGCTCTCTCTGGCCGGAATGGCAGAGACACGCGGTGTTGTGACTTATCCTCCGGGACTGTGACATCATATGGGGGCAGGGTCACCATGTGACATGAGTACATGCTGCACCATGTACTTGTATGAGAAAGTATCCTGTTCTCTTTGTATTGCTTCCTTTGTGTAAAATCCCTGGTGTTCCTGCCAGTCCCTCTGCTTTCCTAATAAAAACTGCCCACACTAAGCAGGAGGGCACACCGTGGTCGGTTCTCTAGCTATGCTGGGAACTCAGTGTACTTTCCTTCAATGATCAGACTTGTCCTGACACGCCCCCACTGCAAAGCCATTCACTGGGAAGCTCAGTTTACTGTTGTTTCTCCTCCCCCCAGCTTCTATGCAGCTAAGAGCAGAGGGAATTTGATCACCTTTAAAAAAGGGAAAAAAGGTATTTATGATTTTTTTTTTATACCTATACACAAACGTTTTTCTTTTCATCTCTATTTGAGTGGGCTGTTTTACAAGGTGATCATTTACAATTACTTTAAAGAGGTGTATCCCTTAAAATTTTTTTTTTAAAAGTCAGCAGCTACAAACACTGCAGCTGCTGACTTTTAATAATCGAACACTTACCTGTTCCAGGGTCCAGCGATGCGGGGGGTCGAAGCTCCGCAAACCCCCCGATCCGCTCGGTGGCGCCGGCATTGCCAATGTCGGCACCCGGCTATGGCTTCACTGCCGGTCACCCACTGCGCATGCGCGAGCGGCGCCAAACGCCGTGATTGGCCGTACGGTCAATTGACAGGTCCCAGATGACTGGGGAGCCCTTTCTGCGCTGAGGGGAAGTGAATGTGATGTCACCAGCCGAGGCTACGCAGGAGGCAGACTACGAGGGACCCCCTAGCAACAGGCATTTAGAGGTATGTAAAAAATATTTTTCCAATAATTTTTATTTTTAATTTTTTTTAGGAATTTTAAGCCTTTTTTTTTTTTTTTTAGGGGGATACACCACTTTAAATTCCAATCTTGACAGCAGTCCAAAGTGAAAACAACAATACCTTTTTGAACCGCTGGAATCTCTGATGCCTGAAAACCCTAGAAGAGAATATTGGTGAAAAAAATATACTTTTCCTTAACAAAACATGTTTTTCTTCTATAAAGCAGCCCTTTAATTTAAATATGTCCCTAGATGTGTGCTTAAACCAAAAAAGGGAAAATGTTGTGGGAAATCAATTTGAAGCATTCTTTGTGTTTCTAAAATATATTTTTCCCCCGATAACAACCTTCCATGGAAAAAGAAAATTCCCAGCCGATAATCAAGAAGTGAATTAGATTGTGGAGGCGAATTCACATGAATTTTGTAATAAAAACAGCAAAATTGTTACCAGGCTTTAGGTCTTCACTCTGGAAGAGAACGATCAAACCACCAGAGGGCACTTTTTCATGAGAACGTTTTATTAATATAGGGCTCACTTAGGTAAAACATGTACGGCATACTGTTTAACTATCTCTGATTTAGGGTCTTGTACCATGCTATACAGTGATTAGCACCAAAACTTTGCAGTTGAATTGATATCCTTTATTGACTAACTTAAGATATTAAAGATGCAAGCTTTTGAAACACGTTATTTAATTCATCGGGCATTATACAAGCAACAGGGAGTGAAGGTAAATCTTTTTTAATGAAGCCCTGGATAGCAGTAAAAACCCAACAGGAGTTCTTATTGTTCCCCACTCCAAATGTAGAAAAATGTCTTTGGCTTGACATACACTTTAGCCAGTAAGTAGCTTTACTTAAAGCACTAGTAAATAAAAAATAAAAATCTAATATATTGCAGCTCATCAATCATTAAATGTATTAGTATACCTTTTTTTATATTTTTTATCCCTTTATTTTCACCTGGTGATTCAGCCAGTAACACACCAAAGCCTCGTACACATAATGAGAATATCTGACGAATAATCGTCCGCTTTTTGTTTATTTTTGCATGTTAGTCTCCATATCGAAAATTAAGAGAGTTACAAAAATTCTCGCACGACAGAATAAAAATTCGGAAGTGATGTAACCTATTGTATTATATTTGTATTGTATTCTGGGACGAAAACTGTAATGATTAAATGAAAATCGGACGATCTGGTATCACCTAAGAAAAAATGTTGTGTTTGTCCCTTCGGATAATTTCGCACGACCTGTAGTGATCGGCTATCGAAAACTGTCTACTAATGAACAGATTATCGTATTATCGCTCTAAAAGCAGTATTTTTCATCCGATTTTCTGATGGTGTGTACTAGGTTTAAGGCTAGGTTCACACTATGTGAGGGTGTGGGACTGCATGTAATCACAAACTTTCCCACACCTGCAAAAACAAGCTGCTGTTAGCAGACGCGTAAGGGGTGCCATTCATTTTTAATGGCATCCCCACCTACTGGAAAACGCAGTGCTATCTCCTGTGCTGGGAACCACATAGCACTATGCTGTTTCCCTGTGGATGTGTTTTTAGAAAAGGTGCAAGGACTTTTTCCCTAGGTACAGCACCCCATTTAAATGAATGGGCTGCTGTGGCCACCTAAACGTGGTTGCGGGAAATTAGCTGGCATAGTATGAACCTAGCCTTAGATCCATTGGAGAAGCAACAGAGACACCTTTGACCAGCAACATTGTCAGTCTGGGGAGAGGGTAGTGCTAGATCAGCACATTTAGATGGACTTGACTAACAAATGTATTTATTTATTACAGGTACTTATATAGCGCCACCAATTTACTCAGACCTTCACATATATATTGCACATTAGTCCCTGCCTTCAAGGAGCTTACAATCAAAATCCCTAACTCATAATCATACATACACATAGTAGGGTCAATTTAGATAGGAGCCAATTGACCTACCGGCGTGTCTTTGGAGTGTGGGAGGAAACCGGAGTACCCTGAGGAAACCCAGGCAGGCACAGGGAGAACACTCAAACTCCATGCAGGTAGTGTCATGTTTGGGATTCAAACTGGCCACCCTAGTGCTGCTAGGTGGAAGTGCTAACCATTTTGCCACTGTAATGCCCAAATTAAAGCCAAACTCCAGCTAACACTTTTAAGAAGTTACAACTATAGCTTTTTTTTTTTTTTTTTGGGATACAAGTTTTACATAAATGCATAAAAGCTGATCATTGTAAGTATCGCTGTTAGTGTTAAATGGTTTGCCTCAACACTTTAATTGCAACTTTTGCTGGGTAGCCTGGTCTGCTAAAGAAAGTTGAAAAATAATAGAATTACTGGCTGGATTACCAGATGAAAATAAAGGTAAGAAAGCCTAAACAAATTAAATGAATGCAGCCACAACATCTGATGCCCCGTACACACGATCGGAAATTCCACCAGGAAAAGTCTGATGAGAGCTTTTGGTCGGAAAATGCGACCGTGTGTATGCTCCTTCTGACTTTTGCAGGCCGAATTCCCACCAGCAAAAGATTGAGAGCAATTTTTTGGTCGCAAAAAGTACCAATCAGAAATTCTGATCGTCTGTACCAATTCCGACGTGCAAAATTCCTACGCATGCTCGGAAACAATTCGACGCATGCTCAGAAGCATTGAACTTAATTTTCTCGGCTCGTCGTAGTGTTGTACGTCACGCGTTCTTGACAGTCGAAAGTTCAGCAAACTTTTGTGTGACCGTGTGTATGCAAGCCAAGCTTGAGCGTAATTCCGTCGGAAAAACCATCCAAGTTTTTTCCGACAGAAAATCCGCTCGTGTGTACGTGGCATAAGAATTCGTAAGTTGATATGTATTACATTTTAGCTTTTGCGTTAGATATATATATGTTTGATCTCCAAACTTTCTGCAAATTTCTGATTTGAAATGGCTGACCTATCATCACTAACTCGAAAAATGACTAAAGTACTAAATAGGGTTAATGAAGCTTATTACTACGAAAAGGTTTTTGCATTTACTACGGGTAAAACAGTAGCTCATGAATCCACATGGCAATGCTGGACCAGAGCGACCCCTCTCCACTTAACTTAGTTGCAGAACACAGAATACCTTGGTAGCTACGCTCAAAGAAATAATACTGTTTCATGGTGTTTGTTTGTTTATTTGATGTTAATTTATGTTTGGTTCACCTTTTTTTTTTTCTTTTTTACCTTTTATACCATTGGATAATAGTCATATGCGTATGTCGAAATATCATACTTGTGTTTGTGATGCTGAAGAATTTCATGACTTTATACCTATACTTTATGATTGCTTAAAGTTTTCATAGTTTGAACTGTGTATAATCTAATGCCGCGTACACACGAAGGGACTTTGTCTGCCGGACCTAGTCCAGCGGACAATCCGCCGGACTTTCCAGCTGGGCTTCGGCGGACTTAAAAGTGAACGGACTTGACCACACACGATCATGCTAAAAGTCCGGCGGTTCACGCGATGACGTACAGCACGTACGACGGGACTAGAAAAAGAAAAATACTAGAAAAATACTTGCTACTGATCATGCGTCCTTTTTGGTCCGCCGGACCATACTACAGACGGCCGTATTGTCCGCCGGACTGCCAAGTCCAGCAGATAATTTCAAAACAAAACTTAAAACCTAGTCCGCCGGACTTTTGGGAAAAAAGTCCGTCGAAGGCCCACACACAAGGGGATTGTCCGGCGGACTCGAGTCCAGCGGACAATCCCGCGGGATAGTCCCTTCGTGTGTATGCGGCATAAGTTGTACATTGCGCTTCTCTGTTTTAATAAAAGCTATTTGAAAAGAAAAAGAAATAAAGGACAAAAAAAAAAAAATGAAGGTTAAACAGCACCAATGATGTTTATTTGCTTTATTCTTACTTTTAGCACTACATTATTGCTTTGTAATATTAATTTGTATTTCTTTTTACAGACTGTGAACCATTTCTTGTGCTAAGTTGTAATGGAATGAATTGTAAAAGATGAGAACATCTGTGTTGAATTTCCACGTAAATGGTAACTAAAATTTCCAAGTACTGTACCTATTACTTTCAACCCCCCCAAAGCAATATTAACATGGCTGTAAACCCTAAGAATGAACTTTACCTATTTGCTTCTTTGGTGTACGTTACCATAAATATGGTATTTCAGATATGTAATGTGTTTTTGATAAATGCAGCCTTTTTCTTTTATTTTTTTTTAGCTGTTAAATACCTGGTGACCCTGCTTGTACCCCTTCTTTTTTTGTGTTAAACATGGTTAGTTTGTGTCTAGTTCTTTTACTTGGGAGCTAGATGACACTATGCGTGATGGTAGCTGGATATGATGTTGGCAGAAGCTGTAAATCATCACAAGGAGGGACCAGTGAGAATATCCCTTCTACATGGAAGACACAGGGGTGTGGGTAGGCTTCTGCTGACATGCCTCCCAAGTCAAGTCCTAAAAGGTTTAATTGAAAATAGCTGTTATGTGATGGCAAAAGCTGCTGATCGTCACAAGGAGTCTCCTTCCCATCCCTTAGAGCCCTCACCGGGAACACACATGAGAAAGTTATCTATTTAAGTGGTGTTCCGGCGAGTAGCGTCAGTCAAGAATAAGGCTGGTTAGGCAGATACGCGTTGACTGTTTTGTGCTGTATCCACTGTAGCTTGAATAAATGGATTCTTAACTGTATTTTACTGTGGTGTCTGCGTTCTTCGTTCTTCGTGCTCTGCTGAATAGCGCTCGTATAAATGCTTTTAACAGTGAAATAAAAGTTTTTCCAAAATGTGTTGTCTTGCATTACAATTTCACAGTACTTAAAGTGGAACCTCACTGCATCTGAGTACAACAAACCAAAAACACTGTTTAATTTATTTTTAGTATTTAAAGCAAACTCACCTATTCATCTGTGTCTCCATGCTTTACTTTGCTAAGATATCTCATTGAAAAACACCCCCTAGCATTTCTGGTCATGGCCATCTTGAGTAAGGGCAGATGATTCTTGTAGCATTTACTTCCTGGAATCCATCTGCCCAGCTCAGGCATACAGGCAGGAGGGTGTGCTTAGCTAAGAAAACCCCTCCTCCCCTCCTGAAGACTCCTTGGATTAATGACACCATTTGCCTAGACATGGAAACCAGGAAGTAACTGAAGAAATTTGTTTAAAACAAGTGAATATAGTATACTTTCATCTCTATTTACCAATGGTTGCAGCATAAGGATTAAAAGAAAACTTCATACAAAAGCAAAAAAGGGTCTTATTGATCCCACATCTCTCCATAAAAAGGACCTGTCACATACATTCCTATTACAAGGGATGTTTACATTCCTTGTAATAGGAATAAAAGTGATCCAAAAAAGATTTTTTTTAAAAAGTGTAAAAATAAAAAAAATTAAGTAAAATAAAAATAAATAAATAATAAAAAAAAAATTGAAAACGCCCCTGTCCCCTGTAGCTCGTGCTTTAGAAGCTAACGCACACGCAAGTCCCGCCCACATATGTAAACGCCGCTCAAACCACACATGTGAGGTATCGCCGCGTGCGTTACAGCGCGTGCAACAATTCTAGCACTGCAGACGCCCATGGTCCCCAATTTTGTGCAGTCTTTACAGCATTACCAGCAGGGTGTTTTATTTGTCTTCAGTTTCTCTCCAGTGCCACCTGGAACTTGTGCACAGTTGAGGTTACTTACACTGTGTCTGGCTGGCGCATGCGCAATGTGGACCAATGTCCTTTCTGCGCTCTGGCACTGTGTGGGCCCGAGGTATGTGCAGTAGGGCGAAGCACAGTCAGGCATATAAGCACAGTATTCCGCATATGCCTAGTGGGCATAGTGCCAGAGTGCAGAAATGCCATCAGGCATTACTGTGCATGCATTGGACGAGCAAGGCTCCAGTGGCCCCCTACTGTGCAGGTAAGCACAGTGCCAGCAGCCTCTACTGATCTCCACAGGACAGTGGCAGCTGGTGTTTTCTTTGGGGGGGGGGCGCAAACAAACAACCCCCCTGGGTGGCGGGGCGACACCCCGCCTGCTCGCTGTCTGCTGGTCGGTCCGGCACTTACCCCATCCCATGTCCTCTCCTCCATTATGGTGCTTTTGCCATGCATCTCCTCCCCTCCTCCTAAGCATCCAATAGGATTGCCTGTCCTTTCAGCCAATCGGGTGACGGGTCTCAAGACCCACTTCCTGATTGGCCGGGAGGAGGATTAGTGTCCGTTCGCTATTTCCACACAACTGGGTGGGCTTGGTTCTCAGTGCTCTGCGTCCCAAGCCCACCCTATTTTGAAGCCTATTAGAGCCTCTGGCTCTAATCAGGTGCTTCAAACCCCCCCATTGAAATCCATGCATCCAGCGTCCTGCATAGGGGCTGGAGGCATGGCTAGGGGGGGGGGGGCGGCGCCTGTTCGCCCTTAATGGATGGGCTGCCCCTGCCACAGGGCATGCATCCAACCAGAGGTTTGGGAACAGGGGCGGCCCGTGCATTAAGGGGGCACTGGCACCGCTCCCTCTATCCTTGCCACCCCCTATATGGTTAATTGATAGATTCATGCATTGCGGCGGCGTGTTTTTTTGAAGCTCTAATAGGCTTCAAAATAGGGTGAACTCGGAGTGCAGGAGGAGGAGGAGACGCACGGCGATCCTATTGGACGCCTAGGAGGAGGGAGGAGGACATGGAAGACGCTGCAAGATGCCTGCCACAGCCTGTCCCCCTGCCCGATGATCCCTATTGTATTCTGACAGCAGAGAGACTTCCCCCCCATCAGAATTCACTTATCAGCACTGCTGTGTAAAGTCGGCGGCGCTGATTGAGGGAAAGGTTTCCCACAGGCTGATTGTACACAAGTTGATACATAGATACAACCAGCCTGCTGGTTTACCTATACAGTAGGTAAGCCTGTAAAAAGGAAGCATAGTCATCGCGGCCCTGGCCAGTCACAAAGCCGGAGTCTGCGAATCCGGAAGCAAGACGGTCGAAGATGGAAGCTGTTTCAAGTGATGACATTGCATTGCTGGAAGGCTTCGTTTTCGGGTAAGTTTCACATAATGTGCCAGTATGCAATGCATACTAGCACATTATGCCCTTGCCTTGCAGGTAAGAAAAAAAAAAAAAAAGGCTTTAAGACAGGAAATGTGTTACTGGTCGGATCACAACGTAAAATAAAGAGACAGGAAAGCCTAAAAAGAAAATGAATGCAGCCACAACACCAAAGGATTGGAAAGCTGCAATATATTACATTTTTGCTCTTCGGTTTAATACCGCTTTAAGTGCAAATATGATAAAAGAAACACGTCACTGACAAACCAATTTTTTTAGAAATGTTTTATGAATGAAAACACAGAAATACACAAAGGATACCAAGATTTAAATAAGAACGCTGATGACTTTTACATATTCAGGCAATATTCCATAAGCCTGCCGTTCATCTTTCATAACTACACTGAATAGCATGCAACCTATATCAAGAAAGTTGCTAAGCCACCTTTGTTATTAAAAAAAAAAGGTAATTGGTCCTATATGAACTGACTAGCAAGCGGAAAATAAGGCTTATATGAACTGCTGTTTACTCTTTAAGGAAGTTTGGACCAGCAGCATAGGGCAGTGGTGGCGAACCTTGGCACCCCAGATGTTTTGGAACTACATTTCCCATGATGCTCAGTGTAGTTCTGCAGTGTAGTTGAGCATCATGGGAAATGTAGTTCCAAAACATCTGGGGTGCCAAGGTTCACCATCACTGGCATAGGGGGTGTGCCAGGTGTGCCTGGGCACACCCTAATCACAGTGCCAATTCCCCCTACTGTCTGGGCTTTCCCCCGTGTTGTGCCCCCCCTCCCCCACCGCAGTGCTGCTGGCTGCCCTCCTTTCCACTCCTCTCCCCTCCGACTGCTGCGGGGAATGTTTCAGGATGGAGAGTGGGGGAAGGGGTTAATCAATATGTCATTTACTGGCCCCTTCCTTCTCGAAATGAACACAGTGAACACACTCACTCAATGTGTTCAATCATAACGGAATCATAGTAAACTGTGTTTACTAGGCTTCCGTTTGTGAATGAACAGGAAGCCACTCAGCACAGAGCACTTCCTATTCATTCACTGTCCAGTGCAGCTGAGGCTGCAGAAAAAGGCATGTGTGTGTTTGAGCTTTGGGGTGCACATCCTAATGCAATGGACTGCGCGCACCTCACGACCAGCAGACTGTCCAAGGCCTCCCCAACAATGTCTATTCTCTCATTAGGGGCTTCTGCACATCCCTTTGGCACAAACAAGATATTCACCCGTATAAGTTACAGTATATACCATTTGAGATTGGCAAATGTCATGTGATGATTTTCAATTAAATTTGTGACATTTCCTAAATGTAGAATAAGATTATTTCACATCGAAGCTTTGGTGTAATATAAAATGTATCCAATGTTCTCCTTTTTCTAAAACATATTTACCTCAGGCTGCTAATAGCGTCTATTAGGATAGTTGTAATAATGAGGCCAATAATGTCCCCCAGGGCGATAGTAAGGAGGTGGAGGTGGATGTGGATGTGGATAATGAGGTGGAGGTGGAGGTGGATGTGGATGATGTCTAGGAGGATAATATGGTCCTCTGTAAGGACCAGTGTTCCATGGATAACCTAAAGTAAAATAGCTTAAGTTAGTCATGACTGTTGCCAAAATGTAGTATTTTTTTGGTTATACATACATAATATGTGACTATATCACAAAAGAACAATAATTTAATAAAATAAATATATATATATATATATATATATATATATATATATATATATATATATATATATATATATATTTATATATATAAAACTTTACATTTACAAATACAGTACAGCTGTATTTTAAAACTAGTAGGGGTGTTACTCTGGCCCTAAAAGTCATGGGGCACCCCCAAGACAAGGCTGAAATATTGTGCGTAAAACAAGCAAAAAAAAAGAATAGTACTATAGCCAGCCCCATTGCTGTGCTGCTTTGCTTAGTTTCATTGGAGAATCCTGAACTGTATTTGGTTGTAGCCTTAAAGTTGATGTAAACCCGAAAAAAAAAATGTTTTGATGTCATACTGTAGAGTATAAGATTTCCTATCATTTGAGCCCAGTCTTGCCACAAAGAGTTAATCCAGCTCTGAGCAATCCTCTTTTACTGTTCAGTAAGATAAATCTTGACAGAGAAAAACTTTGCCAAATCCTCCCCCTTGCTGTGAGTGACAGGTGATTTACATATCTCCCGCACTAGCCTAAGAGACATGCGTTATTTTTTTAACCACTTCCAGACCAGCCTCGTTTTGGATTTTAGGTGTTTACATGTTTAAAACTTTTTTTTTTTTTTGCTAGAAGATGACTTAGAACCCCCAAACATTATATATTGTTTTTTTTCTAACACCCTAGAGAATAAAATGGCGGTCATTGCAATACTTTTTTTCACACCGTATTTGCGCAGCGGTCTTACAAGCGCACTTTTTTGGGAAAAAAGTCACTTTTTTGAATAAAAAAATAAGACAACAGTAAAATTAGCCCAATTTTTTTTTTTGGATTGTGAAAGATAATGTTACGCCGAGTAAATTGATACCCAACATGTCCTGCTTCAAAATTGCAGCCGCTCGTGGAATGGCGTCAAACTTTTACCCTCAAAAATCTCCATAAGCGACATTTAAAAAATTCTACAGGTTGCATTTTTTGAGTTACAGAGGAGGTCTATCGCTAGAATTATTGCTCTCGCTCTACCGATCGCGGCGATACATCACATGTGTGGTTTGACTACCGTTTTCATATGCGGGTGCTGCTCACGTATGCGTTCGCTTCTGCGCGCGAGCTCGTCGGGACGGGGTGTTTTAAAAAAAATTTTTTTGTGTTTTTTTTATTTATTTTACTTAATTATATTATTTTTTACACTGTTTTAAAAAAATAAAAATGGATCACTTTTATTCCTATTACAAGGAATGTAAACATCCCTTGTAATAGAAAAAAAGCATGACAGGTCCTCTTAAATATGAGATCTGGGGTCAAAAAGTCCTCAGATCTCATATTTGGACTTAAATGCAAAAAAAAAAAAAAAAAAAAATGTAATTTAAAAAAATTACATTTGGAAATTCCCCTTTAAGATGTATGGGCGGAAGTGATGTTTTGACGTTGCTTCCGCTCGCCTATGGTATAGAGATGAGTGGGGGCCATCTTAGCCTCACTCATCTCTATACACAGGCAGGGAAAGGACCCGATCGCCTCCGCCGCTGCCGACGGTTCCGGTAAGCGGCGGAAGGCACGGGAGAGCGGCGGGAGGGGGGGGCACCTCTCCCGCCGCCGATAACGGTGATCTCATGGTGAACCCGCCGCAGAGACCACCATTATCGGAAAGGGGACCGCTCACTGTGGAGAGGGATACCTTGGATGTGGCAGCAGCTGCTGCCGTTACCGAGATATCCCTCTTCAAAAAAATGACGTATATATACAGTGAGCGGTCGGTAAGTGGTTAATTCCCTCCCACTCCTTTCTTCTGCTGCTCTGCCAGGATTGGATGTTGCACACCTCAGCATAATTGGGCATGCTGAAGTCATGTGGTTACTTTCCTGTCTTTTCACTGGATGTTAGAGATCATAGCAGAAGTTCAGTGTAAGAAATACACAGGAGAAAATGCATATTGACAAGGGGAGTGTAGAGGTGGACGGGGAGTCTACTGACATCACGACTCCACCCACTGAGCTCCAGACAACAGACCCACCCACAGAATCTGCAGTCTTTTGGGTCTCATGACAGACAGAGGGGAGACATTTGACAGGTAAAGACACATGCAGGAGGCATGTATATCCTTCCAGATAACCCCTATGGCAGTAGTTCAGAAAGGATGACATTGGGTTTACATCCACTTTAAGCAGTTGAGTCGATATAGACTTATGATTAATGTATATGATTAATGTATATTTGTACCACCAGGCTCAATAGAATGTTTGAATTTTGCTTACTTACTATAGTGCTTCAGAATGAAAGCATGTTTCCGGGATCTTGCTGGTCATTGTTTTTGACAATGTTATATATATATTTTAACTTGCTGCACTGTAAGTTCATTAAGGGATGTGCACAGGGTCTTAACTTGCAATAGACAATACTTTTATCATAGCTCCCAACTGTCCCTGATTTCGAGGGACTGCCCCTGATTTGGAACAAAGTCCCTCTGTCCCTCTTTCCTCCTCTTTGTCCCTAATTTTGGTCTGATCTATATAGTTGTATATAAAATGCACTATTTAACTTTCTCAGAGCTAAACCTTTCATCCAATTTTTAAAAGGCAATATAAAGGAATAGTATTAAAAAAAAATAAAAAAAAGCACTTGTGGGTTTAACTTTTTTTTTTTTTAAATATATATATAATTATTCTTTAAGGTGGTGTGACAGGGTATGTGTCCTATGCCTACATACATTTGCTAAAAGGCGTCCCTCGTTCCCATCTCAAAAAGTAGGCTCTCCGGCGCCCCCCCCCCCCCCGGCTCTAGCCGCATGCGGTATTGCATGCCATTGAAGTCAATGCGGAACAAATTATTTTTGTTTCCAAAGTACTCGCATATCAAAGCGAGTTTCCCCATTGAAGTCAATCTTCAATGGGGAAACTCGCTTTGATATGCGAGTACTTTGGATTACGAGCATTCTCCTGGAACGGATTATGCTCGTAATCCAAGGTTCCAATGTAACTGTTAAATTCCTTGCTTGATGTACTTTGTCTAGGTTTTGGATCAACTACATGTATCCAACTGTAGAAGTTACCTATTATCCTTTGCTCCTAAAATGTTGTGTGTACGTTTTCCTCCCCCATGTTATCTCTTTTCTGTCCCTTCTCTTTTCTCTTTACTGTTATGCATATTTTTAGTATCGGTCCCCTTTTCAGCAACAATCTCATAGGCTTTCCCTAAATGGATGAGGTGGAGATCTGTCCCTTCCAATCAGAGAATACCTTGTATTTATTGGAAAGGTTACAGGATGTTCTCTGAATGGTGGAGGTGCCGAGCTAGCGACCCCCTTGTGTTCACTATACAAATGGCAGGTCATTCAAGCTGCACCTGGAAGAGACCAGCTCTGACTGTATGTAACACAGGATGCTACAGTGAACTTCTGCATCCAAGAGACCCACTGGATGAAGAATTAAATGTAACCAAACTGGACCAAAGTATGTTAAAAAAAGATAATCACTGGAGTAAATGTTTATAATACAAATCCTATGTGTGTATTTATAGATTTAGTTAAAGATATAAAACCGCCATTCAAATTTTCCTGTAGTATTTCCAGGGCTTTTATTCAGCTGGAACTTGGTGGAACTCAGTTCCGCTATCTCTGGCCCTCTGCTCCCTGCTCACCACTATCATTTGTAAACACAGAAATCCGGCTTCTGTGTTTACAAGTGACAGCATGTCTCCCAACGGCTCCCACAGATCTGATCTCCAGAGAGGCTCTCAATGAGTGCAGAATCAGGACAAGGGAGTTGCAGGTGCCCAGGGTGCAGAGCGGATGCCGACACCCACACCCACACCGGATGATCTTAATGCAAGTGAGAGAGGTGGTGCCACCTACAGTGTGCAAGGAGGTACTGGAGCCCGGTGGGTGCTTCAGCCTAATACAGGAACAAAAATAAGATATGTGGAATATGGTGGAGCTTTTAAGGAGGGGGGGTAGAGGCAGTGGAGGGGGGGTGGCATGCAGAGGTCAGAGCTGAAGAGCGGTGAGATGTGAATGGGGGGTGCAGAGGTAAGCAGCTGTGGAAGAAGGCTAAACTCTGCACTATGTATGTAGTACACTCCTGAACGCTGCACTATGTACTCCTAAATTTCTCTATGCAACCCCCCAAACTCTGCACGCCATATGTTATTCACTCCTGTTATTTAATGCCCCTTTAAGACCCTCCCGGTGAAATTTGACCACACCTACTATTTGAGGTCTAGAGGGGTGTGTGTGGTGTGGGGGGGGGGGGGTGTTTAGGGGGTCGTGGTTGAGTTCCTGCACCTATTTTCTGAAAAAAAAGCCCTGAGTATTTTTCTGATGTATGACAGCCATCTATTGATTGAAATTTGTTCAGTTCAGCAGGGACCCAGATATACACCAATCAGCCATAACATTTTGACCGCCCACCTAATATTGAGTTATGGCCCCCTTTTGCTAAGACGGCGCTGATCCATTTAGGCATGGACACAAAAGTAACATTCACATGAATTGCAGGACCCACGGTTTCCCAGGAGAACATTGCCCCGAGCATCACACTGCCTCTGCCAACTTGCCTTCTTATACCGCATCCTGGTGCCATCTCCTCCCCAGGTAAGTGACGCACACCGACCCGGCCACATGTTCATTTGACCATTGTAGAAGCTTTTCGCTGTGGACATGAGTCACTATGGGCTTCACAGTTCCATACACTACAAACTGCGGTGCCCATTTTTTTCTGCTTTCACCACATCAACTTCATGGACAACATGTTCACTTGCTGCCTAATATTTCCCACCAAATTTCAGATGCCATTGTTAAGATACTCCCCTTACCTTACCTGATCAGTGATCTTTTCTGATAACCCCTTAAAGCATACATTTTACTACATTAATTAGATAACTGGGAATATTTTGTAATTGAATGTAGAGTTTTTTTCATTGATTACACATGAAAAATTTGTCCACCACTAACAACCATTTTTTACTCTAATAAAAAAAATAACATTAAACTAAACTAAACTAAACTAAAAAAAAAAAAAAACATTAGTAATGTAGGCACTAAAAAGATACTCACCGTAACCAGACATGATGCAAAGCCTAGAAAACAAAAAAATGCATATGATTTAGATATAGATAGATAGATAGCATACCCACCCCCAGTGGCCCCTAACCCCCACTGCTCTCCAGTATGGCAATGGCCATATTTGTTCAATTACATCAGCCAGCATACCCGTCCCTTTGTCTACAGTCACCTGTTGTCTGTGATCTTTCAGGCTGGCAGCTGAATGGAGTCAGGGGTGTGCCACTGGTCGCTATGATGCTGTCGGCTGTGTAGCCAAGAGCATCCTAAAAACCAGTGATGCTTGCAGTGCATCCAGTGCTGAACATGCACTGAGGATGGAAGTATCCAGTATGAACACTCTAGCCTCAGTCCTGTCCTCCTCAATTGCGACAGGTACAATAATTTGTTCCTAGTTGCAACACTTGTCTCACAGACCAGAATGAGTGTCCACAGTACTCCTTATGTCCAGCCAGTAGCCATACTCAGCATGTCAGAGATGTTCAGGCACCTGAATCTCCACTCACTGGACTGCTTCAATATGGTGATGATCAATCTGAAAAGTTACCCTGCTTGTAGAGTCAGCACTAGCTACCACCACTAAAAAACACCTAGAGCCACCACTAGGCAAATGTCTTACCAGCCAATGTTCTCTGTGAGACATCTGCTCACCTCTGGCCAGCTTTACCCTTTTTGCCACAACAGAAGGAATCCTATAGGAGCCATATTCCTTCCACCACATACTGATCTCATTTAGGTGCTGATATCTTAAATCTCAAAGAAATAGGAAGCCAGTGGGCATATTGAGGAGTCATTTTGGTAGAACAACCATTTAACCCCTTTCTATGTGCCTGGAGACAGGGTTTATCATTGAGTTCCTCTTCCATCTGTCTTCACGGCATATCGTTTATTTTGTTCATAGTCATATTTCCCATGTTGTCTACTTACCTAAAAGTGTCACTTAGAGGAGAAGATTGTTAGACCTGCAATCTTAGACAACTTATATATCTGCAGAAGGATAGGGAGGGCATACCAATTATCAATGGCAATTATCTGATGCAGGAAGGAGCACCCAATTTGCATTTTATGGTGTATTATTATGTTAGTCATCCTTTAAATATATCAGTAAAGATAATTAAATAAATTAGCATGTGCAGAGTGATCAGCCATACCAGTGACATGTTTCATGAATAACAATGAATATCTCATTACAATGGCATCTGAAAGTTGGTGGGATATATTAGGCACCAAGTAAACATGTTGAACCTAAAGTTGATGTGTTGAAAGCAGAAAAAAATGGCATTGCAGTTTGTTGTGTATGGGGCTGCATAGCTGGAGGGTGTCCAAGCTGACCCCTGTCTCCAGCCAAAAGTGCATACAATGGGCACATGAGCATCAGAACTGGACCACAGAAAATTGAAAGAAGGTGGTCTGGTCTGATGAATCACGTTTTCTTTTATATAGATGGCTAGGTATGTGTGTCGCTTACCTGGAGAAGAGAGGGCACTAGGATGCATAATGGGAAGAAGGCGAGTCAATGGAGGCAGTGTGATGCTTAGGGCAATGTTCTGCTGGGAAACCTTGAGTCATTCCATTAATGGATATTTTACTGGAAATGGTACCACCTACCTAAACATTGTTGCTGACCAAGTACACTCCTTTATGGAAACAGTGCTCTCTGATGGCAATGGCCTCTTTCTGGAGGAGATTGTGCCCTGCCACACTGCAAAAATGGTTCAAGAATGGTTTGAGGAAAACAAAAAAGTTTGAGGTTTTAACTTGGCCTCCAAATTCTCCAGATCTCAATGCAGTTGAGAATCTGTAGGATTTGCTAGAAAAACAAGTCCATGGATGCCCAATCATGCAGCTTACATGATTTAAAGGATCTGCTACTGATGGCTTGGTGCCAGATACCACAGCATACCTTCAGAGGTCTAGTGGTACCCATGCCTCAATGGGTCAGGGCTGTTTTGGTGGCAAAAGGGAGACCTACTCGATATCTGTGGTTTATAAGTTATCTGTAAGTTATGGTTTATCAGTGTATGACAAAATAGCCCTCTGTAGAAATTGTAAAATGCTCCTCCCCCAAAATTGCATACATAACTCCTGGCCCTTCTGTTGCTGGATCAGAGATTATAATCATTTTGAAGTAGAACTATGGTATTATAAGTCCAGGCAAGATCACTTAGCAGACATCCTTCACGGTCATAGCAGCTGCACCGAGAAACCAATTATATTCTTTGAAAAAATGCATCACTTTTGTTTTTAATGTCTTTGCATCAATATTAAAGTGGAGGTCCCCCCTAAAACAAAAAATGACATTAACATTCTCAAAAAAGTATAAAAAAAACTTTTGAATTTTTTTTTTTTCTTTTTAACTTACCAGAAACCCCTGTTGCTAGGCAGTCTTCCTAATCTGCCTTTTCCTACAGTGGTGTGAAAAAGTGTTTGCCCCCTTCCTCATTTCCTGTTCCTTTGCATGTTTGTCACACTTAAGTGTTTCGGAACATCAAACCAATTTAAACAATAGTCAAGGACAACACAAGTAAACACAAAATGCAATTTGTAAATGAAGGTGTTTATTATTAAAGGTGAAAAAAAATCCAAACCATCATGGCCCTGTGTGAAAAAGTGATTGCCCCCTAAACCTAATAACTGGTTGGGCCACCCTTAGCAGCAACAACTGCAACCAAGCGTTTGCGATAACGTGCAATGAGGCTTTTACAGCGTCCTGGAGGAATTTTGGCCCACTCATCTTTGCAGAATTGTCCTAATTCAGTTACATTAGAGGGTTTTCGAGCATGAACAGCCTTTTTAAGGTCATACCACAACATCTCAATAGGATTCAGGTCAGGACTTTGGCTAGGCCACTCCAAAGTCTTCATTTTGTTTTTCTTCCGCCATTCGGTGGTGGACTTGCTGGTGTGTTTAGGATCATTGTCCTGCTGCAGAACCTAAGTTTGTTTCAGCTTGAGTACACGAACAGATGGTCGGACATTCTCCTTCAGGATCTCTTGGTAGACAGCAGAATTCATAGTTCCTTTTATCACGGCAAGTCTTCCAGGTCCTGAAGCAGCAAAACAGCCCCAGACCATCACACTACCACCACCATATTTTACTGTTGGTATAATGTTCTTTTTCTGAAATGCAGTGTTCCTTCTACGCCAGATATACTTGGACACACACCTTCCAAAGAGTTCCACTTTTGTCTCATCGGTCCACAGAATGTTGTCCCAAAAGTCTTGGGGATCATCAAGATGTGTTGTGGAGAAATTGAGACGAGCTTTGATGTTCTTTTTGCTCAGCAGTGGTTTTCTCCTTGGAACTCTGCCATGCAGGCCATTTTTGCCCAGTCTTTTCCTGATGGTGGAGGCATGAACGCTGACCTTAACTGAGGCAAGTGAGGCCTGCAGTTCCTTGGACGTTGTTGTGGGGTCTTTTGTGACCTCTTGGATGAGTCGTCGCTGCGCTCTTGGGGTAATTTTGGGCGGCCGGCCACTCCTGGGAAGGTTCACCACTGTTCCATGTCTTCGCCATTTGTGGATAATGGCTCTCACTGTGGTTCGCTGGATTCCCAAAGCTTTGGAAATGGCTTTATAACCCTTTCCAGACTGATAGATCTCAATTACTTTCTTTCTCAATTGTTCCTGAATTTCTTTGGGTCTCGGCATGATGTGTAGCTTTTAAGGATCTTCTGGTGGACCTTACTGTGTCAAGCAGCTCCTATTTAAGTGATGCCTTGATTGTGAACAGGTGTGGCAATAATCAGGCCTGGGTGTGGCTAGAGAAATTGAACTCAGGTGTGGACAACCACAGTTATAGTATGTTTTAACAAGGGGGGCAATCACTTTTTCACACAGGGCCATGATGGTTTGGATTTTTTTTCACCTTTAATAATAAACACCTTCATTTACAAATTGCATTTTGTGTTTACTTGTGTTGTCCTTGACTATTGTTTAAATTGGTTTGATGTTCCGAAACACTTAAGTGTGACAAACATGCAAAGGAACAGGAAATGAGGAAGGGGGCAAACACTTTTTCACACCACTGTATTTCGCTGCGCTGTTTCTTTAGTTCCTCCCCTTCGGTGAGCGGCCCCGTTGTCTTCTGGGACATGTGTGTGTCCCATAAAACAACAGGGCCATTCACAAAGCGATGCGCGACTCGTGAATGCGCAGTAGGAAACGGGCAGTGAAGCCGCAAGGCTCCACTGCCTGTTTCCCTTAGTTAGGATGGCGGTGCCGCCACCCGATCCGATGGACGGATCGGCCTCGGGGGGGGGGGGGGGCCACTTTGCGGGCTCACTGGACAGGTAAGTGTCCTTATTAAAAGTCAACAGCTACATTGTTTAAAAAAAAAAAAAAAAAAAAAACAGACGGACTTCCTCTTTAATGTCAGGGCCACAAGTATTATACCGTGGCCATCCTGCACTAAGAGCCCCTAGCACCCCTTGTTAAAATGGATTAAAGCATAACTTCACCCAAAAGTGGAAGTTCTGCTTTTCTGCCTTCTCACCTAACTGTTTTGGACACTTTTATTTTTTTTGTGGGGGGGGGGGGGGGGGGGGGGGGGGGGGGGGGGGGGGGGGGGGGGGGGGGGGGGGGGGGGGGGGGGGGGGGGGGGGGGGTGGGGTGGGGGGGGGGGGGGGGTACCTTGTTTTTCCCAGGTTCCTGCTCCCACTTCCTAGGCAATCAAGGCACAAGTTCTGCCCCCTGCCTACATCACAGGTTGCAGAAGGCTGCGGGAGCATTCCAAAAGCGCAGCTCACACATGCGCAGTGGGAATCTGTCTGTGATGAAGTCACAGCTAGCTTCCCTTAGTAAACATGCCAGTTGCAGGGACCCGAAGACCAGCAAAGAACCTGTGTCTAAAGAACCGGTGTATAAGGCCACATATATGTGGCTGCGGTTCCCAGCATGGGGTCCAGTGCGTTCCTGTTCACTGGTTCAGGTGCGAATCAGGTCCTAATTTTTGCCTGAATTTGCACCTGAACCAGACCAAAACAGGCACAGGAGCCTTTTGGAATGCGGACCACGGCCACCTGGACCTGTGTGAACCGGCTCCATTGAAAGCTGGTCACACTTGCATGTCATGCGAATTGGATGCGGAGAAAGCCGCATCCAATTCGCAAATATGTGAACCCAGCCTAAAAGTATTCACGGAATGGTTTGAGATCCTATAGACTGGTCTGTCCCATTAAGCCATACTTCAATAATACAATAAAGAGCAAAATTCAATGCAAATAGCAAAATAGTATAAAACACCTGTTGTAATTCCCCAAGGTAGTGAGCGGATGGTGCACTGGCTTGTAGTGTCCTCCTAGCACCTGAGCAAGCATATAAGTAAAAGAAAGCCGACAGCTCGATCTTTCGCATTGGCCGTTTACCACATGATCGCTCCATCAAATGAAGGAGCATTTCACTTGTAAACAAACTTGTTTACAAGTGAAATGCTCCATCATTTAACCTCTTCGCGCCCGCGCTATAGCCGAAAGACGGCTGCAGCGCGGACGCTCCCTGCAGGGAGGACGTCCTGTTGTTTACTTCCCTAATGCGCGCTCCTGAGAGCGCGCATCGGGGAAGTTCTGTGCTGGCCGTGTCCGTCGGACACGGCCGGTCACAGATCGCTGTAAACGGCCAATTACAGCGGCCGTTTACAGCGAGATCGGCGTGTCCAATGAGAGATGATCTCATATGGAAACATATGAGATCATCTGTCAGCGCCGCTCTCTCTCCTCACACAGACAGCGTGTGGGGAGAGAGAGAACAACGGCTGCAGCGCCGTAAGTAAAAAAAAAAAAAAAACTAAAAGTGCGATCTGTGTCCCCATTCACCTGTCCCCATCCACCTGTCACCATCCACCCCATCCACCTGTCACCATCCACCTGTCACCATCCACCCCATCCACCTGTCACCATCCACCTGTCCCCATCCACCTGTCACCATCCACCTGTCACCATCCACCTGTCCCCATCCACCTGTCACCATCCACCTGTCACCATCCACCCCATCCACCTGTCACCATCCACCTGTCACCATCCACCCCATCCACCTGTCACCATCCACCTGTCCCCATCCACCTGTCACCATCCACCTGTCACCATCCACCTGTCCCCATCCACCTGTCACCATCCACCTGTCCCCATCCACCTGTCACCATCCACCTGTCACCATCCACCTGTCCCCATCCACCTGTCACCATCCACCTGTCCCCATCCACCTGTCACCATCCACCTGTCACCATCCACCCCATCCACCTGTCACCATCCACATGTCACCATCCACCCCATCCACCTGTCACCATCCACCTGTCCCCATCCACCTGTCCCCATCCACCTGTCACCATCCACCTGTCCCCATCCACCTGTCACCATCCACCTGTCCCCATCCACCTGTCACCATCCACCTGTCACCATCCACCCCATCCACCTGTCACCATCCACCTGTCACCATCCACCCCATCCACCTGTCACCATCCACCTGTCCCCATCCACCTGTCCCCATCCACCTGTCACCATCCACCTGTCACCATCCACCCCATCCACCTGTCACCATCCACCTGTCCCCATCCACCTGTCCCCATCCACCTGTCACCATCCACCTGTCCCCATCCACCTGTCCCCATCCACCTGTCACCATCCACCTGTCCCCATCCACCTGTCCCCATCCACCTGTCACCATCCACCTGTCACCATCCACCTGTCACCATCCACCTGTCCCCATCCACCTGTCACCATCCACCTGTCACCATCCACCTGTCCCCATCCACCTGTCACCATCCACCTGTCACCATCCACCTGTCCCCATCCACACCATCCACCCCATCCACCCGTCCCCATCCACCCCATCCACCTGTCACCATCCACCCCATCCACCTGTCCCCATCCACCTGTCCCCATCCACCCCATCCACCCCATCCACCCGTCCCCATCCACCCGTCCCCATCCACCCGTCCCCATCCACCCGACCCCATCCACCCGTCACCATCCACCCGTCACCATCCACCCGTCCCCATCCACCCCATCCACCTGTCACCATCCACCCCATCCACCTGTCCCCATCCACCCGTCACCATCCACCCGTCACCATCCACCCGTCCCCATCCACCCCATCCACCTGTCACCATCCACCCCATCCACCTGTCCCCATCCACCCGTCACCATCCACCTGTCACCATCCACCCGTCACCATCCACCCGTCACCATCCACCCGTCACCATCCACCCGTCCCCATCCACCTGTCCCCATCCACCTGTCCCCATCCACCTGTCCCCATCCACCTGTCCCCATCCGTGTCCCCAGTGCACGTGTCATCAGTGCCACATCAGTGCCATCTGTCATTAGTGTCACGTGTCATCATTGTCACGTGTCGGTGCCATCTGTCATCAGTGCTGCATATTAGTGCCATCTCTCATCAGTGCCACGTATTAGTGCCACATGATAGTGCCACGTATTAGTGCCATCTGTCATCAGTGCAACGTATTAGTGCCATCTGTCATCAGTGCCATCTGTCAGTGTCACATGTCATCAGTGCCCCGTATTAGTGCCGTCTGTCATCAGTGTCACGTGTCATCAGTGCCCCATACTAGTGCCATCTGTCACCAGTGCCACATTAGTGTCACATGTCATCAGTGCCACCTGTCATCAGTGCCACGTCAGTGTCACGTGTCATTGTCCTGTTGCTCCAGGGCCTTCAGAAGTGTAATAGGTAGTCAACAAGTTAGATGTGTAATTTATGCTCCTAGAACATGTGATGGCACTCCCTGCATGTTGGGCCTCTCTAAGTGGCCAGGCTGTGTAAAAGTCCCACACATGTGGTATCGTAATACTCAGGAGGAGTAGCAGAATTTATTTTGGGGTGTCATTTGTGGTATACACATTCCATGTGAAAGAAATAACCCATTAGAATGACAATTTTGTGAAAAAAAATAAAAAATAAAAAAATAATTCATTTTGCAAAGAATTGTGGGAAAAAAATGACAGCATCAAAAAGCTCACCATGCCTCTTCCTAAATACCTTAGAATGTCTACTTTCAAAAAAGAGGTCATTTGGGGGTATTTGTACTTTCCTGGCTTGTTCGGGTCACAAGAAATGAGATAGGTCACCAGTACATCAGATGTGATCAATTTTGTATGATTTGCACCACAGTTTGTAGAGTCTGTAACTTTCACAAAGACCAAATAATATCCACTAATTTGGGTTATTTTTACCAAAGATATGTGGCAGTATAAATTGTGGCCAAAATTTATAAAGAAAAATTAATAATTTGCAAAATTTTATCACAGAAACAAAGAAAATGCGTTTTTTTTTCAAAATTTTCGGTCTTTTTTCATTTATAGCACAAAAAATAAAAAACCCAGAGGTGATCAAATACCACCAAAAGAAAGCTCTATTTGTGGGAAAAAAAGGACAAAAAATTCATTTGGGTTCAGTATTGCATGACTGAGTAATTGTCATTCAAAGTGTGAGAGCACCGAAAGCTGAAAATTGGTCTGGGCAGGAAGGGTGTTTAAGTGCCCAGTAAGCAAGTGGTTAACAAAGTGATCACGTGGTAAACAGCCGTGATGAGCGGCCGTTTACCGTGATCCGTGATGTTCACGGATGTTCTCAATGTTCGCAGATGTTCACAGATGTTCTCGGGTGTGCACCCCAGGGGGCGCGCAAGAGCGGAATTCTGGGAGGACGTCACTGTAGGCCCTCCCAGAGTTAAGCATCTGCCCTGTAGCCGTCATTCGGCTATGGGCCGGATGTTAAGTGGTTAAAAAAAAATGTTTTCTTAATTATTTTACCTTTTATTTTTTATTTTTACACAAGTTATTTTATGTTGAAAATAGTGAAAGGAGTCTGCGTACTCCTGTTTGTCTGGAAAGTATGTATAATTTTATTTTTGCAAAACCCAATAAAAAATAAAATAAAAATTGTGTCACTTTGATTCCTATTACAAGGAATGAAAACATCCCTTGGAATAGAAAAAAGCATGACAAGACCTCTTAAATATGAGATCTGGGGTCAAAAAGACCTCAGGTCTCATATTTACACTAAAATGCAATAAAAAAATTAATAAATAATTTGTGATTTAAAAAATGATTTAATCACTTGCTGCCCGCCATATAGCAGAATGACGGCGGCAAAGTGGTTTCAATATCCTGACTGGGCGTCATATGACGTCCTCAGGATATTAACCACTTGACCACTGGGCAGTTAAACCCCCTTCCTAACCAGACCAATTTTCAGCTTTCGGTGCTCTCACACTTTGAATGACAATTACTCAGTCATGCAACACTGTACCCAAATGAATTTTGTGTCCTTTTTTTCACACAAATACAGCTTTCTTTTGGTGGTATTTAATCACCGCTGGGTTTTTTATTTTTTGCGCTATAAATCAAAAAATACAGAAAATTCGGTAAAAAAAAAAAAAAAAAAAATTCTTTGTTTCTATTAAAAATTATTGCAGAGTATTGGCAGAGTATTGGCGAGTATTGGCAGAGTATTGGCAGAGTATTGGCAGAGTATTGGCGAGTATTGGCAGAGTATTGGCAAGTATTGGCAAGTATTGGTAACAGTGTTGCACAGTGTTGGTAGAGTATTGCACAGTGGTTGCAGAGCATTGCACAGTGGTTGCAGAGCATTGCACAGTGGTGGCAGAGCATTGCACAGTGGTTGGTTGCAGAGCATTGCACAGTGGTGGCAGAGCATTGCACAGTGGTTGATTGCAGAGACGCGAGTAGATGAGAGCCGATCTGCGGCTCTCCGGACAGGGGGGGTCTGTGCTGTTTGTTTATCAGCGCAGCCCCCCCTCAAGATCCTGCCCAGGACCACCATAATGCCGCCCAGGACCACCAGGGACGCGACCACACTGGACCACCAGGTATGCCCCCACTAGACCCCCAGGGAAATGCACATCTGTGCCCAGGCAGCTGCCAATTAATGCCCAGGCAGCTGCCAATCAGTGCCCACTGACAATGCCTACCACTGCCAGTGCCACTAGGGATGCCCATCAGTGCCTCATATCAGTGCTGTGTATCAGTGCCCATCCGTGCTAATCAGTGCCACGTATCAGTGCCCAGCAGTGGTTGAGGTCAGAAAGTGGTTTATCTATTTTACTCTTGCCAAGTGGCCAACCATTTTGGGTGACAATATATTACGTGTGCCTTTACTACCTGGTTTGGTATCGTTTTTTTTTGATATAGCACTACTACTGGGTACTAAGTAATACTTTCAGTGATTTCCTGTGATATTGTTTGTACACTTAACCTGGTGTGTTAGAGGGGCTGAGGTTCTTGAAAAGGTTGAGGCAGAGGACAAATCCTAATCGGCGGCTCCTACAGGGGTTGTGCTGCACACCATTACCTAGCAGCTGCAGATGGGTTGTGAGTTGAGGGTGCGATGTGGCCATACTATTGATATATTATATTGAGTAATTTATCCACTGAATAATTTAGAGCAGGGGAAGGCAACCTCTGCCTTCCATCTGTGGTGAAACTCCAAATCTCATCATGCCTCTCCCTCTAGGAGTCATGACTGTGATTGTTAGGGTTTTGCAATGTCTCATGGGACTTGTAGTTTCAAAACAGCTGGGGGGCCGAGGTTGCCTACCCCTGCTTCTTAGAGGAGAAGATTGTTAGACTGCAATCTTAGATAACCTTTATATCTGCAGATGGATAGGGAGGGAATACCAATTATCAATGGCAATTATCTGATGTGGGAATGAGCTTCCAATTTGCATTTTTTGGTGTATTATTTTGTTAGTCATCCTTTAAATATATCAGTAAAGATAAAGAAAAAGATTAGCATGTGCAGAGTGATCAGCCATACCAGTGACATGTTTTGTGAATAAAAGTGAATATCTTAGGCACCAAGTAAACACGTTGAAACTGAAGTTGATGTGTTAAAAGCAGAAAAAATGAGCATTGCAGTTTTTTGTGTATGGGGCTGCATAGCTGGAGGGTGTCCAAGCTGACCCCTGTCTCCAGCCAAAAGTGCATACAATGGGCACATGAGCATCAGAACTGGACCACAGAAAATTGAAAGAAGGTGGTCTGGTCTGATGAATCACGTTTTCTTTTACATTATATAGATGGCTAGGTATGTGTGTCACTTACCTGGGGAAGAGAGGGCACTAGGATGCATAATGGGAAAAAGGCGAGTCAATGGAGGCAGTGTGATGCCTAGGGCAATGTTCTGCTGGGAAACCTTGAGTCATTCTATTCATGGATATTTTACTGGACATGGTGCCACCTACCTAAACATTGTTGCTGACCAAGTACACTCCTTTAGAGATTTAAAACATATATAAGGACAAAGAATAGTGTGTGTGTGTGTGTGTGGGGGGGGGGGGGGGGGGGGGGTAAAGAAGAAAATAGTTAGGGGGATAAAAATAAAAGAGATAATAGAAAACTGTGAGAAAATGTCTTTCTTTTATTGGTTTTGTGATATATATTTTTAAGTATGTATTTTTTTTTTATAAATATGAAGAAAATAAAGATTATACAAGTAAAAAAAAAAAAAAAAAAAGTACACTCCTTTATGGAAACAAGAATGGTTTGAGGAAAATAACAAGTTTGAGGTTTTGAGTTGGCAATTGAGAATCTGTGGGATTTGCTGGAAAAACAAGTCCATGGATGCCCAATCATGGAGCTTACATGATTTAAAGGATCTGCTACTGATAGTTTGGTGCCAGACACCACAGCATACCTTCAGAGGTCTAGTGGTACCCATGCCTCAGTGGGTCAGGGCTGTTTTGGTGGCAAAAGTTAGACCTACTCGATATCTGTGGATGGACATACAGTTATGGTTGATCAGGGTATGACTAAATAGCCCTCTGTACAAATGGTAAAATGCTTCTCCCCAAAATTGCATACATAACTCCTGGCCCTTCTGTTGCTGGATCAGATTTTTGATGTAGAACTATGGTAATATAAGTCCAGGCAAGATCACTTAGCAGACATCCTTCCCGGTCAAAGCAGGGCTAATTTAGAAAAAAACGCTGTAAAAGTGGAGCAGCTGCTCAGAGAAACCAATTATATTCTTTGGAAAAATGCATCACTTTTGTTTTTAATGCTTTTGCACCAATGTTAATATCAGGGCTACAAGTATTAGGCCATAGCCCTAGCGGAATAAGAGCCCCTAGCACCCCTTGATAAAGTGGATTAAAGCGTAACTTCACCCAAAAGTTCTGCTTTTCTGCCTTCTCCCCTACCTCTTTTGGACACTTTTATTTTTTTTTGGGAGGTGGGGGGGGGGGGGGGGTTTCCCAGGTTCCAGAGAGGGCCGGACAGAACGAGTGCAATGAGGATAGGGAGGGCCAGACATGACTGTGTGTCTAGTGACACACCAAAAAGGAATGTAGCAGGGAGGGGTTAGCAGGGGGCAGCAAATAGGAGGCAGGGGGAGCGGCATTATAAAAAGGGGGCGTGGCCAATCGGGAACACTCGTTGTATGGAATTCACAGGAGGAGGCAGTTTTTCTCACTGCTCCTCTACATCCAGCTAAAATGGCCGACAGCGACCTCGTGGAGCGACTGAGGGCCGCGGCAGAGACGAATGGGGCCGAATGGCTGCAGGCACAGGTGGCAGCTATACTTGCTGGAGCAGCATCCAGGGATGGAGGACAGAGCAGAAGACCGGAGGGACGTTCGGCGGATGGTGGTGACCGATCAAGCGGCCGGGTGCCCAGGGCACCTGTGAGGTACTCTCCAGGGGGGGTTGCAGGCCCATCCAGACCAGCCAGGAGCCCTAGGGGGGATTTATCCACACCACCTGCCAAGAGGGCCCAGACAGAGACCCCGATGGGGCCTAGGCGGAACGCACGCCGCGGGCGCCATGCGGGGGGCGGGGCTTCGGGCCTACTCAGAGTTCCATCCCCAGCAGCTAGAAGGGGGCCCTCACAGGACCCACCAGCCCCCGCAGATCTGCACAGACCGGGGGGACAACCAGCGGAGAGGAGGTCACAGCGGACGGGAGCCGGGAAGAGGGGGCAGTCAGGAAGCACATCGGCCCTTGCCACAGCGGCGTCCTCCCCAGCAGCTCTGCACGAGTTGAGGGGGGGGCGGTCAGCTCAGTCTGGAGGAACAGCCAGGATGGGGGGTAATACACCCCGGAGGAGTGCGGCATCGGACCCTTCAGCAGCTCTGCACGAGCCGAGGGGGGAGGACAGTAGGGTGCATATGTCTGCTAGTACAGCGCGACGGGCCGCCGGAAGGGCCAACACAGCAGAGGGTAGGCGGACGCCACCAGGAAGTGAAGCAAGAAGGCCAGTGGGCAGGAGCAGTGCCGGGTCCGGCCTGGCCGCCCAGGACGTGGGGAGCCAGGGAGGTGGGGTGGGGGGGGGGCAGCAACATCGGGGGTGGTGATCGGAAGGAGCCGGGAGTTGTCCAGGAGTCCCTCCCCGAGGGGAACAGCGTCTTTCTCTCTGCAGGAGGAGTTCAGCAGGTCCGAAGGCGAGCTGTCCGAAGAAGATGAGGTGCCCAGCCGCCCACAAGTGTCGGTTGATGTCAGGCCGGTAATCCCGGTGGAGGTGCCAAGACGGCCCGGTAAGTCCAGTAGTAATAACTCTTTTACAACTGCTTTACAGAATTTGTTGGGAATTGTACCAGGGGGGGGGAGGGAATTAGGGCCTCCGGCTCCGCTGGTGGCAAGCCATGACCAACCGCGGGCTGGGAGTGAGTCTCCATCGGGGGGTCAGGTGCAGGAGTTGCTGGAGGGCCTAAGGGCCCTGGTGGGGCGTTTTGAGAAGGCGGGTGGGGTAGCGAACCCCCCAAGCGGGGCTTCGGTCACAACAGCTGGAGAGGCATCGACTTCGGTGGGCCCAGGAGAGCAGGTGAGTACGCCAGAGAAGAGTGGGGATGAGCAAGTGGTAAGGGCCGACATTGTACGGATGGCAGATGCAGCAAAATGTGAGGTATACGTTTGCTTCGAGGGCCCCCTGGGGGCCCATTTAAAACAGGAAGTGAGGGAAAAAATCTGGAAGGGTGAGTATGTGGAGATTTTTTCCCTGTTGCCATTGGAGAAATTCAATTTAGACAGGGTGAAACCGGATGACACCAAAAAAGCTGATGAGGAGAAGAGGCGGTATCGGTTAATTCCACGGACGTTTGCAAACTGGCTGCAAGCGTTCGCCATATTGGCCGGGGTAATTGGGGAGAAGAACCCCGAGCACTGCTCGGCGTTATTCTGCTATATGGACGCTATAGGGGAGGCGCATAGGGTCTATGGAGGGACAGCTTGGCTGCGATATGACGAGCAGTTTAGGCAGCGCAGGGCGGTTCGCCCAGCATTGCGATGGGACCATAAGGACATTAGCTTATGGATGAGATTGATGGCTTCGGCAAAGACGCCGGCACAGACATTTCTCGGGGGGGCTGGGGGTAGCCACTCCTCGGGATCCTCAGCCGGAAAGAAATTTGGAATATGTTGGCAGTTCAACGAGGGAGCCTGCAAATTTGGAAACACGTGCAAGTTTAAGCACGAGTGTTCAGGTTGCGGGGGAGGGGGACACTCGTTGGCGCGATGCTTCAAAAAAGGAAAGCGCGCCGGAGAGCCTGGCAACAAGAGGGACGACGCCGGTGATGTGGGTAAGAATGCAGCCTTTCCTAAATAGGTATCCTGACAGGGCGGCGGCGGGTTTGCTCAGTGCGGGGTTCAGGGAAGGTTTCAGGATCCCGTGCACATTGACGGAAATTCCTCCGGTGGCAAAGAATCTGAGGTCAGCATTGTTGCACCCAGAGGTTGTGTCGGAGAAATTAGCCAAGGAGGTTGCGTTGGGTAGGATGGCGGGGCCGTTCGTGGCTAAGCCGTTGACGGACTTAGTAGTGTCACCACTTGGGGTGGTTCCCAAAAAGGAACCCAACAAGTTTCGTTTAATACATCATTTATCTTTCCCAAAAGGGGGATCGGTAAATGATTTTATTGACCCGGAGGCATGCACGGTATCGTACACGTCATTCGATGCTGCGGTGCGATGGGTACGGCGATATGGCCGAGGGGCACTGATGGCAAAGTCTGATGTGGAATCCGCATTTCGACTGCTGCCAGTGCACCCAGACAGTTTTCATTTGCTGGGTTGCTGTTGGCAAGACCAATTTTATGTCGATCGTTGTTTGCCCATGGGGTGTTCCATATCGTGCGCCATGTTTGAGGCGTTCAGTTCGTTTTTAGAATGGGTAGTTAGGGATGTGACAGGCATTGATTCCGTCATCCATTATTTGGATGACTTCCTCTGCGTGGGCCCTCCAGCTTCCAATGTGTGTGCGATACTGTTGTCCACGTTGCAGCACATTGCGGAGAGTTTTCGGGTGCCGTTAGCACCTGACAAGACGGAGGGCCCGCGCACAGAATTGAGTTTTTTGGGGATAGTGATCGATTCCATGGCTATGGAATGCAGGTTACCAGAAGAGAAGTTGAGGGACTTACAAAAGGAAATTAGGGAGATTCATGGGTGCAAAAAAGTGCAGTTGCGCACGTTACAATCCCTGTTGGGAAAGTTGAATTTTGCATGCAGAATCATTCCTATGGGGAGAATTTTTTGTAGACGATTGTCATCGGCCACGGCGGGGGTGAAAGCTCCCACACATTATATTAGGCTTCGGAGGGAGCACAGGGATGATCTGGAGGTGTGGCATCGGTTTTTGCAGGAGTTTAATGGGAGGTCGGTTTGGATGTCAGGTCCAGTTAGCAATTTCGATGTTGAGCTAGTAACTGACGCCGCAGGATCCACAGGTTATGGGGCGTACTTCCAAGGGTGTTGGAGTGCGGAACCATGGCCACGATCCTGGGTGGAGGCGGGGTTTACAAAGAATTTAGCACTATTGGAGTTGTTTCCGGTGGTGGTAGCATTGGAGCTGTGGGGCAAGGCCTGTAAAAATTTAAAGCTTAGATTGAACTGTGATAATATGGGGGTAGTGCAAATAATCAATAGTATGTCGGCGTCTTCACAACCTGTCATCCGGCTGATGCGACAGCTAGTGTTACGCTGCATGCAATTGAATATTTTTCTTTATGCGGTACACATCCCGGGGGTAGAGAACACGCTGGCTGATTCTTTGTCTCGGTTCCAGTGGGACAGATTCAGGACTCTGGCACCGGAGGCTCAGCAGGAGGGCGTTCCTTGCCCGGCCTGGATCTGGGATTTGGCACTAGGGTAGCAGCGGGATGGATCCAGAAGTCGGTGAGTATGTCGTCTTGGTTGGCATACCAGAAGGTCTGGAAGGAGTGGGGTGAGTTGCTGCTGGAATCGGGAGTGGGGCAGGATGTGTCACAATTTAGGCTGTTAGTGCTGTATTACGTGTCCAGAAATATGGAGGAAGGCAGGTCAGTGTCCGCCATTGAAAAACGGTTGGCAGGGTTGGCCTTTTTGTTCAAGTTACAAGGCATTGTGGATTGGACAAAAGAATTTTGGGTGAAACAGGCAGTAAAAGGGTATCGCAAAGCAAACAGGACAAGGGATGAGAGGCGGCCGATTACTTTTGCCAATGTGTTGGCATTAAGGGAGCAGTTGAGTGGGGTGTGCAAAGATGGGTACGAGGGGCTATTATTTACAGCGGCTTTTTCCTTGGCGTTTTTCGGGGCATTTCGGATTGGTGAGTTGGTTAGCCCATCAAAAAAGGAAGGGGGAGGTTTAATGTTGGGGGACGTGGAAGTTTTGGGTGACAGGGTGCTGGTGAATTTAAAAAAGTCCAAGACTGATCAAAAAGGTGTGGGGGTTCTGATTTCGTTGCATAGGTTACAAGGTTGCGCGGTATGCCCAGTAAAAGCAGTAGGGGAGTTCATGGGGGTGAGACCGGAGGTTGGGGGCCCATTGTTGGTGCACAGTGATGGATCATACCTGTCGCGATTCCAATTTGGGGCGGTTCTGCGGAAATGCTTAAATAGTATGGGTTTAGAAGGTTCTGCCTACGCCTCACACTCCTTCCGCATTGGGGCGGCCACCGAAGCCGCCAGGTGTGGGTTGGATGAGGTGGATGTGCAAAAAATGGGGAGGTGGGAATCGAAGCGATTTCGGACTTACGTTAGACCACTGTTGATTCAGGAATAATGGGGATAGATATAACAAAAAAAAAAAAAATAAATAAATAAATAAAGGGCGAGTTTTACTGTGTTGTTATAGTTTGTAATGGTTAGTATGGTGGCCTTAGTAGTTAAGTTATAGTACTGGTCAATTACACTATGTTTGTCATTTCAGATGGAGGGCTTCCGCGCCTCGTCTGGATCCTGGGGCACTCATATGTGTGTTGGGGAGCACGGAGAGGGGATGCCAGACCAGGTGGGAGGCAGTTGGGGGTGTCTAGGAGAGAGGCCACCATACGTTGGCTGGGCAGGCCGGGAATGTTGTGGGAGAGGGTGGTGCCCGAAATGGAACGTTTCGCATGGTTGGACAGGCCACCGGCGGTCCTGGTCATACATGCGGGCGGGAACGATTTGGGAATGCGGACAGTAAGGGATCTTATTGCTGACATAAAGAGGGATCTGACCTACCTGCACGAGACATATCCAGACACGCTGTTGGTATGGTCAGATATGGTCGCTAGAACATCCTGGAGGAGGGCTAGATCAGTATATCGCCTTAACAAGGCGAGGATCCGTGTAAATAAGGTAGTGGGGAGGTTCCTGGCATGGCAAGGGGGTTTAGTGGTTCGCCACAGGGAACTTGAGAAAAATGTGGGCCTCTATTTGAGGAGGGATGGGGTTCACTTGACGGATG
Source organism: Lithobates sylvaticus (assembly GCA_028564925.1). Taxonomy (NCBI): domain Eukaryota; kingdom Metazoa; phylum Chordata; class Amphibia; order Anura; family Ranidae; genus Lithobates; species Lithobates sylvaticus. The sequence goes on along the minus strand of CM053031.1, from coordinate 92,919,921 downwards.
TCGGGATCGACCTGTGGTCGTTGGGTCTACAGGAGGGGATACATACGGCCCTGCGGGTGTGGAGGTGCCTTCAAGGGTAAGGGGTCACCCTTTCAGTCTGTGGCGGTGTTTAGGTTGGTCAGTGACGGTGGCAGTGATGTAGTTGGTGAGTGTGTGGGGGGCTCGTCATGAGATGGCCCCTCCGGTGTAGTACATCGAAGTCGATGATTACTCTGTGTGCACTGCGGGATAGGGTTTTGTCTCCGGGCGGTTAAAATGGAGGCCTACTTGGTTCGGTTAATCCTGCAGTGCCCCCTGGTGGTAGATATATATATAGTCATATATATATATTGGTTAATTAAAATGGTTGTGTTACAAGTGTTAGCCCCGTCACTGACCAACATAAGAGGGTATAACCGATGGTTATTTATGTTTACAATAAAATGTTTATGGTTATTTATGGTTAATTTTATATGGTTATTTATACGGTTTTATATGGTTATTTATATTTGGAGTTAAGTTTAATAAAGGCTGTTGTGGCCATTTACTCCACAAGAAGTACGGTGTGGCCCATTATTTAAGAGGGGTAGCAAAAAGGGGGTTTTGGAATAAAGGGGTCACAACAGAAGGGGTGGTCTTTACTAGGCTACACGAGTCAAGAGAGGGCCGGACAGAACGAGTGCAATGAGGATAGGGAGGGCCAGACATGACTGTGTGTCTAGTGACACACCAAAAAGGAATGTAGCAGGGAGGGGTTAGCAGGGGGCAGCAAATAGGAGGCAGGGGGAGCGGCATTATAAAAAGGGGGCGTGGCCAATCGGGAACACTCGTTGTATGGAATTCACAGGAGGAGGCAGTTTTTCCCACCCACCCTCCCAATAGTTAAGTTTTGTTGTGAAGGTTTTAATGCTTTTGTTATCATTTCAGGAAATCAAGATGGATGTCTGGAAGAAAGTGGGTTGGCGGTGTTTAGGTTGGTCAGTGACGGTGGCAGTGATGTAGTTGGTGAGTGTGTGGGGGGCTCGTCATGAGATGGCCCCTCCGGTGTAGTACATCGAAGTCGATGATTACTCTGTGTGCACTGCGGGATAGGGTTTTGTCTCTGGGCGGTTAAAATGGAGGCCTACTTGGTTCGGTTAATCCTGCAGTGCCCCCTGGTGGTAGATATATATATAGTCATATATATATATTGGTTAATTAAAATGGTTGTGTTACAAGTGTTAGCCCCGTCACTGACCAACATAAGAGGGTATAACCGATGGTTATTTATGTTTACAATAAAATGTTTATGGTTATTTATGGTTAATTTTATATGGTTATTTATACGGTTTTATATGGTTATTTATATTTGGAGTTAAGTTTAATAAAGGCTGTTGTGGCCATTTACTCCACAAGAAGTACGGTGTGGCCCATTATTTAAGAGGGGTAGCAAAAAGGGGGTTTTGGAATAAAGGGGTCACAACAGAAGGGGTGGTCTTTACTAGGCTACACGAGTCATGCTTCCACTTCCTAGGCGATCCAGACACAAATTCAGCCCCTGCCTATATCACAGGTTGCAGAAGGCTGCAGGAGAGTTCACAAAGTGCCTGCGTCTAAAGAACCGGTGTATAAGTCCGGGTTCACATATATGTGGCTGCGGTTCCCAGCATGGGGTCCAGTGCGTTCCTGTTCACTGGTTCAGGTGCGAATATGGTCCTAATTTTTGCCTGAATTCGCACCTGAACCAGACCCAAACAGGCACGGGACCCTTTTGGAATGCGGACCACCTGGACCTTTGTGAACCGCCTCCATTGAAAGCGGGTCATACTTGCCAGTGTTGCCAACCGCCCGTAGATTTGCGGGCAGCCCGTAAATTTAAGCCCATTTTTGGGGTGCCTGTAAATGTCTGTTACGGGCAGCGGTGCCCGTAAAAAGGATGGCCGCGAGCCGACCATGTAACTGCGCATGCGCAGTTTCAAAGCCGGCCGGGCTCGGAATAACTCGTACCCGCTCGGCTGTCGGTGCATGCGCAGTAATGTAATTGCGCCATTTTTGAGTCCACTCGTTCCTGGCTGGCTGTGACACTGCGCTCTCCACCACTCTCCACCATAGACGGGGCCGAGGCCGGGGGAGGAGCGGTGAGTGAGGACGAGAGGATTATAATCCGTTAAGTGAGCCTATAATATTGTCTGCACTGCAGAAGCTCTAACATAACAATAGTGGATTACACTGGTCAGGACAGAGGAGGAAAGAGGTTCTGCAGCAGTGACTCATCTGTTATAGCTACATCTGTAAAATAGCCAAAAGTGAACCTGTAAAAGATTGGCTGCAGAAGCTATAACTACAGAGGGTGACACTGGGAAGAGGAAACAGAGGTTCTGCAGCAGTGCCACTTCTGTCTTTGCTAAATCTGTAACCCAAACGTAAAAATGAGCCTGTAAAAGAAGGAACCTGCAGAAAAACGTATAAATGCCTTACACTGGGGGACAAGGAGGTTCTGCAGGAGTGCCACTTCTGTTTTTGCTAGATTTGTATACAGTACAGTGGGAACAGAGGATGACAGACTGATACATGGCATTACTGGGGGGTGAAGCCGTGGCATGCAGGGGGACAGAGAAGGACACTGATGTGCTACCCTGTGGAGAGGTGAAAGGGGCACTGGAGCAGGACACACTGATGTGGAGACTGTAATATGATGGTGGATAGAGGGGGAGGCTACTGTGAGGGGATGAGGAGGACACTATCATGTCCGCAGTCTCTGTCCGCCTCCTGTATCATGTCCACAGTCTCTGTCCGCCTCCTGTATCATGTCCGCAGTCTCTGTCCGCCTCCTGTATCATGTCCGCAGTCTCTGAGGGGGATCCTAGAAAGGAGTCAAGAGTAGGAGCGCCGCCGGCATGGGGGGTCACAGCAGGAGACAGACATGTATGGACTATGGAGAGGAGACTATACAATAAAACCAGAGCCGCCAAGCTGCTGGAGCCATCTGAGCCCTTCACGGTGCACCTGAGAAGAGGTCAGTGACAGCGCCACCAGGCCAGTCTGAGGGGGGGTCACTGATGTAAGGGGCTAGTGAATACAATAATGTAAGGGGCACTGATATAAAGGATCCCCCCTATATTAGTTACCCCCCCCCCACCTTAGTGTATTCACTCTGCAGAAGGTGGTCTCTATTCACCAGAGTTCCCCCTTACATCATGATCTGCAGTGTTCCCCTTTACATAAGAGTTCCCTTTCACTGTAAGGGGGTATCCTGCAGACTCTGATGTAAGGGGGAACTCTGGGCTCGCTGGGTTATAGTAACCTAACCTTCATGTCAATTGAGAAATATGTTTTTTGACTTTTGTTTAACTTAAACAAATTTCTAATAGCACTAGCTATGTGTTTATAGTTCAAATATTGATATTTGCACTGTTTAGCACTGAAAACTGTAATTTTAGGTACTTTTTTTGCAGTGTCAGTAAAAAATGTGGCTTTGTCAGTAAATCCCAAGATTTTTTGCCAGTAAAAAATTGGTGCTGTTTGTAAATTTTGGCGTCCTGCCAGTAAATTTCACTTCGGGGGGGTTGGCAACACTGATACTTGCATGTCATGCGAATTAGATGCAGAGAAACCGGCATCCAATTCACACATGTGACCCGGCCTAAAAGTATTCACGGAATGGTGTGGGATCCTACGGACTGGTCTGTCCCATTAAGCCATACTTTAATAATACAATAAAAAGCAAAATTCACTGCAAATGGCACAAACTCTGCAATGACAGCAGTACTGTACTAAATGATGGTGATAAAATATACAAAGAAAAGCAAGTCTTGCACAGTACTCCTCTTTTGTACTAAACATTACTTACCCTTATTTCACTGCACACTGTGAGCTTCTCAGAGAGTGCATTAGAAGCTGCAGCAAGTCAGATAAAGCCTGCCTCATTTGCTTGCTGGCATCACCTGGCCATTTCCTCCTTAGCCTTATGTTCTTGGCCTACCATTTTCATTTATTGGATTTCAGTTCATATAACAATGGGAGCTGAGCTTCATGTGTGGGCAATACTTAGTGCAGTCTGCATGCAAATGCAACTACTCCTTCAGACTGACACCCACACGTGAAAACCCAGAGGGCTCCCAACAGTGAGCCCAGATAGTTCTTGAGAGGAGTACTGAGGCAGCGTAATGTGTACAGCTATGTATACAGCATCCTGCAGGACTTTACCACCAGCCATAATCTTATAGGTAAAAGAAAGCAGACAGCTCAGTCTTCTGCAATAAATGAGTTTATTAATCCAGGTGTAGTACAAAAGTATGCATTTTGGCGTGTAGCCTTAATCATAGCCATCAAGCTGCCGCCTTTCTTTTACTTATATGCTTGCTCAGGTGCTAGGAGGACACTACAAGCCAGTGCACCATCCGCTCACCACCTTGGGGAATTACAACAGGTGTTTTCTACTATACACCAGCCATAATCTGCCTGGATTGCATAGAGAAGTACAAATACCTAGTAAGTAAGTAATGAAAAGAAAGGTATTATTAAAACAATTCATGACTGCTGAGGCGCAATGGGCCTAGGTACAAATTAAATGTAATATAATGGGATCAAAAACCCCCACCACCCTTGCCCCTTCACTCCATTAAATAAAACATTTACAACCATTAGGTTGGAAAGGGCAAGGCCACAGCTTTATTCAATTTCAACACATAACATGTGAACACATTTAACCAGTGCCAGTCACAGTCGTACTGTGAGCACTCAATTCCAAAAAGGGGGGGGGGGGGGTCCTTACCGTAAGTGCTGGACAGACAGCCTACTTCCAATTTTTCATCAAAGGCATAGTCCATTACAGCAACTTTAAATGCTGGCAAGGTCAAGAAACCGCAGCAAGCTGTGACATACCATAAAGGAGAAAAAAGGGGCGGGAGGGTGGGCAGCTCTTCCATCCACTTCTTCAAAAGACCCAGAATTCCCTGGGGGCAAATGTTTTATGAGTTCAGGCCCATCTCATCCTCCATGTTTCCACCAATCATTGGTGACCATCAACCACCTTGTCTGGCACCTGGCCATGCCCCCATCAGTCAAGGCTCTCTTTCCCTATGGGGCTCAAGAGGCTTTCATTTGCATGTTGATGGGGGAAGAGGGAAGGAACCAGGGAAGGCAAAATATACTCTAATGCCGCGTACACACGGTCGGAATTTCTGGAGTGGAGCACTTTATTTCAGTGACAGAGAGAATAATGCCCTGTACACACGGTCGGATATTCCGATGGAAAAAGTCTGATCGGATTATGTTGTGGGAAAACCCGATTGTGTGTGGGCTCTAGCGGGCTTTTTCCGTCGGAATTTCCGATGGCAAAAATTTGAGAGCAGGATCTAATATTTTCCGACAACAAACTCCGATCTGAATTTTTCTTATCGTGTGTAGAGAATTCCGACGCACAAAGTGCCATGCACGCTCAGAAGAAATTTGCAGACGAAAGGTATTGGCTACTGGCCTCTATGTAGTCACATCGTACGTTTTGTACGTCACCTCGTTCGGAACGATCAGATTTTCCAACAGCTTTGTCCGACCGTGTGTCGGACAAAGTTCCGGACAAGTTCCGGACAAAATCCGTAGGAAAAAATCAGATGGATTTTGTGGTCGGAATGTCCGACCGTGTGTACAAGGCATAAGAGAGTTTTGAAAGAAGACTTTGCTTTAGCCCCCCAAGAGGTGGGCTCAGTTGTAAACCTGCTCGATGATCACCTTATTGGCCTTATGATTTTGTTGAGTGTGAATTTTATAAATATGTGGTGGAGCACTTTTAACTGAAGATTTGGGCACATTTGTAGATTGAGCAGCACAGTGATTGGTAACATATCATCACATACACAGACTTTTTATATTTACATATGCTATGTACTTTATAAGTGTCGTATTTAAATAATTGAATTGCGGATTCTTCGCAAATTTTTTTTGTATATAGGGCAACGCCTACCTTTTTAGTTTATCCATTTGTATTAGCGTCTTCTTTGCACTTAAGGAGGCAGCAGCCTTGAGTTATTAGGTGTGGTGTTTTGGGTTGGCACCCTTCATATTTAGTGTATAAAGTTTACTACTCCTCACTGCTGCACTTGAGGTGGCCTAGCTACTGTTTATGCTGATCTGGACACCAAATATCATCTTATGCCTTAATTGTGTTATTACCATTGTTAATCTATTTTACTCTTGCCAAGTTACCAACCATATAGGGTGACAATATATGTGCCTTTACTACCTGGTTTGGTATCTGTTTTCTTTGATATAGCACTACTACTGGGTACTAAGTAATAATTTCAGTGATTTCCTGTGATATTGTGTTGGGGAAAATTTTATGAAGATGTTTTAGATGTATTTTTGTCATAAGAGTCCCCAGTTTTCGTTCTGTCTCAGCATGCTCTAAAGAGCTGACTGGGGCAGACTGACGCTGGTTGAGACCTGTTAAGTAGTGGATAACTTCCTGGGATAGGAAAGAGATGTTTGCGGAGTAGGGATGTGTCAGCCGGTGAAGGGGCCCCTGTGCATTGCACAGACGTTCGTCCGGGGGGCATATGTTTGCTCTGCAAGGGTCTGTTGTGTGCAGATGTGCGCTCGTCGTCTCTGCTGTGTCTGATCAGCACATGCTGGGATACATCTGCAGATAACCTTCCATCCACAGGGAAGGTAGCATAATCCAGGTACACATTGTTCTCTTCGAACAATGTGTACTAAGGATTACTATCAATGGAATTGTCAGTTTGCTAAACCTATTTAAAAGTATACAGGTCTGTGATTGGTTCTTTTGAAGATAAACAAATGTCTTTATTGGCTGTCTGTGAAGACACCACCTCCTTCTCCATTGTATTGTTTCAAATCCTTATATGGTCATTCAATTTCCTGTGAGGTCACAATCCTTTGTAATTCCTTTTTGTTGTCTGTGAATAAAAGAAGGAAGTTGGCCCATTGAAGGGGTCCGATGCTGAGATGACGTGAGACTTGTGGTAATGTCTGTTTATGGGGATCCAGGGAGACATACGATCAGAGGGCGCATTATATCATAAGATTGAAAGGCGCTTATTAGCGCAGGAGTGTGGTGAAATATTCACAACAATTGTTTGCTCACTTAACCTGGTGTGTTACAGGGGCTGAGGTTCTTGAAAAGGTTGAGGCAAAGAACAGAGGGCAAATCCTAATCAGTGGCTCCTACAGGGGTTGCGCTGCACACCATTACTCAGCAACTGCAGGTGGGTTGTGAGTTGAGGGCGCAATGTGGCCATACAATTGATATATTATATTGAGTAATTTATCCACTGATTCATTTAGCAGGGGTAGGTAACCTCTGCCTTCCGGCTGTGCTGAAACTACAAATATCCTCATGCCTCTCCCTCTAGGAGCCATAACTTTGATTGTTATGCCGCGTACACACGGTCGGAATTTCCGATGAAAACGATGGGAGCTTTTCATCTGTCTTTTTCTGTCAGAATTTCCGACGGACTTTGGATTGAGAACCTGTTCTTAATTTTTCCGACGGAAAACCTTTCTATCGGATTTTCCGATCGCGTGTATGCAATTCCGACATGCAAAATTCCGACGAATGCTCAGAAACAATTCGACGCATGCTCAGAAGCATTAAACTTCCCTTTTATAGTGCTGTCGAACATGTTTTATGCCGCTGTGTTACTGACCGTAGGAATTTGGTGTGACCGTGTGTAGGCAAGACAGTTTGAGCGAAATTCCATCGGAATTCCGACGGGAAAACCATCAGAGCTTTTTCAGACGAGAATTCCGACCGTGTGTAAGCGGCATTAGGGTCTTGCAATGTCTCATGGGACATGTAGTTTCAAAACAGCTGGAGGGCTGAGGTTGCCTACCCCTGCTTTAGAGCATTAACACAAGATAAGACATGTGTGGCAACTCCAGTGTGGGAGATCTGCTGTTTCTCAGTATACTTGAGAGCAGGGTGACCACATTTCCTGCCATTGAGGGACACCCCACCCCCCTTCCCAAAAAAAGGATGTACATCACGGGGGTCCCCTTAATCTGCCTGTAAAGTAGCACCTCTGTAACATGCATAGAACATGCTGCAGCAAAAATTTAATAAAAAAAAAAACAGCCAAATCACATTTAAATTAACTTGCGGTTGCAATTGCCAGAATACCTTCGGGTATGGATTTTAATGGGAACCTCCCACCAAAATTTAAAGAAACATACCAGACCCTTATCCGGGCATGCAGCCTGGCAGGTTAGAAGAGGGGGAGTGCAAGCGAGTGCCCCCCCTCCTGAACCATATCAGGCCACGTACCCTCAACATGGGGGGGTGCTTTGGGGCAGGGTGGCTCTATCCCCCACCCAAAGCACCTTGTCCCATGTTAATGGGGACAAGGGTCTCTTCCCCACAACCCTGGGCGGTGGTTATGCACATATACAGGCAGGGGGCTTATCGGAATCTGGAATCCCACTTTAATATGGGGGTCCCCCAGATTCCACCCCCCATATGAATGAGTACAGGGTAAAGTAATAAAAACACAGTGTCCTAGATGTAAATGCATCATCAATCATGCCGCCCGTCGCACTCGGGTCTAGTATGGACTTGGGGGGGACCCAACGCCATTTTTTTTTTTTTTACTGGCAATTTTTTTTCCTTATTCTATTATTCAGCTGTCAGTGGGGAAGCCCATTGACAGCTGATAACTCATCGGTCGTTAAGGACGAGGCGGCCGGCTTCCAGACCTTGTTAACAATCAGCTTTTACGTGCCCTGATTGGGCAAAGCTTTGCCCAATCAGGGTGCAGAATGGACTGTGCAGGGTGGCTGTGTCAGTTTAATTCTGGGACACTGTATTGTCCTAGAATGAAGTTGCCCGGGACCCGGGACAGACCTGCAAAATGCGGGACTGTCCTAGGCAATCTGGGACACGTGGTTACCCTACTTTGATTGACCTTTTACCAAGACACATTTATTTATATCTATTGTATCAATGCATATATACAATACACTATAGTGGATTATTAACAACCATTTCTTACAGACCACAGCGGAGGTAAATATGATCCTCTTATGAGTCACATTGCTCATTTTGTGGTTTAGACCCAGGACTTCCTATTTGGAGGTGCAGTAGGCAGTCCAGTTATATTATAGAGTAAAAGAAAGTTTTTAAATAATATCTTTGTCAATACAAGTATCCAATTAATTGTCTCATGTATTTTGATTTTCAACACATAAAGCACTTTGAATAGCAGTTTGTGTACATTCTTTTCCCTGTATATGTGGGTAACTTAATCCTATAGGTATATAAACTTATTTAATAAATGTTATCTTTAAAAAAGTGTAGCCATATTCGCAGATATAGACTGGGGTGGCTACAATGCCAGAGCAGATCTTTATTCCTAGACCAGCTCTTCATACCTTCCACACTCATACATACTAACTGCACACATCATACTATCCACGTTTTTTTCCTGAACATTCTGACCTTTCATGCCCTGCTCATTCCTCTCCTACACATACTGCCCCTTCATACCTTCTGCACTCCACTTATGGACATACTGACCCATAATACCCTCTGCACTCCTCATGCACATACTGCCTCCAAAATACCTTTGCACATCTCTTCTGTATGTTCTGCCTCTGTCACCCCAAATTTTAGCTATTCTGGAATGGGCACTCTTTTGCTAGTGTTTATACATTTAAAGAAGTCAAGTCAGATTAGAGACATACTGTATGTTGATTGATTTACTAAAACTGTAGAGTGCAAAATCTGGTGCAGCTGTGCGTGGTAGCCAATCAGCTTCTAACTTCAGTTTGTTCAATTAGGCTTTGACAATAAAACCTGGAAGCTGATTGGTTTCTATGCAGAACTACACCAGATTTTGCATTCTCCAGTTTTAGTAAATCAACCCAATGATGTCCTAATGTTCTAAAATAACAGCAGAGGCAGAAAATCCCATTAAATATAATGACAGTATCTTATACAGCAACCTACTTACACACTGTAAAACATGATATGCAAGCAAAGTAAAAACAAATATAGGACAGCAACAGGTGAATAACAATAAAATAAATATAGGGCACATTAATGTAGTATTTTAGGTCCAGACATCTGAATGTAATTACTAGGTTATAGTTGAAGGCAGCTACATATTAACATACTGATTGCCATAATGATATAGCAAACAAGTAGATATAATCATGAATAATCAAAATACAGTTTCCTTGTTTGAGTCACCCTTAAACAAGCAGGAGCTAATAAAATGCTCTCCATAATTGACGAATTGAAATAATTACCCCAGTTATACAGTACCTGTTTATTTAAAAAAAAAAATATGGGCTAAGAAAGAAGTTATATGGTTTGTGCGTAGGGATGAGCCCGATGTCGAATGTAAGTTCGACTCGAACATCGGGTGTTCGCCCTTTAAATGTCTATGGGAGAAATCAAAAGTTCTAATTTTAAAGGTTAATATGCATCATAAAAAGTGTTTGGGGACCTGGGTCCTGCCCCAGGGGACATGTATCAATGCAAAAAAAAGTTTTAAAAACTGAAACAGTGATTTTAATAATGCTTAAAGTGAAACAATAAATACATTTCGGACTTGGGGGTGTCTATAGTATGCCTGTAAAGTGGCGCATGTTTCCCGTGTTTAGAACAGTCCGAGAGCAAAATTACATTTCTAAAGGAAAAAAGTAATTTAAAACTACTGGCGACTAGGGGTGCAACGGATCAAAAAACTCACGGATCGGATCGTTCCTCGGATCAGAGTCACGGATCGGATCAATTTTCGGATCAGCAAAAAAAAAAAAAAACAAGACAAACATAAAAGTTTTATCTTTTTGTTTATTAACACTATTAAATTTACTTGAAAATATATAAAATCAAGTTTAAAGTGCACAAGGCATAATATCTTTTTTTTAATTTTAACATAATGAAAAACAACTTAGTGCAACATAAAAGGCATATCTCCTTCCTTTAAACATGGACCAATGGGCAATGAGCAAAAAACAACTGAACTTAAAGTGCAACAGAAGGCACGTCATCTTCCTTTTAACATGGATAGTGAAAGCCTAGTATGGATTGTCCACATCATCAAAGAAGAATAAAATGAAGCGCTTATAATTTTAAATTCTTTTTCAAAAAGACAAGGATGTCTACATTGTCTGGGGAGAGTGTGGACCTCGTTGCAGTCACGATGTCCCCTGCTGTTGAGAACACTCTCTCGGAAGGCACTGAAGAGCCTGGCACAGCGAGATAGCATCTTGCCATCTTGGCAATATGAGGGTATTTACACTCGTTGCATTTCCACCATGTCAGCGGATCACCATCCACTGTAATGCCGCTTGCTGCCATCAGGTAGGATGCCACCTCCTCTTTGATGATGTCAGCAGGAGTCTTATTGTCTTTGCTGGCAAAGGTCTCTCCAAAAAGCTCTGCCATCGCCGACTTCTTTTGTGGAGGAGATGAGTCCAAGTTTGCTCCTGTTGGCTCTGCAGCTTGACCCTGCGGAAAAAAAAAAAAAAAAAAAAATTTAATAATTAAACCTATTTATTTTCACATTTCATAGACATGAAAAATGTAGCAATATTATTGCCACATTTTTCATGTCTATGAAACATGAAAATAATAACATTTAATAAAAGCCATTATTATGAAAATAAAAAATGTATTTAGATTTATAATTTTTAAAAAATATTATTTTTCTTTACCTCATCACAGTCTTCAGTTCCCAGACTTCTCACAATCTCACTGGTGAGGTCACTGTATGTCCTCTGGCGTAGGGCAGGGTCCATGTGAGACAGGGACTTGAACCTTGGTTCCAGGGCAGTAGATCTATGAAGGTAGTCCTGTAGAGTAGGGGGTAAAGTGTATCTGGGCTGCAGGTCCTCTCTAATGGCAGTCTTGACATCTCGAGTGATGGTGCTGTCTTCCACACTTGGAGCCATGGATTGTAGAATCCTTGTTTTCAGCGGCATGATCATCGATGCAGATGGTGAACTTTCAGTGCACAGCAGAGCTGTAACGGTTTTGAGGGGTTTAAGCACCTGGAGGACCTCCTCTGCCACTCTCACATCATCATCGGACAGGGTAATGATGTCTTTCACAGTTTTCTTAAGGGTCTTATCGGTCAATGCAGAGTATATAGGTGCCTGCTGTTCCAGATAACGCTCCAGCATATCATAAGTGGAGTTCCACCTTGTTGGGACATCATGTATGAGCTTATGAGTTGGCAGCTTTAGCATTTCTTGCTTTGTTTTAAGCACATGAGCTGCTGTTGTGCTTCGGTGGAAGTAGGAAACCACCTTCCTGATCCTCCCAAGGAGGCGGTCCATCCTATTTACCGAAATTCCCTTCTGCGATGCCAAATTCACTACATGTGCAAAGCACCCTATCTGTGGGCCCAGTCCTGCCTCATTCACTGCATTTATTTGATTTTTGGCATTATCAGTTGTGACTGGGATATTAGTATTGGGCCTCTTCATCTTCCATTCCTCTACTGCTTGTGTCAGTACCTGCGCAAGATGAGTGCTTGTGTGACTCTCGTAGAGGGGGCGTGTCTGCAGCACTGGACTTCTCATCTCCCAGTCTGCTGTGATGAAGTGAGCGGTTATCGTCACATAGCTCTCCGTTCCTCTGGACGTCCACCCGTCTGTCGTGAGCGCAACAGCTCATCCACAACTTTTTTCTTCTCCTGCTCATAAAGATCTGGCACAATCTTTGTGCTGAAGTGGGTGCGCGACGGGATGTCGTAACGTGGCTAAAGCACTTTCAGCATGTGTTTAAAGCCCTCGTTTTGCACAACTGAATATGGCCTCATGTCTGCACCTATAAATACACCGATAGCTTTTGTGATGGCTTTAGCCCGGTCCGATTGTGCAACAAGGGGCTGCTTAAATGCCGCGGCGATAAGCGGTTGTTGAGCAGCTTTCGTTTTCACTCCTGTCAGTGAAACACCGGGGTGATGTCGCTTCAAATGCGTGGCCATGCTTGATGTGTTTCCACTGTCATATGACTTTCTTGTGCCACAGTGCCTACACACCGTCACGGTTTTATCCACTGACCTCTTTCCTTCATCATCATATTTGACAGGGAATCCAAAATGCTCCCATACAGGGGATTTAAATGTTGTGGGGCGTTCAAGCTCCTCCATTCCTCCGCTCGCCATAACCACACTGTATGTGTGTGGACTGATTCCTTCCCCAAAGTAGAGGCAGGATGTGGAGGCGATTTGGCAGCCTGGAGGACGTTCCAGGGAGGACGGAATACTGGGCACAGTGGGCAGTCGGTCGCCCGACTCGCCAGTCAGGGAAGGCAGGGGAGCTCACCTGGAAAAAAGGAAAGAAACTGCGCTAAGACGGTGACCTAGAAGCGATCTTGTGCGGCCAACCACAAAAACCGTCTAAAACTCAGTGGAAGCAGCGATCCTTCTGCACAAAACCCCAATACAGCAAATAAAATATAGAAAAAATAGGATCGTGCTAAACGTAATATTACAATAGGGAACGACGTAAACACATGAATTGGTGTAAAGACATTCCAAGGTATTTAGTAAGAGGCATGGTGAGCTTTTTGAGGTTGTCATTTTTTCCCACAATTCTTTGCAAAATGAATTATTATTTTTTTTTTTTCTACAAATTTGTCATTGTAATAGGTTATTTCTCTCACATGGCATGTGTATACCACAAATGACACCCCAAAATAAATTCTGCTACTCCTGATTATTACGATACCACATGTGTGGGACTTTTACACAGCCTGGCCACATAGAGAGGCCCAAAAGGCAGGGAGCGCCATCACATGTTCTAGGGGCATAAATTACACATCTAAATTGTTGACTACCTATACCTAGTACACTTTTGAAGGCCCTGGAGCACCAGGACAATGACACTTGACACTGACGTGGCACTGATGACAGATGGTACTAATACGGGGCACTGATGACACGTCACACTGATGACAGATGGCACTAATATGTGGCACTGATGAGAGATGGCACTTATACATGCCACTGATATCACGTGGCACTAATATGTGGCACTGATGACAGACGGCACTAATACGTGGCACTGATGACACATGACACTGATGACAGATGGCACTGATACGTGGCATTGATGACAGGTGACACTGATAATAACAGATGGCACGTGACACTGACAGGTGGCGCTGATGACAGATGGCACTAATACGTGACACTGATGACAGATGGCACTAATGTGGCACTGATGACAGATGGCAATATGTGGCACTGACGACAGATGGCACTGACTACAGATGAGATGGCACTGGGGATGGCACTGGGCACAGATGGCTTTGGGGACAGATGGTTATGGCAATTGGCATTGGGGACAGATTGCAGTGGTGGCAGTGGGCACAGTCAGATGGCATTTCATTTTTTTTTTTTTGAAACTTACGGCGCTGCAGCCGTTCATCTCCTCCTCCTCACATGCTGTCTCTGTGTGAGGAGGGGCAGCGGCGCTGAGAGATGATCTCATATGTTTACATATGAGATCATCTCTCATTGGCCAGGGCGATCACGCTGTAAACGGCCGCTGTGATTGGCCGTTTACAGCGATCTGTGATTGGCCGCGTCCGAGGGACACGGTCAACACAGAATTTCCCTGCTGCGCGCTCGTGAGCGCGGACAGGTAACGAGGAAAGGGGAGGCCTTCATATGACGTCCTCCCGGGATTTCACATCCGCGCTGTGGCCGTCATTCGGCTACGGCCGGATGTGAAGTGGTTAAACAATGTCCCCCCCCCCCCCCCCCCAATAAAATGCAGCTTATTACAAGCATAAAAAACATAGTCAGCAATGCATATCAGATATCGCTGATGATTTGTGCCAAGCTCACCACCGATCAAAGTTCCTCCAAACAGACCGCTGTGATGAGTCCCGGGATGACGCTAATCGTGTCGTGCTGATGGGTTGCGACATGATTAGCGTCCTCCCGGGACTCATCACAGCAGTCTGTTTGGAGGAACTTTGATCTGTGGTGAGCTTGGCACAAATCATCAGTAATAAATAATATGCTGACTATTTTTTTTAACTGGCTGCATTTTATTGGGGGGGGGGGGGGATCGTTTAGTAGTGGGGAAGTGGTGTGGTACCTGCTTTTAGAAGTTGCAGAATTGGCCAGGCAAGGAATCCAGCGTGACTGCTCCGGAATCCAGTCACATGGGCTCCTGTGGCATGTGGAATGAATGAACTTGCGGCTGGGGGTGACGTCAGCACGCAGCACGCAGCGCGCAGCGCGCAGCTCGTCGCCGCCGGGTGTACCAAGATGGCCGCCCGCTCCATAGCTAGGCCGAAGCCGCGGCCTTTCCTAAGGCCGCGGCCGCGGACCGCTCCGCGGATCGCGAGGGGTGCTGATCCGGACAGGCCGATCCGTACGGTTCACGGATCGGTCACGATCCATTGCACCCCTACTGGCGACTGTAATGATTTGTTGGTCCCGGCAATACACATAAAAGTCATTGAAAAAAACGGGTCTGGTTATTAAGGGGAACCCTGAACCAAAATTTTAAAAAAATTTGCGTGGGGGTCCCCTCAAAAATCCAAACCAGACCCTTAACCGAGCACGCAACCTGGCAGGCCGCAGGAAAAGACACGGGATGAGTGAGCGTCCCCCCTTTTGAACCATACAAGGCCACATGCCCTCAACATGGGGAGGGTGCTTTGGGGTATGTTGAAAGGGACAAGGGCCTCATCCCCACAACCCTTTCCCGGTGGTTGAGGGGGTCTGCGGGCGGGGGCTTATCGGAATATGGAAGACCCATTTAACAAGGGGACCCCCAGATCCCGTGCTCCCCCCCGTGTGAAATGGTAACGGGGTACAAATGTACCTCTACCATTTCACAAAAAAAAAGTGTGAAAATTGTAAAAAAACACAAGACAAGACAAGTCCTTTATTAAAAAATAAAAAAATAAAAGTGTCCCACGAAGTCCATTCATCTTCTTCTTCTCTCACTCTGACGGACCGAAAAAGAAAAAAAGCTGCACGCCGCCACCGATCTGCCTCCATGGGAGGCACCCGCCGTAATGACAGGCCTCTTAGGTGACAGCTGTTGCAGGCCGATCGGATGCATTTTTTTTTTCTTTTTCGGTCCGTTTTTTATTTTTTAATAAAGGACTTGTCCCAAGCTGTGTCTTGTGTTTTTTTTTTTTTACCATTTTGGCACTTTTTTGTGAAATGGTAGGTACCCCATTACCATTTCACACAGGGGGGGGCTGGGATCTGGGGGTCCCCTTGTTAAAGGGGGCTTCCAGATTCCGATAAGCCCCCCGCCCGCAGACCCCCACAACCACCGGGCAAGGGTTGTGGGGATGAGGCCCTTGTCCCCATCAACATGGGGGCAAGGTGATTTTGCGGGTACCCCAAAGCAACCTCCCCATGTTGAGGGCATGTGGCCTGGTATGGTTGAGGAGGGGGGGCGCTCTCTTGTCCCCCCTCTTTTCCTGCGGCCTGCCAGGTTGCGTGCTCGGCTAAGGGTCTGGTATGGATTTTGAGGGGGACCCCCACGCTATTTTTTTTAAATTTTGGCGCAGGGTTCCCCTTAATATCCATCCCAGACCTGAAGTTTTTTCTACCTTTAGAAATGTAATTTTTCTCTCGGACTGTTCTAAACACGGGAAACATGTGCCACTTTAAAGGCATACTATAGACACCCCCAGGTGTGAAATTTAAAGGAATAATATACTTTTATTGTTTCACTTTAAGCATTATTAAAATTACTGCTCCCGAAAAAACTTCCGCTTTTAAAACTTTTGTTTGCATTGATACATGTCCCCTGGGGCAGGACCCAGGTCCCCAAACACTTTTTATGACAATAACTTGCATATAAGCCTTTAAAATTAGCACTTTTGAGTTTTTTTGTTCGTGTCCCATAGACTTTAACGGTGTTTTGAACAAATTGTTTTTCTGTTCGCATGTTCTGCTGCGAACCGAACCGGGGGTGTTCGGCTCATCCCTATTTGTGAGTGAATAGAAATTAGTGTAAGGAACAGAAGCTTCACTAGAACCTTCAGGGCCCCGATGCAAGAAACCATGAAGTTGGCCCCAGGGCCTTGCCACTGTTTTTTGTATACTCATGTATTTCTGGGTATTTGTCTGCTGCGGGGTCGGTGGCTGGCTTTTCGGGCGATGGACATTGACGGGTGCATGTGGGCACTTCTCAAATGTATTTCTCAAATCCACCCCCCAGTCCACTTCTCTGATATTGGGCTGCCCTCCTTTCCCTTCCCCCCCCTCATTTTCACCTTTGCGCTTTAGCACATTGAAGCTGATCCATATGTGCATGGATGCCCCTATACCACCCGTGACTGTATGGACACCCAAGGGCCCTTTTTTGGGAAATTGTGCCCGCCTTGTCAACCACTTCCCTGCTTACCGTCCACTAATTACCAATCTGTGTATGTTTACACTATCCCATTTGTACGCCCCTCCATCTGTCCCTTTGTGATTGGTGTTTGTCTTCATTCACGCCCCTCGGTGGTTATTCGTCGTCATCTCGGTGACGTGTCTGAACTGCCGCACAGCACCGTGGGTATTGTAGGCCTCATTTGTTTTGATCTGGGGTTTACTAGTTCAGGCATTGTTCCTGCGCCAGTGACATTCATGATGTATTTAAATCACTATTGATCTACTTGCCAATATTTACTGGGTAAGCAGCTCAGACATTGTTTGCTAATATATTATGTTGTGTTTACCCATCCTGTTTTGAAATTTCCACATTATATATAAAATCCTTTTTATTCTTATTGGTACCTGTATTACTTTATTTCAGTTTCTACATATCCATTGATGGTTTTGGAAACCAGATTCAATCCAGACTAGTTTTTCATGCTTAGTCGTTTTCTCAGCGCCTCCGTTTTTTGCATTGACTTGATTTTGCATTGGGTATGCACAAATGGAGGCCATGTTGGCCCCTCTATATGTTAATCTTTGGGGTTTAGTTGAGGCTTCTTAGCCCAATTACCCACAATGCAACACTAATAAATATACCTTTATCTTTTCAGTTTTATTGGTTGCTTTTAACCCCCTGCAGCCACACTGAGGAGGTTACTATTGGGGTGTCAACCGTTGGGTTCGCTCCATATGTGCTTTATCGCTGAGTGCTTTTCAGGCTTATGTATGCAATCCTTTGGAAGTGTTGTTGGTTATGCTATCTGGGTGGTGTGGTGGGAATCCATGGCATTGTCCACTGGGTGGGAACTGGCCTAGATCGTGATCGTGCAGCATTCAATTATTGCCCATTATACCATTTGTATTTATATTATGTGTTTTCTCTTTCTTATAGAATCACTTTCCCTTTTTTCATCACTGGTCATATCCTATCTCCCCTGAGGAAGCCATTGTTATGGTGAAACATATAGGGAAGATCTGACCCATCAGCACATCAAGGCCTTTCTCCATCCGGCCTCACACAACAATTGAATGTGCTTTTTGAATAAACCCTTTTTTAATCAAATAATTTGTATTGTCCAATTCTGGTTGTTGATTTATGTCATGTTATAATAAACTTTATATGTATTTCTTTAATATCATTACTTTATTCATTATTTATGCACCGCAATAATCCCGCTTCCTCTATCCATTTATTTTTTACAAAATTTGGGATGAGGTACATTATCTAGATCTAGAACGGACCCCACTGCCACTTTCTCTAAACAAACATTTTCTATAATTACCCCTTGGGATAACAGACGTTCTAGGGCCAGAAGTAAGGGCCTTCTTTTTTCTGGATCTCTGGAGACTCTTGACCTTAGGAAACGAGATGGCAGAAGCTCCTGGAACTCTAGCTTGTAGCCCAGAGACACCGTAGAGGCTACCCATCTGTCCTGAATCTCTTCCCGCCAGGCGCCTGCAAACTTCAGCAGCCTTCCCCCCACTCAGCCGAGTGGGGGCGCCTCTTTATAGGGAGGCTTTGGGGTTCTGTTTACCAGATCTTGGACGCCAAGGTTTCTTTTGCCCTTGGGCTTAACTTTGGACCTTTCCCCTAGTATTTGATTGGGGAGGCCGTCGCCACTGCCTGGAGGATGAGGCTCCAGGGGCTGGGGACAGAGAACGTCTAAATGAAGGACGTTTACTCTTCCTTTTGACCATTAACAACGTGGTTTTACCCCCGGTAATCTTCTGGATATATCTGTCCAGATCATCCCCAAACAGGCGTTCTCCATGAAACGGGAACCCAGTTAAATATTTTTTGCATGAAGCCTCAGCTTCCCAATGTTTAAGCCAAAGGGACCTGCACATGTGTACCAGCAGGAGAGTGAGGCGAGATGCTTGCTGAGCAGAATCCATAATGGCATCAACCATAAAACACAAGGCTTTAGGAAGGTCTGCATGAGCCTCGGCCTCCTCAGTGGAAAGGAGGCTAAGCACCTGCTTCATTTGTTCCTTGAGGAACTGGCACATGCCAATTGCTGTGACCGTAGGCTGAACCACAGCGACTGCCACAAAGAAAGAGGCTTTAAATAAAGTTTCCAGCTTTTTGTCAGTTGGATCCTTAAACCCTTGAGCATTGTTAGGTCAGGTTCTTATTCACACAAGAAACAGCCGCGTCTATGGCTGGGACTCCCCATTTCTTGGTGAAACTTTCCTCCACCGGATAAAGCATAGAAAACCTTTTAGGAGGAGAAAATAGTTTAACTGGGTGATAATGGCTGCGCTGCTATCAATCTATCCAATCAAGCAATCTCAGATTTGTAGGGTTCCCGGAACGCGCGGAGGGCCCCCATCCTGAAAAATTCCTTTACCCCATGTTATAGAACACGCACACCTCCTTGCCCCCCTCCAGAAGGTGCCCTACCACGCTCCATTATTGCACGCATACTCAACTTCCAGGATAAAGTTGCCATTCTGCGACACGCACGAGAAAAAGGCCTGCTTAAATACATCTATCCTGACTTTTCTGCTGAAGTCCAACGCCAACGTATCTCCTTCTCGGCAGTGAAAACTCGCTTGCGCACAGAAGGCCTGTCCTACGCCATGTTCTTTCCTGCTAAACTGCACATCATCCAAGATGGTAAGGCTCATTTCTATACCAGCCCTAAAGAGGCCATGGCATGGCTGAATGACCAATATGGCATGGCCACAGGCACAGAAGGAACTGACGATGCCACTGATCCAGGACACCACCTGCCAGTTGCCTTACTACCGTACCCCCTGTACATCCCTGAGTGTATCCTGTGCCTCTATGTCTAACTTAGGGATGAACACCCCCGGGTTCGGTTCGCACCAGAACCTTCGAACGGACCGAAAGTTCGCGCAAATTTTCGAACCCTATTCATTATAATGGACGCGAACGTTCGAAATCAAAATTGCTAATTACAACGGCCAATATGCATGTTAATGTCATAAAACAGGTTTGGGGACCCGGGTCCTGCCCCAGGGGACATATATCAATGCAAAAAGAACTTTTAAAAACTAAAGTTTTTTCGGGAGCAGTCATTTTAATGATGCATAAAGTGAAAAAAAAAAAAGTGAAATTTTCCTTTAAATATGGTACCTGGGGGGTGTCTAAAGTATGCCTGTGAAGTGGCATGTGTTTCCCGTGTTTAGAACTGTCCTTGCACAAAATGACATTTGTAAAGGAAAAAAAGAAGCCATTTAAAACCACTTGCGGCTTTAATGTCATGTCTTGTCCTGGCCGCCATATGGCTGAAAATCCTTGAGAAAAATGGCATGGCTACCCCTTCACCCCCCCCCCCCCCCACCCCGGCCCTTTGGGTCTTGTATGGATATTAAGGGGGACCCCGCACCCAAAATAAAACCCTATACCTACAACCCTATATACTCTGAACAGCAGTATATAGGTGGTGCAAACAAGACACGGACTGTAGGTTTGTTCTTAAGTAGAATCTGAACAGGTACATTATGAAGTGTAGCTCCATCCCAAAAAAAATCTATTTTTAAGCTTTTTGGAGAACATAGGGAGGGGGTATCACCCCTGTAACATTTGCTGTCTTTGCACATCTGTTCAGAACATGTCACCTCACTTTCCGTCCCAATGACAAATGTTTTTGGAAAAGTGGGGTTTTAATTGAAACAAGGATTGGTGATAAAGCATCAGTAGAGAGGAGATACCTTTTTCCCAAATTAAATCTAACATGATAGAACTTCCCTTCCTAGGGGTAGATTTCCTCTCACTTCCTGTTTCTCTTTCCGTTCGCAAGTAGGAGTCGTTTGTAAGTTGGATGTTTGAAAGTAGGGGCCTGCCGTATATACTCTGCAGAAATTTGCCCTATTAGATGTTGGTGTAGCCACAAGACTGGTGGGCACAGGAATGGCCCTGCTGTGAGTTAATAGATCGAGATTTGTACTTGCATGCACCTGTTGAACCGGGCAGAAAAATTGGGCCTTTGGTGGTGGTGGTGGTGGTGGTGGTGGTGGACGGTGTTGCCACAAGACTGTAAGCCCTCACAGTTACTCTTGGTGGGTGCAGGAATGGGCCCTGCTGTGAGTTATTAGATCAAGATTTGTAATTGCATGCACCTGTTGAACAGGGCAGACAAATTGGGCCTTTGGCGGTGGTGGTGGTGGACGGTGTTGCCACAAGACTGTAGGCCCTCATAGTTACTCTTGGTGGGCGCAGGAATGGGCCCTGCTGTGAACTATTAGATCAAGATTTGTAATTACACGCCCCTGTTAAACAGGGGCTGAAAAATTGGGCCTTAGGCATTGGTGCTGGTGCCACAACACTGCAACCCCTCACAGATACTGTACTCTTAGCACAGCAATGAGACCTGTTGCAAAGCATTGCCTAAAAATTGTAATTGCACGCCCCAACAGGGGCTGAAAAATTGTGCCTTAGGCACTGGTGCTGGTGCCACAACACTGCAACCCCTCACAGATACTGTACTTGGAGCACAGCAGTCACACCTGTTGCGAAGCATCTTTTTAAAAAATTGTAATTACACGCCCCTGTTATACAGGGGCCCCTGACAGATACTGTACTTGGAGCACAGCAGTCACACCTGTTGCGAAGCATCTTTTTAAAAAATTGTAATTACACGCCCCTGTTATACAGGGGCTGAAAAATTGTGCCTTAGGCACTGGTGCTGGTGCCACAACACTGCAACCCCTCACAGATACTGTACTCTGAGCACAGCAATGAGACCTGTTGCAAAGCATTGCCTAAAAATTGTAATTACACGCCCCAACAGGGGCTGAAAAATTGTGCCTTAGGCACTGGTGCTGGTGCCACAACACTGCAACCCCTCACAGATACTGTACTTGGAGCACAGCAGTCACACCTGTTGCGAAGCATTTTTAAAAAAAATTGTAAGTACACGCCCCTGTTATACAGGGGCTGAAAAATTGTGCCTTAGGCACTGGTGTGGTGGCATGGATCATTGAGGAGGAGGAAGAGGATAGTCAGTGAACATAACAGGACAGTCACTCAGCATCAGCATAGGCAGTCTTGAAGGGATGTGACATTATAAATTATTCCGTTATATCCGCTTCAGGTGCCTGGTAGCTGGTGGTGATCCAAGACTGATTCATTTTTATGAAGGTCAGTCGATCAACCGAGTCGGTGGACAGGCGCACCCTATGATCGGTGACAAATCCTCCAGCAGCACTGAATGTGCGTTCGGAAAGAACGCTGGATGCAGGACAGGCCAGTAGCTCAATTGCATACTGTGCAAGCTCTGGCCAGTGATCCATCCTCAGGACCCAGTAAGCCAGAGGATTTTCGGTGGGAAAGGTGTCCAAGTCTGACCTTGCCCCTAGGTATTCCTGCACCATGTATATCAGACGCTGGCGATGGTTTAGTCCGCAGCCCCAAGGTATGATCGGTTCGATCATACCTTGGGGCTGCGGACTAAAAAAATTGTCTGAACGCATCGGTCAGACGTCCACCTTCCCCACCGCTCCTTCTGCTACTGACCGAAGCCTCAGCAACTCGTCGTCCAGGACCAGGAGTTTGTAACCTCCCAGTTTCTGGGAACGCGTTGCACAGACCTTTCTGCAAGGCCTCCCTGAAATGTCTCATCCTCTGCTCCCTCTGCGACGGAAAGATAAGGTCCGCAACCTTACCCTTGTACCGTGGATCAAGGAGAGTGGCCAGACAGTAATGGTCCCTCTCCTTGATCCGAAGAACACGAGGATCCTTCCGCAGGCTTTGCAGGATCAGGGAGGCCATGCAGCGTAGGTTAGCTGAGGCATTCGGTCCGGAGTCTTCTGGGTCACTGAGGATGACATGATCGCCAGCCACCTCCTCCCAGCCACGTACAAGTCCACTGGTTTGTTGGGACTGTACATCATCCCTAAAAGACTGCTGCTGCTGATGCTGAGTGCCAGGCTCCACCTCCATGCTCACACAATCCTCCTCCTCCTCCTCCTCCTCCTCATCCTCATCCTCTTCCTGTGTGATGGGTGGGACAGAAGGAACACTGTCTGGATAAAGGGGGCCTTGAGAGGCAAGGAAGTCCTCCTCTTCCTGCCTCTGTTCTGCCTCAAGTGCCCTGTCCATTATCCCACGCAGCGTATGCTCCAACAGGTGGACAAGAGGTACAGTGTCACTGATGCATGCACTGTCACTGCTCACCATCCTCGTGGCCTCCTCAAATGGTGAGAGGACAATGCATGCATCCCTGATCATGCTCCACTGGCGTGGGGAAAAAAAGCCAAGCTCCCCTGACCCTGTCATGGTGCCGTAGTCAAAGGTACTCATTGATGGCCCTCTGCTGCATGTGCAGTCGCTGCAGCATGGCCAACGCTGAGTTCCACCTGGTGGGCATGTCACATATTAGGCGGTTCTTGGGCAGGTTCAGCTCCTTTTGCAGCTCAGTCAGCCGAGCACTGGCATTATAAGATCGGCGGAAATGCACACAGACTTTCCTGGCCTGCCTCAGGACATCCTGTAAGCCTGGGAACCTGCCCAAGAACCGCTGCACCACCAGGTTGAGGACGTGAGCCATACAGGGCACATGGGTGAGCTGCCCCTGTCGCAGGGCGGAGAGGAGGTTGGTGCCATTGTCAGAAACGACCATTCCTGGCTTAAGCTGGCGTGGCATCAACCACCTCTCGGCCTGCCCCTGCAGAGCTGCCAGAACCTCTGGCCCAGTGTGGCTCCTGTCCCCCAAACACACCAGCGCAAGCACGGCATGGCATCTTTTTGCCTGCGTACTTGCGTAGCCCCTTGTACGCCTACGGAGCACCGCTGGTTCCGAGGACAGAGCACTGGAGGAAGAAGAAGAGGAGGGGGTGGAGGAGAGAGGTGTGTCACAACCAGTAGTAGCATTTTGGAGGCGTGGTGGCGGAACAACCTCCAACACTACTGCACCTTGTCCTGCATCCCTCCCAGCTGCCCATAGAGTGACCCAATGGGCCGTGAAAGAAAGATAACGTCCCTGTCCATGCCTGCTGGACCATGAGTCAGCGGTAATATGCACCTTACCGCTGACCGCCCTGTCCAACGAGGCATGGACATTGCCTTCCACATGCCGCTAGAGAGACGGAATCGCCTTCCGTGAGAAAAAGTGGCGTTTGGGAACCTGCCACTGAGGAACCGCACATTGAACAAACTCACGGAAGGGGGCCGAGTCTACCAAATGAAAAGGCAGCAGTTGAAGTGCTAGCAATTTAGCCAAGCTAGCATTCAACCGCTGGGCATGTGGATGGCTGGGAGTATACTTCTTTCGACGGTCCAGCAGCTGGGGCAGGGAAATTTGCCTGCTACAATCGGACGTCGGTGTACTGCAAGTACTTGGTTGTGACACACCTAATTCTACACCTTCAGTCCTCTCAGAGCAGCTTTCAGAGAGGACTGAAGATATAGTGGGGATGGAGATCCCAGCTGATGAGGAGCAAGGAGAGGTCCGCTTTGTTCTTTGGTGTGGGTCTTTTATGTGTGCTTGCCAACGAGCTGCATGGCAGGTCGACATATGTCTGCTCATGCTTGTGGTGCCCAAGCGGCTGATGTTTTGGCCACGCGAGATACGCTTGAGACAAATATTGCAAATAGCAGTGGTGCGATCTGATGCACTCGTCTCAAAAAAGGCCCACACCAAAGAACTTTTCTGATAACGTGCAGAGGCAGCGCCCTGCACAGGCGGAGCTCTGCGGTGTGGTACAGTTGCTGTGCTGGCCTCTAGCTGGCCTCCAGGGGGTATCCTGACTCGTTGGACATGTGACGCCGCATCCTCCTCCTCCTCGTCCCTCCTCCTCCTCTCTCCCTTCAGGCACCCACGTGGAGTCAGTGACCTCATCATCCCCTCCCTCTTCACCACTAGAGCAAACCTGGCAGTAAGCTGCAGCTGGTGGAACAGTACTGCCAGATTGCTGTCCTTCAGCATCCCCTCTCTCTGCGCGCACACTACTGACTTCCTCAAGCTGGGTATCATCATCCGAGCCTTCAAATCATTGGGCATCCTCCTGGAGCATGTACCCAACACTGTGCTCAAAGAGTTCGGGGGACTCCTCAGGAGGACATGGTGGGTCTAGGGAAGGGGTGGCTGATGATGCCATTGACTACGCATTGGCAGGTGCTCTGCCAGTACCCTGAGCCTGGGTGAGAGAGGATGAGGAGTATGAGGAGGGCTTGGTCATCCATTCTACCAAGCCTTCAGCATGATGCGGCTTCACATGTCCAGCTGCCGAAAACAAAGACAAGCGTGTCCCATGGCCACGTGCTGATGACGATGCGCGACCACGTCCACGGCCAGCACTGTTGTCTCTAGAAACAGAGCCTGCCTGCCCTGTGTTCTTGCCTCGGCACGCTCTGCCTCTCCTTGGCGGTCTTCCAGCCATTGTAGTCGGTAGTGTATATAGTATAAAAAATGGGTGCTGCTGAGAAGAAAATATAGGAGCTCTGTGTGATGCCACTAACACACTAGAAGTCCTGTGGGTGCTGCTGAGAAGAAAATATAGGAGCTCTGTGTGATGCCACTAACACACTAGAAGTCCTATGGGTGCTTCTGGGAAGAAAATATAGGAGCTCTGTGTGATGCCACTAACACACTAGAAGTCCTGTGGGTGCTGCTGAGAAGAAAATATAGGAGCTCTGTGTGATGCCACTAACACACTAGAAGTCCTTTGGGTGCTTCTGGGAAGAAAATATAGGAGCTCTGTGTGATGCCACTAACACACTAGAAGTCCTGTGGGTGCTGCTGAGAAGAAAATATAGGAGCTCTGTGTGATGCCACTAACACACTAGAAGTCCTATGGGTGCTTCTGGAAGAAAATATAGGAGCTCTGTGTGATGCCACTAACACACTAGAAGTCTTGTAGGTGCTGCTGAGAAGAAAATATAGGAGCTCTGTGTGATGCCACTAATACACTAGAAGTCCTATGGGTGCTTCTGGGAAGAAAATATAGGAGCTCTGTGTGATGCCACTAACACACTAGAAGTCCTATGGGTGCTTCTGGGAAGAAAATATAGGAGCTCTGTGTGATGACACTAACACACTAGAAGTCCTGTGGGTGCTGCTGAGAAAAAAATATAGGAGCTCTGTGTGATGCCACTAACACACTAGAAGTCCTATGGGTGCTTCTGGGAAGAAAATATAGGAGCTCTGTGTGATGCCACTAACACACTAGAAGTCCTATGAGTGCTTCTGGGATGAAAATATAGGAGCTCTGTGTGATGCCACTAACACACTAGAAGTCCTGTGGGTGCTGCTGAGAAGAAAATATAGGAGCTCTGTGTGATGCCACTAACACACTAGAAGTCCTATGGGTGCTTCTGGGAAGAAAATATAGGAGCTCTGTGTGATGCCACTAACACACTAGAAGTCCTATGGGTGCTTCTGGGAAGAACATATAGGAGCTCTGTGTGATGCCACTAACACACTAGAAGTCCTGTGGGTGCTGCTGAGAAGAAAATATAGGAGCTCTGTGTGATGCCACTAACACACTAGAAGTCCTATGGGTGCTTCTGGGAAGAAAATATAGGAGCTCTTTGTGATGCCACTAACACACTAGAAGTCCTATGGGTGCTTCTGGGAAGAAAATATAGGAGCTCTGTGTGATGACACTAACACACTAGAAGTCCTATGGGTGCTTCTGGGAAGAAAATATAGGAGCTCTGTGTGATGCCACTAACACACTAGAAGTCCTGTGGGTGCTGCTGAGAAGAAAATATAGGAGCTCTGTGTGATGCCACTAACACACTAGAAGTCCTATGGGTGCTTCTGGGAAGAAAATATAGGAGCTTTGTGTGATGCCACTAACACACTAGAAGTCCTATGGGTGCTTCTGGGAAGAAAATATAGGAGCTCTGTGTGATGCCACTAACACACTAGAAGTCCTATGGGTGCTGCTGAGAAGAAAATATAGGAGCTCTGTGTGATGCCACTAACACACTAGAAGTCCTATGGGTGCTTCTGGGAAGAAAATATAGGAGCTCTGTGTGATGCCACTAACACACTAGAAGTCCTATGGGTGCTTCTGGGAAGAAAATATAGGAGCTCTGTGTGATGCCACTAACACACTAGAAGTCCTGTGGGTGCTTCTGAGAAGAAAATATAGGAGCTCTGTGTGATGCCACTAACACACTAGAAGTCCTATGGGTGCTTCTGGGAAGAAAATATAGGAGCTCTGTGTGATGCCACTAACACACTAGAAGTCCTGTGGGTGCTGCTGAGAAGAAAATATAGGAGCTCTGTGTGATGCCACTAACACACTAGAAGTCCTATGGGTGCTTCTGGGAAGAAAATATAGGAGCTCTGTGTGATGCCACTAACACACTAGAAGTCCTATGGGTGCTTCTGGGAAGAAAATATAGGAGCTCTGTGTGATGACACTAACACACTAGAAGTCCTGTGGGTGCTGCTGAGAAAAAAATATAGGAGCTCTGTGTGATGCCACTAACACACTAGAAGTCCTATGGGTGCTTCTGGGAAGAAAATATAGGAGCTCTGTGTGATGCCACTAACACACTAGAAGTCCTATGAGTGCTTCTGGGATGAAAATATAGGAGCTCTGTGTGATGCCACTAACACACTAGAAGTCCTGTGGGTGCTGCTGAGAAGAAAATATAGGAGCTCTGTGTGATGCCACTAACACACTAGAAGTCCTATGGGTGCTTCTGGGAAGAAAATATAGGAGCTCTGTGTGATGCCACTAACACACTAGAAGTCCTATGGGTGCTTCTGGGAAGAACATATAGGAGCTCTGTGTGATGCCACTAACACACTAGAAGTCCTGTGGGTGCTGCTGAGAAGAAAATATAGGAGCTCTGTGTGATGCCACTAACACACTAGAAGTCCTATGGGTGCTTCTGGGAAGAAAATATAGGAGCTCTTTGTGATGCCACTAACACACTAGAAGTCCTATGGGTGCTTCTGGGAAGAAAATATAGGAGCTCTGTGTGATGACACTAACACACTAGAAGTCCTATGGGTGCTTCTGGGAAGAAAATATAGGAGCTATGTGTGATGCCACTAACACACTAGAAGTCCTGTGGGTGCTGCTGAGAAGAAAATATAGGAGCTCTGTGTGATGCCACTAACACACTAGAAGTCCTATGGGTGCTTCTGGGAAGAAAATATAGGAGCTCTGTGTGATGCCACTAACACACTAGAAGTCCTATGGGTGCTTCTGGGAAGAAAATATAGGAGCTTTGTGTGATGCCACTAACACACTAGAAGTCCTGTGGGTGCTGCTGAGAAGAAAATATAGGAGCTCTGTGTGATGCCACTAACACACTAGAAGTCCTATGGGTGCTTCTGGGAAGAAAATATAGGAGCTCTGTGTGATGCCACTAACACACTAGAAGTCCTATGGGTGCTTCTGGGAAGAAAATATAGGAGCTCTGTGTGATGCCACTAACACACTAGAAGTCCTGTGGGTGCTGCTGAGAAGAAAATATAGGAGCTCTGTGTGATGCCACTAACACACTAGAAGTCCTATGGGTGCTTCTGGGAAGAAAATATAGGAGCTCTGTGTGATGCCACTAACACACTAGAAGTCCTGTGGGTGCTGCTGAGAAGAAAATATAGGAGCTCTGTGTGATGCCACTAACACACTAGAAGTCCTATGGGTGCTTCTGGGAAGAAAATATAGGAGCTCTGTGTGATGCCACTAACACACTAGAAGTCCTATGGGTGCTTCTGGGAAGAAAATATAGGAGCTCTGTGTTATGCCACTAACACACTAGAAGTCCTGTGGGTGCTGCTGAGAAGAAAATATAGGAGCTCTGTGTGATGCCACTAACACACTAGAAGTCCTATGGGTGCTTCTGGGAAGAAAATATAGGAGCTCTGTGTGATGCCACTAACACACTAGAAGTCCTGTGGGTGCTGCTGAGAAGAAAATATAGGAGCTCTGTGTGATGCCACTAACACAGTAGAAGTCCTATGGGTGCTTCTGGGAAGAAAATATAGGAGCTCTGTGTGATGCCACCAACACACTAGAAGTCCTATGGGTGCTTCTGGGAAGAAAATATACGAGCTCTGTTTGCTGCCACTAACACACTAGAAGTCCTATGGGTGCTTCTGGGAAGAAAATATAGGAGCTATGTGTGATGCCACTAACACACTAGAAGTCCTGTGGGTGCTGCTGAGAAGAAAAATATAGGAGCTCTGTGTGATGCCACTAACACACTAGAAGTCCTATGGGTGCTTCTGGGAAGAAAATATAGGAGCTCTGTGTGATGCCACTAACACACTAGAAGTCCTATGGGTGCTTCTGGGAAGAAAATATAGGAGCTTTGTGTGATGCCACTAACACACTAGAAGTCCTGTGGGTGCTGCTGAGAAGAAAATATAGGAGCTCTGTGTGATGCCACTAACACACTAGAAGTCCTATGGGTGCTTCTGGGAAGAAAATATAGGAGCTCTGTGTGATGCCAATAACACACTAGAAGTCCTATGGGTGCTTCTGGGAAGAAAATATAGGAGCTCTGTGTGATGCCACTAACACACTAGAAGTCCTGTGGGTGCTTCTGGGAAGAAAATATAGGAGCTCTGTGTGATGCCACTAACACACTAGAAGTCCTATGGGTGCTTCTGGGAAGAAAATATAGGAGCTCTGTGTGATGCCACTAACACACTAGAAGTCCTATGGGTGCTTCTGGAAGAAAATATAGGAGCTCTGTGTGATGCCACTAACACACTAGAAGTCCTATGGGTGCTTCTGGGAAGAAAATATAGGAGCTCTGTGGATGCCACTAACACACTAGAAGTCCTATGGGTGCTTCTGGGAAGAAAATATAGGAGCTCTGTGTTATGCCACTAACACACTAGAAGTCCTGTGGGTGCTGCTGAGAAGAAAATATAGGAGCTCTGTGTGATGCCACTAACACACTAGAAGTCCTATGGGTGCTTCTGGGAAGAAGAAAATATAGGAGCTCTGTGTGAATGCCACTAACACACTAGAAGTCCTGTGGGTGCTGCTGAGAAGAAAATATAGGAGCTCTGTGTGATGCCACTAACACAGTAGAAGTCCTATGGGTGCTTCTGGGAAGAAAATATAGGAGCTCTGTGTGATGCCACCAACACACTAGAAGTCCTATGGGTGCTTCTGGGAAGAAAATATACGAGCTCTGTTTGCTGCCACTAACACACTAGAAGTCCTATGGGTGCTTCTGGGAAGAAAATATAGGAGCTCTGTTTGCTGCCACTAACACACTAGAAGTCCTATGGGTGCTTCTGGGAAGAAAATATACGAGCTCTGTTTGCTGCCACTAACACACTAGAAGTCCTATGGGTGCTGTTGGGGTGCAATGCTGTGCTAACAGCACTGCGGTTGGTACTACTGAAATACTGTACTAACAGTAAAACACGCACCAGACTAATCCCCAGCAGCAGCTAATAACACACTAACTGTGCAATCAGCAGCAATGAATGATCAATGACTTAGGTCGCAATGGTTTAGCAAAGAAATAGCCAATGGTTTAGCAAAGAAGAGCAAATCTTTCTGTAGCAATGAATCAAGCTAAGACACAGAATCAGCAGACTGATCTCTCCTAAAGCCGGAACTCATGTGACCGGCGCCGACGGCGTGACGGCCTTTTAAATGGTGGGGCGTGTACTAAAGCCCCTGAGCTTTAATTGGCTACAGGCGTCCTGCCTGTAGCCAATTATTGCTCTCCGAGTTTCCGGCGCTGTGATTGGCCAAGCATGCGGGGTCACAGTGCATGCTTGGCCAATCATCAGCCAGCAATGCACTGCGCCGGCCGCGCCGCCTGCAATGCATTGCGGGGCCGCTCGCATCACACGAATGTGATGCGAACGGCCCAAATAGTTCTGGGCTCGCCGAGCAAGCGAACGCCCGGTGCTCGATGCGAACGTGGGTTTGCATCGAGCACCGGGCCCATCCCTAGTCTAACGCTTGTTTTTGTTTTTTTACCACCTTATCCCCTCAGCCGGGTGATACTCCTAACCTACTGAGTCGGCTACTGTGACTAACTTATTCATCCCTCTAGACTTCCATTTCTAGACTTCACTCTTCATCTGCATAGTTTGCCATCCTGCTCTGTCTGGAATGGAGGCCACAAGATCCTGCACTCCCCCCACGGCTAACAAGGCCATACATTCTACATAAGGACATGCTTATGTATCCCTATACCACCGGTTGAGAGCCCCACAAGATTCCACACTACCCTCTCACCAGCTAGTGACCTCCACCGATTTACGATCAGGACGGTCTATCGGTTTGGGATCCAAGGTTCGCTATGTTTGGGATGGTCGAGCGGGGAGGGGGGCAAAGGTTCTACGGGATTTTGTTGATGGGTTTTTCTTTTCTTTTTTTCCCCCCGTTTTGTTTTCTCTTCCCCCAAACCCCCCTTTTTTTTTCCCTTTCACAACCCATCTTTATTGTTAAAGATCTTACCTTATTCAATTTTGGCTCACATTCTCCAGCTGGCAGATCTACGCACTTTTTTGTACATGTGCTTGTATGTGCTTCAGGGGACACAGCCTATCTGGTCATGTACTGGTTTTCATGCTCATCCGTGCTTATTTACTACTGTATAATTTGTTATGGCGAAGCCTCTAAGGATAGTCTCATGGAACACTATGGGTCTGAATGCACCCCAGAAAAGATCTCTGGTTTTCTCTGTATTGAAAAAATGTCACCCCCATATCATTTGCCTCTAGGAGACTCCCCTTACAGGCTCCAAAACGAGGACCTTAAAACGCCCGTGGTTGTCCAACTCCTACCATGCTACTCACACTAATTATTCCAGGGGGGGTTTCTATCCTACTAGCCAAATCTCTCCCAGCTGAGATGATAAAAGTTAAAACAGACCCTGAAGGGTGGTTTATTGTTCTTACTTTACAAATATCCACTGTGACCTTTACTCTGGTGAACATATATATTCCCCCCCGTTCTCAGTGGAAGTACTCTCCAAATTGTCACTTCAGCTATTGACTAGACCCCCTGGCCCCCTACTCTATGTGAGGGACTTTAATGCTATTTTTGATCCAGCATTGGATCGCCTGGGGGTGGAGGTAGGCCCTTCCCCTCCTTTGTAGATCAGGTCCAGGTTCATGGCCTTACAGAAGTATGGTGCTGGAAACATCCGGATGTGCGTCACTTTTCCTGCCACTCAAACTCTTTCCCTGCCATGTCCAGGCTAGATATGGCGTTTGCCCCAGCTGAGACCCTCCCTGTTGTCTCTGCGGTTTCATATCTGCCCAGGGGGGTTTCTGATCATGCCCCTCTCTCTGTGGACCTTCTCCTTCTCCCAGGTTCGGAACCTGCAGTTTGGCACCTAGACCCTTACTGGTTGGAGGACGAGGTAGTGCAGGGGGAATGCAGGAAGGGCATTGCCAATTACTGGAGGGACAACCTGGATAAGGTGGATCCCTCCATTGAATAGGACGCATTCAAGACTACTCTGAGGGGCACCTTTATGTCCATCACGGGGGTCATACGCAAAAACAATCAGATGCTCACTGATGATCTTGAGACTGTTATGGTTTATGCCTCTAACCCTGCCTCTGGAGGCATGGCTACAGAGCCGTAGGGAGTACGAACTCCATCTGCTAGATGTCACGCAAAAACGCATGCTGCACGCTACTCAGAAATCATTCGAACATGGCAATAAAGCCGGACGTCTCGTGGCATACCTGACTAGACCTGACCATTCTCCCATTTCCATCCCACGTATTAGTACGGCCCAGGGCACCGTCAGTGATAACCCAGGGGATATCCTAGACTCCTTCTTATGCTTTTACAAAGACCTGTACACATCTAGGGTTGACTATCATGAATCCCAACTGAATGACTACTTGGCTGACATATCTCTCCCCTCCCTATCGAGTTAGGGGCGCGATATGCTGGAGGTTCCTATCTCAGTCAAGGAGATTACTGCGGCCATTTCACAAATGCCAGCGCATAAGACCCCTGGCCTGGACGGTTTCCCGGCTGAATGGTTCTCACAATTTAAAGACCTTGTGCCCCCCTTTCTTTTGCGGACCTATAAGAAAGCCCTAGAGGTTGGAGTCCTCCCCCCAACGATGCGGAAGGTTTGATCATTCTTCTATTGAAACCCCATAAGGACCCACTCAAATGCGAATCTTACCGTCCAATTTCGCTTATTAATGTGGACGTTAAGATGCTGGCCAAAAGACTAGCTAATCGTTTAAACAATGTAGTTGCATCCCTTGGCAACAGTGACCAAGGGGGCTTTATTCCCGGCAGGTCCACCGGGATGAATATTCGCAGGCTGTTTCACAACCTGCAATATCCACATGACTGTCCTCCTACTCGTGCCATTGTGTCTTTAGACACTTGCAAGGCATTTGACAGTGTGGAATGGCCATACCTTTTTTGGGTATTACAAATGTATGGCTTTGGCCCCTGTGTTGTAGCATGGATAAAACTCCTTTACACCTCCCCGGTAGCTCGGGTTCGAGTCAATTCTTCTATCACCTACCCCTTTCCAATCACTAGGGGCACTCGAGAGGGGTGCCCGTTGTCGTCCCTCTTGTTTTCCCTGGCCATGGAACCGCTTGAAGTTCGCATCCGCTCCCCCCCTCAATTAAAGAACTTCCAATTGCTAATATAGAGGAACGCATCTCACTTTATGCGTATGACACATTGGTGTATCTAGCTGACATAGATGAGTCACTATGGGCCCTGCTGGTGGAGGTCACTTTGGAGACTATTCTGGCTTCCGGGTGAATTAGGATAAGTCCAGCCTTTTCCCCTTGGACGTGACTGTTCCCCCCCAGATCCACCCTGACTCCAAACTACAGGTGGTGTCCTCCTTTAGGTACCTCGGGGTGCTGGTGCAGACCCCTTTATCTTCATATGTCACCAACAACTTAGATCCCCTCTTGGCCCGCCTTCAGAAGCAGACCAAGCAGTGGATGGATCTGCCTCTGGACCTCATGGGCAGGGCCAATGTTCTTAAAATGATATATTTACCTAGACTACTCTACATCCTTGCTAATTCCCCATGCAAAATACCTAAATCTATTTTTAATCGAATAGACACGATATGTACTACTTTCCTGTGGAAGGGTGGTTCCCCCAGGGTGGCACTTGAAACGATACGGCTGCCAGCACACTTGGCGTGCTTGGCGTTTCCCAACTTTTTCCTATATTATCTGGCATCCCAGCTGGTGCACATCCACGATTGGCTGGCTATCGCATCTTCCCTGGAAACCCTACATAATATCATCTACAGAGGCCGGGTCCCTGAACGCCCCAGAATCTCTGTACTTGACACTTCCCTTTCATTATTCCGCTATATTGTCACGAAGATATCCAAAACACACATGGCTGAAGTCCCCCAACAACCCTCTGTGGTTTAACCCTAATCTACAGGAATTGCTCTCCCTTCCTGACCCCAATCGCTGGTACTCCAAGGGAGTTAAATATTTATGCCACCTGTACAACGCCCAGGGCTTTAAAACTTTCTCCCAATTATGCTTAGATTTTGACCTACCAAGATCATACCTATTTTATTATTACCAGCTCAGGCATGCTATCCACGCTCAGTTTGGCTCACTGGATGACCCCACTGACTTGCCCCCATTGGAAAAACTACTCAGACAACCAGATCCCACCAAACTAGTCTCCACCTACTATGCAGCCCTAATGTCTGACTTTAACCCCAGGTTTCACAAGGCACAAGTGAAATGGTCCTCCCTGGGCATCTCTCTGATGGACGAAGACTGGTCAGAATTTAGTGACACATATTAAATCTCTGTTATTGCTTCTCGGGACCGCATCATACAGGTAAAGATTTTTCACCAGACCCACCTCACCCCGGCTAGGTTGCACAAGCTGTTTCCGCAGCTGTGACCAAGAGGCCGATTTCCTACATTGCTTCTGGGCATGCCCGATGGTCCAGGATTTCTGGAAGGAACTGGGTGCCTTTATTTTGTCAGTATTGGGCCTCCCAAATATAATCCAACCCAAGAACTGCTTGTTAGGCGTTTTTGGTGATTTACCCATATCATCCCATGCCAAGAGACTTTTATGTAAAAAAACTGCTGTCCTGGAAGGGTGCACAGACCTCTCTGAAATCCCTCTGGTTAAAACTTATTAATGACTCTATCCCACTGTACAAACTTACTTTTGAACTCCGGAAATGGAACAAAACCTTTCACAAAGTTTGGGGTAGATGGTTGGCTAGTCCATTAACCCTCTCCCAGCACTGATTATACTACCCTTGATTGTCCATTGATGGGCTGTGCCCCAGAGATCTCTAATGTCTGGTCCTACACTATTACCATGTCCTGGTAGCATACTTGAGCTTTTTATCTTTGTGCCTATTTTGTACCTTTTGCACTGATGTCTGTGTCATTTTCTATGATTGATCATATTGCCTAATGCTACATACCTCTGTATAACCAAGCTGTCTAGTACTATTGCTGTTTTTTTGTGTTTGTTTTTTTATGCTTGTTGGTTTGTCTAAAACCTAATAAAAATATCTTTAAAAAATAAATAAAAATCTATCTAATCAAGACCGGAGAACCCCAGGCAGAGAGGAAGAGCGCGTCTCCACCGAGGGAACGAAGGGGTCAGGTGAGTAAAACGGGGGGGGGCTGGGTGGCCGGTCAGTGTCAGAAGTTTACAACCCCTTTAAGTGTATTTTGGTACCAGGCATGCATAATTCACAGCAGGTTAAATGGTCATATTAAATCTTCCAGGTGATGTATGTATCCCTTAAATATATATGTTTAGTCTTTATCAAATCCTAATTGCATTCCACTCAAAAATATGTTAATTGTCTGATTTTAAATCCGTGTCATCTGGAAATATTGATACAGTTAGGAAAGTGACATAAAGTGAGTTTCCACTGAGGTATAAACAAACACTCCTGCACTCCTACATCACATCCCTCAGATTTTTTGATTGGGTGGGAATTGACTCATTGACACCCTCTAAAGGATCATCGGAGGCCGATCCAGGGCTGGAGCATCCCAATAAGTACGCTCCATTGAGTGACATTGGTGAAACCAGTCAGGGATAAGCACTGCTGGAGCTGAGGGACTCTCCTAGCTGCCGGGGAAGAACTCCTCCAGTGAGAGGGGGGGGGGGAGCGAAGGGAAAGGAAAGACAGATTCTGGTGGTCAGGGACGCAATTCTTAGAAGGACAGAGAGAGCAATCTGTAACAAAGACCTGAAACACCAAACTGTATGTTGTCTACCGGGCGCTCGGGTTCGGCACATGATGGATCTGGTGGACAGATTACTGGGAGGGCTGGGGAAGACCCGGCTGTCATGGTGCACGTTGTCACCAATGACAAAGTCAAAGGCAGATGGAGTGTCCTAAAGAACAATTTTAGGGACTTGGAAGCTAAATTGAGTAAAAGGACCTCCAAGGTAGTATTCTCAGGAATACTACCGGTACCACGAGCCACACCAGAAAGGGAGATTAGGAAAGTAAACAAGTGGCTGAGGAACTGGTGTAGTAAGGTGGGGTTTGCGTTCCTGGAGGACTGGGCCGACTTCTCAGTCGGTCACCAGTACTATAGAAGGGACTGACTTCACCTAAATGAGGAGGGTGCAGATCGGCTGGGAGTGAAAATGGCCAAAAAGTTAGAGGGGTTTTTAAACTAGGCGACGGGGGGAGGGTCCAGAGGTAGTATAGTAGTATAGAGGTAGAGATAGACAGCACGGAACATATTCAAGAGGATAGTATTGGGGGCATTCGTGGTATGTTGACTAAAGCACATAAACCCAAGGTAAGCATCGTAACAAGTCCTAGTTGCAATCTCGGAACACCCAATAGGAGGATAGTATACGACCGGTCTATGCCAGGAGCCTGGCGAACGAGATGGGTGAACTAGAGATACTTTTGTCCGAGGAGGATTTGGATTTTGTGGGAATTTCAGAGACCTGGTTCAACAGCTCTCATGATTGGCTGGCAACCATTCAAGGGTATACTTTTTATCGCAGGGATAGAGAGGGTAAAAAAGGGGGAGGGGTATGCCTATATATCAAGAATAATGTACAAGTGAATGTGAGAGATGACATCACTAAGGGAGCTAGGGACAAGGTAGAATCCTTATGGGTAGAGCTCTAAATAGATGAAGCTAAGGGGAAATAATACTGGGAGTATGCTATAGGCCCCCTAACCTGAGGGATGAGGGGGAGACGGATGTCCTATCACAATTTGGATTAGCAGCAAAGATGGGAAGTGTTATCATAATGGGGGATTTTAATTATCCAGACATAGACTGGGTGGAGGGAACCACGCATTTGTCTAAGTCTCGCCAGTTCCTAAATGTCTTGCAGGACAATTTTATTGGTCAGATGATAGACGCACCAACTAAAAATAAAGCATTACTGAATCTACTGATTAACAACAGTACAGACCTGATCATGGATGTGGAAATACGGGGCAATTTAGGAAACAGTGATCACAGGTCAATTGGCTTCAGTATAAATCACACAAATAGGAAACATAAGGGGAAGACAAAGACACTGAATTTCAAAAGAGACAATTTCCCTAAACTACGAACCTTGCTACAAAGCATAAATTGGGATAAAATCTTAGGATCAAAGAACACGGAGGAGAGATGGGTTTGCTTTAAGAGCATATTAAATAAGGGCATTAGGCAATGCATCCCATTGGATAATAAATTTAAAAGAGCGAACAAAAGTCCTGGATGGCTTAACTCCAATGTAAAAATGCATATAAAAGCAAAAGAGAAGGCCTTAAAAAAATACAAGGTTGAGGGATCATCAGAATTCAGACTTTATAAAGAATGTAACAAGAAATGTAATGGTGCAATTAGGGTGGCTAAGACAAAACACGAAAGACACATAGCGGAGGAGAGCAAAAAAAATCCCAAGAAATTCTTTAAGTAGGTAAACAGTAAAAAAGGGAGGACAGACCATATTAACCCCATAAAAAATGAGGACGGACATCTGGTTACAAAGAATGGGGAGATGTCGAAGGTATTGAATTTATTCTTCTTTTCAGTCTTCACAAGGGAATCGGGGGGCTTCAGTAACCAAATCTGCAGTGTTTATCCTCATGACACATCACAGGAAGCACCTCCATGGTTAACAGAGGACAGAATTTAAATTAGACTTGGGAAACCTAACATTAATAAATCACCGGGACCAGATGGCTTGCACCAGAGGGCAGGGCCGAATCATGGGCCTGGTGCTGAAGATTTTGCTGAGCCTAAGGCCCCCTCGTCGATGTGTGCTCTGAGGTGAAATGGTGCAGCAGCACAGGTCCAATCCTACTGAAGTCCCAGGCTTCCATAAGAGCCATGAATCGGTGTGAGAGGCACACCTTGAGGTGAGGTTGAAGGGCATACATCACTACTGAAGCCAAATACCAGGCTTTTATTAGGACTGCCTGCCGGTGTCCATTATTAATCCCACCGCCACCCAGCCCAGGTGGTTCGTGCAGAATGCAGCACTGGTCAGGCTTTTTCCCGTCGACCCATTGTTTTCCGTGCATGGCCTGTTCTTTTTTGGGTGGCTGGGCCCAGGGCTTTTCTTCTCAGAGAATAGGTGCAGGAACACATGGGTTCAGGAGATCATAATACACAGAGCACTGGCTTCAGGACTGCATAATACACAGAGCACTGGGTTCAGGACTGCGTAATACACAGAGTGCTGGGTTCAGAAGCTGGGTTTCTGAGTTTACAAGTGAAAGAAAATAGCGGTGACAGTGAAACTGGGCAGCCTGGGGCCTATATTAAGTTAGAGGCCTGGTGCTGCAGCTCCAATAGCCCCTACGTTAATCTGGCCCTGCCAGAGGGTACTTAGGGAACTCAGTCAATTAATTGCCAGACCATTGTTCCTAATTTTTACGGACAGTCTACTGAGGGTGGTGACAAATGGGGAGTACTCAGAATGATTAGGGGTGGGTAGTGGGGTCCCCCGGGGTTCGGACCAATCCTATTTAATTTGTTCATAAACAACCTGGAGGATGGGGTAAACAGTTCAATCTCTGTTTACGATACTAAGCTAAGCAGGGCAATAACTTCTCCACAGGATGTGGAAACCTGCAAAAAATTATGAACAAATTAATGGGTTGGGCAACTGAGGTTTAATGTAGAAAAATGTAAAATAATGCATTTGGGTGGCCAAAATATAAATGCAATCTATACACTGGGGAGAGAACCTCTGGGGGAATCTAAGATGGAAAAGGACCTGGGGGTCCTAGTAGATGACAGGCTCAGCAATGGCATGCAAATTAAAACTCCAGAGATAAAACGATAATTCTCCTGCTCTACAAGACTCTGGTTCGGCCGCACCTGGAGTATGCTGTCCAGGTCTGGGCACCAGTTCTCAGGAAGGATGTACTGGAAATGGAGCGAGTACAAAGAAGGGCAACAAAGCTAATAAAGGGTCTGGAGGATATTAGTTATGAGGAAAGGTTGTGAGCACTGAACTTAGGGCAATTTCATTATATTAGGCAAAATTGTTCAGGCAGAAAATATTTCATTGTGTAAGCTGATCTTTTAAAACAGAATATCCTGGATACGGGGGACAAAGAGTAAATTTCTTGACCAGGAGATAAGAGCTTACTTATGAAAGCACAAGCTCACGTTATGGACATGTGTTGTATGACTTCATCATTATTTTTTATTAAATTTGAACATGGTTGTACATGGTTATATTTGCACGTGTTACAATGGTTTACACCTATTTCAATGTGTGATATATACCTTTAAGGCATGAGTCTTAAAGCGATAGCACCCCTTGTTTGTATTAAACAAATGAGAGTTAGGCTGTTTTCTTTTGTTTTTGCGTTAAAAAAGCAGAAGAAAAATGCATAATCACGAACCCTTCACACTGGTCAGTTTTAAGTTCCGCTTGCTGCTATTTTGGTGTAAAAAAAACGCACCAAAAAAGCACCCCCCCCCTTTTAAATGAACGGAAAATAATGCACCAAAAATACATCAGAGCTAATTGCTGGAGCATCAGGGGGGAAGGGGATTGAACAGGATGGACGTGTAGCGAAGGAGCTCCTCCTAGGTCTGGGAGACGACCTGCAGCTGACCACAATGAGCTACAGATGATCCCCACCCACCCTCCCTAAGCCGACGATATGCTGCTCTGACCACAGCTGAAGGACACATCTTTTCAACCTCTCTGCAGCTTAGCTTGCTGGCTGGCGGAAAGCGCAAATAGCG
Source organism: Lithobates sylvaticus (assembly GCA_028564925.1). Classification (NCBI taxonomy): domain Eukaryota; kingdom Metazoa; phylum Chordata; class Amphibia; order Anura; family Ranidae; genus Lithobates; species Lithobates sylvaticus. The sequence continues at coordinate 92,879,477 of CM053031.1, read as the reverse complement.
GTGAAAAGGCTCCAAGAAAAGCGCTGGGATATAATCCCAAGAGAGACAGAAAAAGTTCCCAGCGATCTCTTACCTGCAGTGATGGGAACGAGGCGTCCCCAGAGTGCTGACTAAAGACCCCCCTTCGGCCGAAGCCGGGATATACCGAACGGGATACACGCCATACAAACCGTGTGGATTCGACGGCCCGTCGCACGCGGAGATACCAAACGGCCTGGGAAGGTAACACAACAGACCAATGTTGCAGCAACCACCGCTGTGAAGACTACATGAAGCGGAGGTCTCCACAGGGAATCCCTAGAGTGACTGTGCAGGACTAACGGAACCAGCAGATAAGTACCCCATCTCATATACCCTACAGACTAAAGGTAAAGCGGAGGGGACCGACAAAAAAACCCCGTTTTTTTCCTTTTTCTTTTTCCCTTTGGATATGTGCTATGGCATAAAAACTGAAAAGGAATAACTGTATAATAAAGGGTATTAAGGGCATAAACGTCACGTCACTCTAGTGAGACCTACACTGTAGTGGGACCTACAGAAACCAGCAGAAAAACACCCAAATATAACCCTCCTGTAGAGAGAAAGACCTCACCGTAAAAGGGTTAAATAATTAATTACATAACTGTACAGAATACCCATTAAAGATATTCCTGGTATATCTGATAAACCTTGCTGACAGTTAACAAAGAATACAGAGTACAATAAAGAGTTTTGAAAAGAAAGGAAAGGAAAAAAAAAGAGAAAAAAAGGGGAAGTTTAACCTAATGAAAAATGGACGGCTAAAAAAGGATTTAAATTGGGGGTGAAGATAGTGCAACCCGGGAGATACCTCCCCACCAGACAGATTAAAAAAGTTATAAGAAAGACCCCTACAACTACCCAAGAGAACAACATTCCATATATATATAGAATATATGATCAGTGGAATATACACTTCTCTTGAGAGGAAAAGGTTTCTTCTTTTTTTTTTTTTTTTTTTTTTTTTTTTTTTTGGTTGTTTGCTTTCCATCTACTACTTTGAAACAGATAAAAACTCTATAAGGATGCCACCAAAAAGTATACACACTCAGAAAACAAAGAGAGGATCCACAGGTGGAACAACAAAAAATCAGATTAAGCCACAATCTGCACAGAACTCAGATATAAAGGGGTTTTTCAAACAGCCATTAATATCGCCACAACAAGACGCAGAGACTTCCACTGAATTGCATTTTGCTTCACCCAGTATGAGCCCAGAGCTCCCACTCAACAATAGCCCCACAGGGAGTACACAATATCCCATAATGGACACAACGAGACCAACAAACAATCCCAACTGGGACATACAGACACACTTAAAATCACTACCAACTAAAGAGGATATGGATAATTATGTCTATAGATTAGAGACTACATATAAAGAGCAAATAAATTCTTTGAAGGTATCCTTAATAGACACCCAAGAGCATATGAATATCATAGATGCCAAAATCCTGACGATCGACCAGAAAACACTTACCCTGGAAGAAAAAATAATAGAACACGATCGATTAATAAAACAAATAAGAGATTCAACAGATGAACTCGAGAATAAGAATAGACGTAATAATATAAAAATAAGAGGACTTCCAGAATCAGTAGACACCGAGAATCTGAAACAAATATTACAACATATATTTAATATTTTATTACAACAACCTGAGACAACAGCAATAGAGATCGATCGAGCACACAGAATTCAAGGACCCAGAGATCCCAATCAAACGAGACCTAGAGACATAATATGTAGAATACATTTTTTTCAAACCAAAGAAAATATAATGATAGCAGCAAGAACACAAAGGGAATTCAAGTATGAGGGAGCTCAACTTATATTCTTACAAGATCTATCTAAACATACATTAAATAAGAGAAGAGCGGTGAAACCACTACTGGAGCTATTGAGAGAGAAGGGATTCCTTTACAAATGGGGATCCCCCTTTCAAGTAATAGTGTACCAAGAAGGCCAGAAGACGGTGTTTCGGAGTATTGAAGATCTACAAGAATTCCTCAACCATTTGGGACTCCCTCTGATAGAACTGCCCTTGTGGGCCCAGATATATTAAATCTCTTCAGAATGAAATGAGGGGGAAAGAGAAGGGAAAGAGATACACAATTTCCCCCCTTCTCCCCTTTTTTTTTTTTTTTTTTTCCCCCTCTCCTTCTTTTTCCGGAGAAGGGGGAGATGGGAGGGTGAGGGGAGGGAGAAAAGAGGGAGGTTTAGGAATAGGGTACAAACAGTAACCATCACAATATACACTGTGGATATGTAATAGATAAAGAGGAAACAATGTTAATATTAGAAGTGATCAGGGAAAGACCAGAATCATTTGAGCATGAATAGGGGCACAAAAAAAAAAAATTTTTTTTTTTTTTTTTTTTGAAACACATCACATAACTTTACCATATCTACACAAGGACTCACATTTTTGGGGGCGGACATAGGACCGGGGAGGGAAGGGTAGAAGGGAAAGGGATACACCGATCACATGCCTGTACACTAATATTATATACACACGACACGGACACACCAGACACAATTTAAAATCTATTACTTACACACACATCTCTAGAAGAGGGGGAAATGGAACGAGGGAGGAGAACAAGGGGGATTGGGGAGATTCCAAAAGAATTGGCCTCCCCTCCCCCCCTATGTGCTCCCCCCCCTTTTATTTTTTTTTTTTAAATTTTTTAAAAAAAAATTTTTATTTTTTTTTTTTTTTTTTTTATAAAAATATTTTTTTTTTTTTTTTTTTTTTTTTATATAATTTTTTTTTTTTTTTTTTTTTTTTTTAAATGCATAGAGTTATAAATATAATATGTCAGAATATAATGAAAATATGATAAAAATGTATAACTTGTAATGTACCTGAAAAATGGACACTTATGAGCTGTGGGCTTTTGGGAAATTGGTTTGCCCCCATTGGATACAATTGATTCAATCTTCCTCTGCCCTCCAAAAAAAAAACGACCCTCTGCGGAGGGGAGGGAGTGGGTGGGGTGGAGGAGAGAGAGAAAATTTCCTCCCCTTTTTTTCCTCTAGGTTTTTTTATTTTTTTTTTTTATTTTTTTTTTTTTTCCTTTTTCCTTTCCCTCTCCTTTTCCTCCCTTCTCTCTCTCCTTCTCTCCCTGCCCACTCTATCCCCACAACGAAGAGCAGAGGAAATAAACTGTATAGATTATGCACCAATAAACCACATTGTATCCATGGGAAACAACCCAAATACCAATCTGTAATAATGGAATAACAGAATGGAAAAGACGTATATATACCACATAAACTGTCGGCTTTCAAATATAACTTCAAAGGTGAGGGGGGAGGGGGAGGGGAAGAGGATAGGAGAACAAACATAAGTAACACAATAATAATAGCTCATGAAGGTGATAAATAAGATGTAGGATTAAAATACCCATTAAAATCCTACATTATTTAAACTAAACTATTCCCAGACCAGGGACATGTCCTAACCCTAAGGAAATCCCTATATACCCCCAAATAGGGAACTTACATTGTAAGGGTAGACTCAATGAGTCATTTAGAGAATGATAAAGTATGAAAGTTTAAATTATAAGTGAGTAGAACACCAAAGAGCACTTGACTCTTAGTACGAGTGAATGTGAACTACAGAAGAGAAGCTTTTTTTAAAAAGAATAAAAAATATTAATTTTTTTTTTTAATTTTTTTTTTTTTTTTTTTTTTTTTCTCTCCCTTCCTTCTTTTTTCTTTTTCTTTTCTCTCTCTCTTTCCTTCTCCCTCTTCCCCTCTCCCCCCCCCTTTTGCTCTCTCCCTCTTCCCTCCTCTAGACCCCCTATTGTCGAAATATGACAGCTATTAAAGTTTGTTCTTTCAATACAAGGGGACTAAATGTAGCATCTAAGAGATCACAAATCTTATATTCTCTCCAGAAACAAAATGTAGGAATTATTCTCTTCCAGGAAACGCACTTCCGTACAAATCAACTACCAAACATACAGAATAGACAATATCCCAACTGGTATCACGATACATACCCATATTCAAAATCCAGAGGGGTCTCAATAGTAATTCATAACTCAATACCTCATCAGGTTTTAGAAAAATGGACAAGTCGAGAGGGCAGAGCACTATTGCTAAAGCTGAATATATACGGACAGATATACACTTTTATTAATATCTATCTACCAAATATAGATCAAATAAAAACAGGCATTCAACTACTAACAAAGATGATGATTAAAGCAGAAGGGACAATCATAATTGGAGGAGACTTCAATTTTGTTCTAGATCGAAATATGGATACCACATCAAAGACAGGACCTCAAAAGAAAAGTGAGAAAAGAGCATTTAAAAAACTACTAGAACAATACCAACTAATAGATATATGGAGAATAACAAATCCAAGTATAAAAGACTATACATATTACTCCCAGGTACACGATACATACCATAGACTGGACTACTTTTTGATAAACTCCTCGGCGATTGCAACAACCTCTACCCCCGAGATAGGGAATTTCATATGGTCAGACCATGCACCCATCTACCTAACTATAGATACAATAAATAAAAGTATGCCTAGAGGTACATGGAAATTAAATGATAATTTACTATTTGATGAATCCTGTAGAACTGAAATTGCTTCCGCGATATTGAACTTTACATCAGACCACATAGAAGACAATACATCACTCCCAAATCAATGGGAAGCCCTTAAATGTATAATAAGGGGCCTCTTTATTAAACATGGGTCTAGATTAAAAAAAATGAAAAACAATAGGTTAAAAGAATTGATACAAGAAATTTCGGCATTAGAGAAACACCATAAACAGAATACAACACGAGAAACATTAATGGTCCTCTCGGATAAAAGAGTAGAGTTGAGAACGATATTGAATGAACAATCACTTCGAATTAGAGACAAAAATCGCGCCCTATATTACCATCAAGAGAATAAACCAGGTAAAATATTAGCTGGAGCTTTAAAACAACAAACAAGAACTACATCAATTCCCAAAATTAAAACAGACTCAGGGGAACTGACGTATGATCCCAAAAAGATTATGGAAACTTTCCATACATTTTACTCTGGGCTATATAACCTACCTAACCGACTAACAAAACAAAACCTAGAAGACCTTGACCAAAAGGTAAAACAATACATAATAGAAACCCCGATACCACCACTACCTGATAGCGATATAGAACAACTTGAGAATGAATTCTCAGAAACGGAAATACAAATAGTAATAGACTCACTGACAATAGGTAAAAGCCCAGGGCCTGACGGATTTACCCCACGCTTTTATAAATTATACAAAGACCTGCTTATCCCAGTTTTAAAACGCACATTTAACTCTGTATCTATAGCTCAGCCATTTGTATCACAAAGTATGCAGGCATATATATCTCTCATACCCAAACCTGATAAAGACCATACACTATGTGGAAACTATAGACCGATCTCCCTGACGAATATAGATCTCCGAATCTACTCTAAAGTTATAGCCAATAGGCTTACCCCTAAACTACCAACAACGATACATTTAGACCAAGTAGGATTCGTGGAGGGAAGAGAAGCGAGAGATAACACCCTTAAAACTTTGACATTAGTCGAATATGCGAAAAGACACGCCATCCCATCCTGTCTATTGGCAGTAGACGCTGAAAAAGCGTTCGACAGGGTGGGATGGCGATTCTTTGAAGAGACATTGAAACAATGGGGACTGGGCCCTAGATTATTAGAAAAGATTCTGGTTCTATATCAGAATCCAACGGCCAAAATTCGAGCAAATGGGGAATTATCAGACACGATAACAATACGAAACGGAACCAGACAGGGATGTCCCTTATCCCCACTGATATATGTTTTAACTATGGAACATCTGATGACAGCAATCCGGATAAATAAGGATATACAAGGAATTAGAATAAAAGATCAGGAATATAAACTTTCAGGATACGCAGATGATCTATTATTATATATTACAAACCCCATAGTGACGCTACCCAATCTAATAAAAGAATTCAAACGCTTTGCTGAAGTTAGTAACTTCAAAGTTAATTATAATAAAACGGAAGCCTTAAACATTTCACTTACTACAAACACTGTTGATACCCTTAAAAGGAATTTCTCTTTTAAATGGCAAATTAGTACTATTAAATACCTAGGAATATTTATCCCCAATGACATCAGAAAACTCCAAGAAAACAACTATGTCCCACTAATACAAAAAATAACGAAACTACTTCAAAACTACAACAAAGGGATTTTCTCTTGGACAGGGCGTATAAATATTATAAAAATGGACATACTTCCCAAAATACTATATATATTCCAAACAGTTCCAATATTTCCCCTCAAAAACATATTGAATACTCTACGAAAACTGATAGGCAGCTTCATCTGGGCGGGTAAACCAGCAAGAGTCAGCAGGGAAACACTTATAAGATCTAAAAAAGACGGGGGTTTGGCTCTTCCGGATTTATCCACATACCTAAAGGCATCCCTGATCACTAGGATTCTGGATTGGTTTCATAATAAAGGAACTAAACAATGGGTGGAACTAGAGGAAGAAATTATGAATATAAATTTAAAAATACTACCATGGATAAAAAAAGAGAATAGACCATTAAGACAAGAAATGCCATTTTTGATTGAAGCAACACTGAAAACATGGGACGGACTGATGAAAAGGGGAATAGGGTCATCATATATAGGCCCAATGACACCCCTCTTCGGCAATCCCGATTTCCCCCCAGCAAATGAATCCAGAACCTTTTTAAAATGGGAGAAAAAAGACAACATCAGAATAGTACAAACAATGGAGAACAAAAAACTTATTCGACTAGAAGACATGGGTAGAGAACATGCACACAAATGGATACAACACAGACAGCTTCAGGAATATATAAATACTCTTGAGAAAACAGGAATACTGGACAGAACACCCACAACATTGGAAACATTATTATTACAAGAACAAAGACCCATACATAATCTCTCCAATATATATAAATATTTAATCTCAAACAGTAACACACAAGAGTTAAAGTATGTAAGAAAATGGGAACAGGAGATGGAAGAGGCCATACCCAGAGAGAAATGGGACAAAGCAATTTTACTAACACACAAAATGTCTCTATCCAATAGGCATCAGGAAAGAAACTACAAATTACTAGTGAGATGGTATAAATGCCCAATTGACCTGTATAAAATTAATGTAGAAAATGATAGCACCTGTTGGAGATGTCAAGAAGCAGCCGGGACTATGTCACATATCTGGTTTTTATGCCCAAAGGTGTACATATTCTGGGAAAAAATATTTAAGATATATAGCGAGATGACAGATATAAACATACAACCAGAAATAAAGATCGCTATTTTATCAATGATACCAGGTACGATCAAAAAGATAAGAAAAGGGATACTAAAACACTGTTTAACCGCAGCTAGAACAGTAATAGCAAGGAAGTGGAAAAACAATATAGCACCCTCAATTGAGGAATGGATCATAGAAATGGATGATATGCGTTCACTGGAAGAGAGGATTATAAAGGAGGAGGATCCCAAAGATCACATAAACGAAACTTGGCAAAAATGGAAAGACTATAGGATGTCGTCCTTATTGCTGCGGACGATATGAGAGGGAGAGGGGAGGAGGGAGGATGGGAGAGACCTTGTCAAAATCCTTTGTTTTTTTTTTTTTTTTTTTTTTTTTCTCTCTCTTTTTTCTTTTTTTTTCTCTACTGGACACTAATATGAATGAAGAGAGTATGATAGATTGTTTGATAAGTTTTAATGACATATGATGGGGAGAAAGAATGAAAGTAATAGCAACCATATATAACTAACACGCAAAAGTACAGGAATAAGAAACTATGGAGTTATAAACAGACACAACTGTAAATGCCTGTATAATACATGTAACTGCAAAGTTTTATGTTTGTTAAGATGTGAAAATGGAAATAAAGTAAGATTTGAAACACAAAAATACATCAGAAACGCACCCGCAGTTGCGTTTTTAAGTCACAAGTTTTTTCACAGATACCAGAAATGCACCACAAATGTGGTAAAAAGTGCAGCAGAAATGCATATGAGGTTTTGCAATGGAGTAGTGTTAAAGTAGCCTTAACAGTCTGACTTTGTGGTTTGTATAATGTGTGTCATTCATTGCTGCACTACGTATAAGGCAGCAGTAGGTAGGATGGAAGATTTTGCTTGTCAGTTTTATTTTAAAAGAGAAGTGTGGGATTCTCGAGAAATAAACATTCATACATATCTATGAAGATGCAGCACCGATCCGATGCTGCATCTGTCCTCCACCGCTTGAGAACTGAGCGAGCAAAGACCCCTGATTGCTTAGTTCTCGGTCTTCAGTAAGCAGAGAGCCAGTGACTGTAATATTTATTTCTATAGATTTTTGGACTAGCTAATTTTACAGTGATTTGTAGCTGAGCCACACAGTGATTGAGTTTAAGCAGTGTTTCATTTCAGCGACAAATTCATCAATGACAATGGCTCTGCATTAGTTGCTATGGATTAGATGCAAATCACTGAATGAGTATAGCCTAATGATGTAGTACTATATTATCTGAAGCAGCAACAAATCGCCAGAGACTACACCAGTTATGTAGCTATCTACAAATTTGTTTTAATTGCTGGCAGTAGTGATTTGTAGTTGTGAGGAATTGCTGCTACAAAATTGTATGTGTGACATGGCACTTATGCTGGTTGAAAGCTTACTAACAAACTAGAGCAAGTCCAGCAACTCTGTTACTTAAATGTTTTACTAATTTTAGAATTAAGTCAGCCCTTACAAAACAATTTATGATTCTAGGTTAGTTATGGGCTGAGACCACTTATCCTAATAATCTGCATATACTCTGGGAATACTTTGTTGTGCAATACACATACATAAATGTCATCATTTTGTAATCCTTGTCTTGCAGCTGCTAATGTTAATGTGAAAATAGCCAGTAAAATATTTCCCAGCATATAGTTCCCCAAAGTAATTTGAGCATCAGTCACATCAATACTGAAAACCTTTAATTACCAAAAAAGGTTTATTATGGGCTGTCTAAACATGGAAATGCTGTTTAAAGACCTTTAGGAATTTACACAAAAATAAGTTACTTAATGTAGATTTGGGTGCACTTTTTTATTGCCACCATTGCCTAAATAGGATAAACATCCAAATCCGTATGCAACTAAATGCTGTGAAATGTACGTCAAGCTAAAAACCTTTTTTTTTTTTTGCTGTATATAGAGTGGGGAAGGGATAAAACCCCTGTCTGTTTTTTACTTCTATCCAAGCTCATTTTGAGTAATGTTCCCTTCACAGGAACAGGAAAAAAGAGTGTAACAGGGGCTTCAGCCTGCCACTACCCTACAAAAAAAAGTGTCTGTGTTGCAGTTGGTGGAGAGTTTCGCTTCCTTCCTGTCTGCTTAAATATTGTCAAAAGGACATCAAAGTGGACCTAAACCCATTACCTGAACCTGTTGTAGCGCTACTCCCATAGGAGTCGCAGGATTACTGACCAGCTCTTCCCAAACTTCTGCCTGCAGCCAGGCACAAAACAGGGTCATTCACTCTTTCTTCAAGGACCAGTCTAGGGGATGTTGTTTTTGTGGTTTTTATTTTTTGAAAACTTAGATAGGTTGAGGGAAGTGGTGGGATACTCCAAAGATTACAACTATGTAGAACTTAAGGACTTTCTGAGCAAGCTATAATAAAAACCAGGCTTGTAACCAACAGTGGACTTCAGCTTGAGTAGCAATTAGAGCCATAAGAACAGAGTCCCTTTAAGTAGGAGATAATGTGGACAAAGCTTTTCAGAACACCTTCAGCACACCAGACCCCTTTAGCAGACCCACAACTGACTATAAGGTCCCCAAGATCTCTCAGTGTCTGTACTCACAAGCCAAGAAAAGATGGCAGCCTCCTTTCAATCTTCCAAGTGACACCTTCCAGTGATACCAGACAGATCTTTGGCAGACAGCTTCCCTCAGTTAGCTTCTCCTTAGCACCTGGGTCTCAGCATTCCTCCCCTCACCCACCTGGGGCCTCACCAACAGCAGCTTCTGCCTGGGAGGGCAGCGTGCCCCCCCCAGGCTGGACTAATCCACTCTGGGAAAAGATCCAGAGCTCAGTGTGCTCACTGAATATATACAGTTACCCAGCATGCCTTCAGAGCCTGCCTCTAGGGATAGGCCAGGGCTGTATCAATATTCATTTTGCCATCTGCATAGCTTCACTCTTATTATCCAGAAACTTCTCTAGTTTCCTGGATACAGAGAAAGTCATAGGCCAGACTGTTAGCAGCTGAGCACACTGAGCAGACCTTACTAGCAGATTACAGCTATACTGAATATGGTGAACAGAATATGTTTTTGCCCACCAAATATATGTAGTCACATGACTACAGTGTGGCAACTAAATTTACCTATCAAAAAACACAACTAATACTAACTTATCTTATCCTAGCACTTACCTAGGGGGGCGTACACCGTTCTGAGTTGGTTCCTTCCCCATCTCTGTTACAGAACAGGGACACATTTTAATACTATTGGTATAGTGTAGTTCACGTGCTGCAAGGCTTTCTTGCCAGGGCGTGAATTAAGTATGTACCCCTTTCTGCCTTCTGGTGATACCATGGCACAAGTTGCAAGATTGTGCGCATGCACAGATACAGCTAGGGTTGCCACCTGTCTAGTTTTTGAATGATGTGTTTGGGTTTTCATCTGCCCCAGACCCGGACACATCATTCCCATGGACTGCACCGAGAGTGACATGTGATGTGTCTCCCCTTCCCGACGGCAGCCTGGTTCAGCACAGCACAGTGTCAGTGAATCAAAGCTCCTCCTTCTCCGCTCTGTATACACACACAGAAGGAGGAGAGGGGAGCAGGGACGTGCTGATCGAGGTCTGTACAAATTTTTCTATGCTCTGTAGATGGACAGAGGGGAGGGGAGAGAGTGACTGGAAAGGAGGACAAATTAGAAAATATGAGGAGTGATCAAGGGGTTATGAGGTTATGTGCTGGGGGGCTTTGTCAGAGGAAAGACATGCTAGAAATGTGGGTGTCGGCGATGCTCGGGACCTGGTGCGCGTGTCCGGCGGCCGCGATGTCCGCCGGGCACCCGCGATTGCCCGGGAAAACAGCAGGACCGTGGAGCTGTCAGTGGAGAGGAGACCAATGGTGTGTTCCCAGTACAGAGGAACACCGATCGGTCTCCTCCCCTTGTGAGTCCCCTCCCCCCACAGTTAGAATCACTCACATAGGGAACATATTAACCCCGGCAGCGCCCCCTAGTGTCAACCCCTTCCCTGCCCGCCGCCATTACTAGTAAAAAAAAAAAAAATGCAATAAATCAATCCCATATTTTGTAGACACTATATCTTTTGCGCAAATCAATCTATATATGCTTATTGCGATTTATTTTAAAAAAAATATGTAGAAGAATACGTATCAGCCTAAACTGAGTAAAAATTTTGATTAAAAAAAAAATGGGATATTTATTATAGCAAAAAGTAAAAAATATTGTGTTTTTTTTCAAAATTGTCGCTCTTCTTTTGTTTATAGCGCAAAAAATAAAAACCGCAGAGGTGATCAAATACCACCAAAAGAAAGCTCTATTTGTGGGAAAAAAAGGGCGTCAATTTTGTTTGGGTACAACGTTGTACGACTGCACAATTGTCAGTTAAAACGACGCAGTGCTGAATCGCAAAAAGTGCTCTGGTAAGGAAAGGGGGTAAAATCATCCGGGGCTGAAGTAGTTAAAACTATTTTCCATAGAGTTATATGTCAGTCTCCTGGGAGGTCTAATCTGGCTCTTTTTTCTCTGTTCCCTAGGTTCAAGTGTTTCTCCAATGTAGTGTTCCACAGGAGGTTCAGGAGGCTGTGTAAAGGGTGCCCCTGTTATATCACAAATTCTGATGCATCAGCCTTGTTCTGTTTCAAATGCCATTTTATGAACTGACATACCTTTTTAGACCCAGTCTGTCTGGACAGTATGATTACCTGCTGATTTGGAACTTTTCTAAACCCTGTCTCTGTGAACAACTAACACTATCTGAGAGAACAAGTATGAAGTGGGGAGGGTCTAGCTAAGACTAAACTAACTAGCATTAAAGGGGAGGGGAAATATAGAGGAAGATAACAAAATCACATTAGTAAACAAGATGTAGTGTCCAAAAACTTCCACTAGATGTCAACATACTACAGAAAATTATAATCTAATGCAGTTCAATACAACACAGAAAAATTACATGTAAGGGGGCAGAGCAAGCCTACAAATGTGAGTAATTCTCAATAGAGGATGGTGTGGTAGGCTGGCAGCAGTGAAAACAAACAGCCATGGCCATTCTGCCTCAAATCTTCCAATAGTCTTCATCTTCTTTTTAATAAAAGGGATACTGTGACCAAATCACTGTAGGTCTCCTAAGAAGGTGTGTACCATTTGGAGGTGGGTACCAGCACTGCTTCGCTCAGTGGTAAGATGTGGCAGTTGGAAGAGCTGTTCAATAGTTGGAAGCTCTAAGGAGATTGTCTCTCACCAGGGGACGGATGAGTGAACTGTGAGGACTCGGAAAGAAGCTGCCTGCCCCTGGAGCCCCTGAGCTACTTACAAGAGGCTGCACCTATGGACAGGTCCTGTTACAAGATTTTGTGAGTAGAGCCTCCTATCTGTTCTACAAGCTGCTCCATGGTCCCCAGCCATGAACCTGAAGACTGTTCAAGTCTTTCAGCTTTTGACCTACCAAATATCTCATGGTTCCCAGGTGTGAATGAAAAGAAACTGTGCTGCTGCTGTTTATAGAATCGTCCTCGGACAAGTTGTGTCTCAGCATTTTGGAGTATCTCGCACCACCGTAGCTTCTTTTTGGATATGAGAGTATCCAGCATGTTTAAGAGGGATTGGTTAAACCATTCAGCTGTAAATACTTTTTTTTCACAAAATCCTGTAACAGGACCTTTTACATTTGACAGATTCTCAGTCTGATTTAGGTCTGGACTTTGACTGGGCCATTCTAACATGAATATGCTTTGATTTAAACCATTCCATTGTAGCTCTGGCTGTATGTTTAGGGTCGTTGTCCTGCTGGAAGGTGAACCTCCATCTCAGTCTCAAGTCTTTTGTAGACTTTAACAGGTTTTCTTCTACGATTGCCCTGTATTTGACTTCATCCATCTTCCCATCAACTCTGACCAGCTTCCCTGTCTCTGCTGAAGAAAAGCATCCCCACAATATGATGCTGCCACCACCATGTTTCACAGTGGGGATGGTTCAGGGTGTTCAGGGTGATGTGCACTGTTAGTTTTCTGCCACATATAGTGTTTTGCTTTTAAGCCAAAAAGTTCAATTTTGGTCTCATCTGACCAGAGCACCTTCTTCCACATGTTTTCTGTGTCCCGCACATGGCTTCTCGCAAACTGCAAATGGGACTTCTTATGGCTTCCTTTCAACAATGGCTTTCTTCTTATCACTCTTCCATAAAGGCCAGATTTGTGGAGTGCATGTCTAATAGTTGTCCTGTGGACAAATTCTCCCACCTGAGCTGTGGATCTCTGCAGCTCCTCCAGAATTACCATGGGCCTCTTGGCTGCCTCTCTGAATAATGCTTCCCTTTCCCGGCCTGCCAGTTTAGGTGGACGGCCATGTCTTGGTAGGTTTGCAGTTGTGCCATACTCTTTCCATTTTCAGGTGATGGATTGAACAGTACCTAACCCTGCTTTAAACTTCTCCACAACTTTATCCCTGACCTGTCTGGTTTGTTCCTTGTCTTTCATGATGCTGTTTGTTCACAAAAGTTCTCTAACAAACCTCTGAGGGCTTCTCAGAACAGCTGTATTTATACTGAGATTAAATTACACACAGGTAGGGATACTATTGTAGCACCCTGGAGTTTAGGCAGGGTTGCTCCTAAATTTACTTGCCAGGTATAGCTACCTTGGCTTATTGTTGGGGATCGAACGGAACAAATCCGTCGGGCATTACGATCGCTTGTGGGCTTCATCGGACCTCTTCGGACAAAAAATCTGACGGACTTTAGAAATAAAACATGTTTCAAATCTTTCCGACGGACTCGAGTCCGACCGAAATATCAGTTCGTCTATATGCTAGTCAGACAGACAAAAAACCACACAAGAGCAGCTATTGGCTACTAGCTATGAACTTCCTTATTCTAGTCCCTTCGTACGTCATATTGTTCAAACGACCGGACTTTCTAACGGACTTTAGTCCGTTCGTGTGGGCGCAAGTCCGGTCGTTCGAAAGTCCGTCGTAAGTCCCGTCGAAAGTCCATCGGAAAGACCGTTGGATAGGAAAAGATAACCACCGCTCAAGGACAGTCCTTCACTGCGAATGCTCCTACTCCTGTTTGGGAGCCCCAGGTGCTCTAAGGGAAAGACCGTTGGACCTTTGATGCCGAAAAGTACGGTCGTGTGTACACGGCATTAGTCTGTAATTGCTGCACTTCTCTCTTTTTCCGCTAGGTGGCCGGGCACTTGGTGGCATTAGATATGAGAAGGGCACAGCAAGGTCAGATTAGTCTGTAATTGCTGCACTTGCAATTGCTGCAGTCAATTAGTCTGTAATTGCTGCACTTCTCTCTTTTTCCGCTAGGTGGCCGGGCACTTGGTGGCATTAGATATGAGCAGGGCACAGCAAGGTCAGATTATGGGTATATGGGCTATCTCAGCTAATGGGCAGGGGTTTTCTTGAATCCCTTGGCCTGCTGGGAGAACCTATATATTTGGGTGGAGTCAGGTGATCGGGTCCTAGGCCACCTGGACAGCTGTCTGGGTGGACATGTGTTGTATTGCCTGGGCTGCTAGGCCAAAGTTTGAGCCTATCCCGGGCACGTATGGCTGCTAGGCTGTCTGAGGGCCTATCCAGAAGCAAGAGAGCAGCGCAAGTTTGGGATTGCGGCTTGCAGTCCAACCAGAAGTGACGGTTCTGCCGGCCAGAGAACCTGTCGTGGTCGGGGATAGAGGGGAAGCTGTCGCCACTAAGTCACCAGCCACCTTATTACCAGGGACCACAGTGAGTAGTTAAGCAAGTACCGGAGCAGTATTCTCACCAACGGTGAAGAATCAGGAAACTTCAGCGGGTATCAAGCCAGGAACCCAGCCAGCGGAGGAGTGTAGTGTCCCCATGTGAAAATTTCTCCTCTGGTGACAACCCAAAGTTTGTCTTTTTTTATTTTACTCTCACTGCTAAGCAGGACAAATACTGTGTACTAAGAGTGAATCTCCCCACTGGGGCACAGACAGCAATAAAAACATCACTCTATCCAAAAATGTTGCCTTTAGGTATACTTTACTTTATGACAAAGCTAGAACTGAGGGCTTGCTGACCTCTACATTTTCACGTTTTTATTCGTGTGTTCAAATCCCTGTTTAACCAAACCGCTCAACCCCCCCCCCCCCAGTCTCTCCATGCAAAGGCAGGCTTCATCCTTTAAATTAAACAGCCTGCTTGTAATCCAACACCCCTATATTTATGCTTTAGATATGCATTGATAAAAAGCAGGCATCAAAATCAGAACTCTGTACTGACTGCGCTGCCTGTTCTTTATATTACTTTAAAGCTTAAACAAAATGCGCAGACATCAACAAAAGACAAATAATAGTTAGGGACTATTGTGCATTAAAGTCGACTAATCTAAACAGATGATGAGTTACTCATGATGAAAAGTTCGGAGCCAAGCAAACACAAGGGGGGTAGTTTTATAAGATGTTTATGAGTGTTCATAAATATTAGTATGAAAACCTCCTCTAACAACTGGAAATAATAGTGTTGCTTTCTGCTGTTGAATTCAAAAATGTAATGATGACAAACAAATTTACATCTTTCCATCGTTTCTTTATAAACTTACTCTAGCTACTTTTGCAGATTTAATTGGAGAAAGTTGGAAACTCTGAGGACAATTCCAGGAGACGTATAAAGGTGCCATAACGAGTGTAGATTGGTGAGTTCAAGTAACAGCCAGGATCCCAGAATACATCTGGAATACATTTTCTGAAAACATCTGTAACTAGTTTGTCTCTAAAAGGGGCAGAGTGAGTTTGTAGAGCTTCAAATATTTGTAGTCTCCTAGCAGCTGAACTGTATGAGTTTATAAATAGGGGTATCAAGACTTAACTCATTATGCTGCAGCCAGGCAATGAGTGTACTACATGTCAAATGTATAAGTAAATATATGTATTAATCCCCAAAACCTATACTTATCTAGACCTATAAAATAAATATTTTTATTGCAGGTGCACAACAGTACTGAGTGAAAGTGAAGCCATGTTTTGAGCCAGTGTTGCCAACCTACCAGATTGAAATCTAGTGGCACGAAACCCAAAGTTTACTGGCACAGCCAAGTTTTTACTGGCATTTCACAAAAGTTACAAAATTTAAATTTTAGCTGCAAATTTCAGTATTTAGGCTACACACAAGTATGCTAGGCTAATAGCAATGTGATTTAAGGTAGATATTAAGGTATAAATTTTTTTTTTTTTTCTATATAATAAGGGTGGATTGTTTAGTCCAATCACCTCCTGCCTCCATCACCTGTGTTTCGCTTTGCGTTTATCTATTAAGTTCTTGTGGTAAAACCAAGGAAGCCTAGACTTCTGAAGTGTATCAATGCTTTACTAAACAGGGAAAAATCTGCACATACAAACTGTAGGATGAACAATACAATACAACACAACTTATAGCTTCACATATAAGCATGTATAATATGTACACATTAAGTAAACTAAACAATTGCTCAACTTAGGGGTTAAGATGTCCTTCATAGCTCCTTGTTCAAAGTCCAACTCACAAAAGCATCTCCAACGTTATCCAGCTCCTCTAAGCCATCTTGTCCTTTGTCCTTCCAAAACACCACTGTCCCTCTGTCCCAAAACACATGTCTCTTTCAAACCCTCTCCATGCTCCTCCCACCCACTTCCTGTAAACACCAACTTCCTCTGCTCATCTTCTATCTGGTTTATTTACATATCAATGGAGGGGGAAGAGGCCTTCTGTGGACATGCTGTTACTAAATCTAAAACTCTATATTATTGCAATAAAGTCACTATACAAATGCCCATATCAACACATACCACCTCTTGACTTTATAGGATAATATAGGAAACTTCTTCAAGCCTTTTGTCCAGGAAAGGGCAAAATAAACCCCCCGTATAAATGGGAGGAACAAATTCCCTTTCGACCCCCATCTTGTGGGCGGTCAGACGATTGGTTTGTCCCTGGAAGGCTGACTTTTGAGCAGGGTTAACAATGTCTTTTGGCAGTTTGTAAAGAAAGTCCCAGATGAAAAGTCTCTTTTCTTCTTGGTCATAAGGAAAATGCTCAGATGGAAGTCCACTCCAATTCAGCCACCTTTTCTCAGGCTCTCTTCTGGTCTGTCTCCTCCCATCCAGTATGGTCATCTGCTCTGCCTGCTCCACCTCTCGATGCTCAATACCTGAAAAGAGTAAGAGACAAAGCAGATTATATGTTCCTTCCAACTGTGCCTAAAAACATAGCTCACTGCTCACATTTCTCTATCTGCCCATTTCTAACTGCAAAACTATTGTAGGGTGCCCACTGTTGCCTTGAAATACTTTCACGGAAAGGCATTGACTTCCAACGTAACGAATAAACTTGCATGTCTCTCCGTGCTGTCCTGGGAAGCACACAAGCTTGCTGTTGTTCATGGCACATTTTTGCAAAATGCCCCATTTTATGGCAACAGAAACACTTAATGTGACTGAATCTACCATTCCCAACCATTTGCTTCCACTTCTTAAACAATGCTGGTGTAGGAATCCCATCTATTTCCTCTCTAGGGACCCCCACCTTAAGTAAATCAATCCACATGTGTCTCCTGGAGATCATAGGCCTTGCCTTCCTTGTATCTGACTCAACTCGGTCATTTGAGCTGATCAAATCCTCTGCTTCCCGGTTATGAGAAGTAACAGTGGCACATGTCCTACTTCTGCTTACAGGCTTTGGGCCTTTGTCCTTTGTTAGGGCATCATTAGACTTGGTCTTGAGGGCTGCCCACCGCTCATTCAAATCTTCAGCTCGGCCTACAGGGGTTTGAACACACTTCAAAACCACTGCAGGTTTAACTTTGATTACCCTCCTTTCTAAATCTTTTTCCTTGCTTGCAGTTTCTTCCAAACACTTGGATGCCACTGCAAGCTGCTCCTTCAGTAAATCTCTTTCTAATTCCGCCTTTTCCCTCTTTTCAGATTCAATATGCAGAGCATGCAGGAAGTGCAAACCAAACACAGCAACTGCCCGCATCTCTCCCTTACTGAACCCAAAACTTTTGAGACTAAAATCTGAGGAAAGATCACAGACTCCATCCCCCCAAGCTCTGTTCAAAGGAGACGCATATCTAGCTAGCTCCTTTGCAACAGGCATCCACTGACTATTTCTGGCCCAGATAGGAAGGGTGCACGCCTTCAAGTCCTCCTGGACACCAGAAATCTTTGCAGCCTTACTCCTCCTAAACAGTGTACGCAGCATTTTTCCCCCAGCACAAGCAACAAAACACACAATATAAAACAGGTCTGCTTCAGTTGAAATTTTAGCACAAATAACGGCCGAGCCCCCAAATGTTATGCCTCGGGCGAGCCCCCAAAATGTTTCGCTTTGCGTTTATCTATTAAGTTCTTGTGGTAAAACCAAGGAAGCCTAGACTTCTGAAGTGTATCAATGCTTTACTAAACAGGGAAAAATCTGCACATACAAACTGTAGGATGAACAATACAATACAACACAACTTATAGCTTCACATATAAGCATGTATAATATGTACACATTAAGTAAACTAAACAATTACTCAACTTAGGGGTTAAGATGTCCTTCATAGCTCCTTGTTCAAAGTCCAACTCACAAAAGCCTCTCCAACGTTATCCAGCTCCTCTAAGCCATCTTGTCCTTTGTCCTTCCAAAACACCACTGTCTCTCTGTCCCAAAACACATGTCTCTTTCAAACCCTCTCCATGCTCCTCCCACCCACTTCCTGTAAACACCAACTTCCTCTGCTCATCTTCTATCTGGTTTATTTACATATCAATGGAGGGGGAAGAGGCCTTCTGTGGACATGCTGTTACTAAATCTAAAACTCTATATTATTGCAATAAAGTCACTATACAAATGCCCATAGCAACACACCTGTCACCAACACCCCCTGCCACCAACACCCACTGCCTCTATCCCCCTCTGCTACCATCACCCCCTTCCTCCATCAACCCCTGCCACAAACATCCTGTAGAATTCGATAATAATTGTGGAAAACGATATACCACTACAGCCTATGTATTATCTCATCTATGTATCAATTCCTTTGTCTAGTCCCTTTGGCTTAGTTAGTCTGTTGAACCTATGAGCGCAAGCTACTGTTAATATCACAATAATACAAGTTAACTATGCAACCAAACACACGGTTTAAGATCAACCAAACCTCATTTATTTCCCAAGGAAATAAGAAAGCTTATATAAGCTCATTATTAGAAGTTACAAGATTACACAGCGTATTATATAGCATACAATCACAATACAATACAATCGAATACTTAGCACACATAGTAGCTGAGATGGAATGGGAGAAATGTCCACTTGGCTAGGCCTCAAAATCATCATCCAAAGTAGGCCTCAAAAATGGCCGCTTAGCAGAGAACAGCTTCACGTAGATGCTTCCCAGCAAACAGACAGAATGACACAGAGGAAGATCTCTCTGCCACAATCCCTTTTACTAAACTCACTCATTCAAATCTCCCCCCCCCCTTGCCAATCCCATTTGCTTTGCATCCAATAAACACCAGAAGAGGTAGTCCATGAAGTATGCTGTATTATCCACTAGGGGCAGTGTCTCTATTAGCCTGGAGCCGTCTTCACCGCAGATGGGCCTGAGCCAAGCCATTGTTATCTTGATACGCTACAAAGCTTTTGGTGTGTTTTCCAACCTGGCTACATTCCAATCAGGGGAGTGCATTCTGTTCTCAAGAAGGTATTGGGAATGAACCAATGTGAGATTACATGAGTTCATATTGAATCCAACATATGCCACGTTGCGCCTAAACAGGCGCATAACATCCTTCTTCAGACCCAGCTCCTATTGAACAGTCCATAACTGTTTCCTCCCTGACATGTGTTTCCAAACCAGTACCCATAGAAGAGTCCTTGACTTTCTTAACGCGTTGTGGTTTTCAACCTGCGCAGCAACAGCTCCTATGGAACAGTCCATAATGGTCTTACCGTGTTATGCTTCCCAACACGTGTCGCTTTGCCACTGAGATACACATCCTTCTTCAGCGACAGCTTCCATGTCACCATTATGTATCTTTGGTATCTTCTCCTTTCCGGTATCTTCAGGACGGATGCAGTACAGGCAAGGGGTGTCCATTCATTCACCATTCACCAGTACACATTCAGAGAAACATATCAAACAGCTCTCAAATACCGATCTATTATTTAGATAAGTATTTAGATAAGTCTCGAGGAGGGCCTTATTCACCCATATTATTAACCTACAATACGCATAGGTCACACTATACCATAATATAAATCAACTTCTTACCATACTATATACATATATCTGTATCCCATCCCTTTATGCACCCCACTCCCAACCCTATAACCCTTTACTGTAAATATGGATCGGGATTAGGCAGGTTTGCTCACAGCGCTATTGCAGGGCTCTGACTCGGCAGCAAGGTCTCTAATTTGTACACAGAGACCCTACCGTCAATTCGTCCCTCAACTTGCATAGACAAATGGGAGACCATTCTATATAAATATCGAGTCTAATCACCCATATAAATTTGCAAAAATTACAAAAAAAAAACACAATTCCATCCCTGTGCCTGGATTTCAGAGACCATGCCCAGGGTATACCATGCACCTCTACCTATGGTTAGGTTCAAGGAACCTTCCAGTTTTATGACTAGCGTTACATCGGTATTCTTTAGGACAAAGAAACAAACTTGTCCCAAATGACACCCACGTGCTTCCTCCCCAGCAATGATCCCTGAAATAACTTCCCAACATTTTTACGTTCACCACCATGATGTATTGACCTGGCATACAAAGGACTTCATGGTCAGGCTTCCGACCGAGGAAAGTATCAACCTGCTTCCATCTCCTCTGATCACATGTGGGTGATTTAGCCTCAACTGCGACAAGATAGAATCCCCAATCAGTAAGCCCATTGATGCCCCCAAATATACAGACCAAGTCCGCACTTCTGTATATGGGATCCTACAGCCTAACACCTTTCCCAATCCAAACTGGTACCGCCCATCCAGGCATTCGACCACCATTTTGGATTAGTGTAAGCGACGTGTTGTGGCAGAGTCTTACTGAGCGGTGATGCTAACTCATCAGGCCACTGTCTTTTATACAGAGATTGCACGATCAGCTTGATGCTGGTTGACACTTCCGCCCGCCACTGCGTGTATGCCAGAGCCCATGACCGATTTCTATCCTGTACCCTCACACCCTCCACCAACCTCTCAACATGGTTCACCAAATCTGGAGCTAATTTACCCTGGGTATTTTGTGAATGTTATTAAGGATGCCACCAATCTCTCTGAGTAACAAAGTCCTGCTCAAGCTATGGCTGAGAGTTTGTTCCTCAGGATACCGATGTCTACTCCATTACCAACCCCCATCCCAGCTCCTATTCCCCCAATATAGTGCTGAATACATGCCTCCTCTTGTGGTTACTCCTCAGAGATAAGCATCCTGCATGCACCTTATTCTGTGTCCGCACCTCTCTGGGAGTAAGTCACTTCTACAATGACCGCACTTGATTCAGCGTATACTCAGCAAATATAGAGTAATAGGTTTTATCAACCACTGTGAGATGTTGCAGCGCCATATGGTGAAGGCATACTGTACCCTGGTAGTCAGCGTTTGTTCCCTTTATCTATCGGAGCATGCTCCTGTGTGTATTCACTGGCATTCCCTGTGCAGAGTTTCAACTTCTCAGGTGAGACCTCAACCAGGCGTATCTCCCCCATACAAGGAAATGTTCACCCCATTGATGTGTCACCTGGCACCCTCTAGTCTGGCCAACAGACACCTTATTATGCATAAGTGCCCACCTCCTGGGTACCTGCACCATATAAATTCCGTTACGTCAATACATGTCATACATTACACAACTTTTCTTCTTTCAACTCCTCCCTCCAACAAAAAAAAACATATATATTTTACATTTTCATGTTCTGATGGATTGGATGTGTTATATTCCTTCCCCCAACCTCCAACCCATTGTACGTATATTAATAACACGTTTGCATTCATCAGGAGAGGGTCCAGCAAAAAAATGTTTCAAGTCTTATTGATAGGCACAGTCTTTCAGATTCAGCACCAGATCGTCCATAGGAAAAGAAAAAGTGTTAAAGTGAATCTTTTTGTTTGTCCCATCTCTCCTGATATTTATTAGAATAAATTTGGGGCGTGGTATGGCACAGACAAACTGACAACCAGATGATCATCTGTCATCTATTTTCCAGAACCTTTCCAATCTCGCTCCACCAGGATTCTGGAATTGAAAAACAAGAGCAGAATCAAATTCTTATCCATAATATCTGCTTGCTTACTATATTTACTCCTATTTCCCTCCTTGGAACCCAGGAACTTAGTATTCCTGGCTTCTGCAACTTTGACCAAACTATCAAAACAACTATAACCTCTTTAGGCAGAACCCACTCTAAAATGGATCCCCATGGTATGATCAAAAATTTCAAAAACGAACGTCACTGTTGTTTCTCAAAAATTCTCAATTTAAAAACGTAAAAAAAAAAAAAAAACAACCAATGCATTTATCTTTATCTTACGATCTATGCACTAACTCCCCTTTCAGGTGGACAAAGGCTACACCTTTAGGAACTCTTTTCCATTTTAATGAAAATAATCAAGTAAAGAAAAAAAACTCCAGCGGCTAGAATGGTTTTCTACCAACTTTGTCTTAAACAAAAAGTATCCAGCTGCTACCTGAGGACATCGTCCATTACCCCCCTTTCAGGTGGACTAAACATACTAATGTCATACCTGAACAAAAAAAGAAATAAAACTAAAATAGATGACTAATCAAATACCAAAAAAAATTTAAAATCTGGCCATTATCACCCAAGAACAACATGACAAGACAACCACCATAAAACAATGACAAACACTCAACTTTTAGTTAAAGACATCCGTGGAGAAGAGTGCATGCTCCTTTGATCTGAAAGATAATTAGTTTATAGGGATGAGCCGAACACCCCCCCGTTCGGCTCGCACCAGAACCCGCAAACTGACCTAAAGTCCGTGCGAGCATTAGAACCCTATTAGTTACAATGGATGCGAACGTTCAAAATCAAAAGTGCTAATTTTAAAGGCTAATATGCATGTTAATGTCATAAAAAGTGTTTGGAGACCTGGGTCCTGCCCCAGGGGACATGTATCAATGCAATTTTTTTTTTTTTTAAACGGCCGTTTTTTCAGGAGCAGTGATTTTAATAATGCTTAAATTGAAACAATAAAAGTGTAATATTCCTTTCCTTTACCTGGGGGGTGTCTATAGTATGCCTGTGAAGGGGCGCATGTTTCCTGTGCTTAGAACTGTCTCTGCAAAAAGTGTCATTTTTGCAGGAAAAAAAAGCTATTTAAAATCACTCGCGGCTAATGTATTGACGGCTCCTGTAACACAGAGAACAGTCATTCATTGAAAGCCATTCATAAAAAAAAAAGTCATTGATAAAAAATAAAAAAAATGTAAAAAAAAGCGTGGGGGTCCCCCCAAATTCAATAACCAGGCCCTTCAGGTCTGCTATGGATATTAACCGCTTCCCGACTGCCTCACGCAGATATACTGCGGCAGAATGGCACGGGCATGCAAAATCACCCGATCGCCGCTGGTGTCACGCGATCGGGTCACGGAGCTGAAGAACGGGGAGAGGTATGTGTAAACAAACCTCTCCCCGCGCTTCCTACTCTATCTGTCATTGATTGGCTGTTCCCGGTCATCGGGAAAGCCGATCAATGACGTCAGACGTCAGCCCCGCCCCCTGATGTAAAAAAAAACACACACACGTCACAGCCTATAACACCTCCCCCCCCTAGTGGGTAACTCTTTCACTACAACTGTCATTTATACAGGAATCAATGCATTTAAATATCCGATGTGTCCGCCATAATGTCGCAGTCACAATAAAAATCGCTGATCGCCGCCATTACTAGTAAAAAAAAAATATTAAGAAAAATGCTATAAAACTATCCCCTATTTTGTAAACGCTATAACTTTTGCGCAAACAAATCAATAATCGCTAATTGCGATTTTATTTACCAAAAATATGTAGAAGAATACGTATCGGCCTAAACTGAGGAAAAAATATGTTTTTTTATATATTTTTGGGGGATATTTATTACAGCAAAAAGTAAAAAATATTGCATTTTTTTCAAAATTGTCGCTCTATTTTTGTTTATAGCGCAAAAAATAAAAACCGCAGGGGCGATCAAATACCACCAAAAGAAAGCTCTATTTGTGGGAAAAAAAGGAAGCCAATTTTGTTTGGGAGCCACGTCGCACGACCGCGCAATTGTCAGTTAAATCGACGCAGTGCCAAATCGCAAAAAGGGGCCTGGTCCTTTGGCTGCCAATTGGTCCAGGGCTGAAGTGGTTAAGGGGGACCCCAGCCAAAAAATAAATACAAAATGGCGTGGGGTCCCCCTCAAAATCCATACCAGACCCTTGAGGTCTGGGATGGATTTTAAGGGGAACCCTAGCCAAAAAAAATGGCATGGGGGGGCGAGAGCGGCCCCCCCTCCCTCCTGAACCGTACCAGGCCACATGTTCTTTCTTCTTTCTTCTGGTCTTCCTTTCTTCATCCTTCGTTTTCTTCATCTTCTCCTTCCGGCATCTTCTTCCATCTTCTTCTTCCATCTTCTACTTCCTCCGATCCGCTTCTTCTTGCGCTGGCCTTCTCGTCCTTCTCGTCCGGCATCTTCTTCCATGGCGTCTGTTCTTCTGTCGGGCCGCTCCTTGCAATAGGAGGCTCCCGCTGTGTGAGGCTTCGCTCCGTCTGACAGGTCTTTTATAACGGAGGGCACCTGGTGACCCCGCCCCCCTCTGACGTCATGGGGAAAGCCATAGGGAATTCCCCATGACGTCCCCGTGCGTCAGAGGGGGCGGGGTCACCAGGTGCCCTCCGTTATAAAAGACCTGTCAGACGCAGCGAAGCCTCACACAGCTGGAGCCTCCCATTGCACGGCCCAGAAGAGACGCCGACGCCATGGAAGAAGATGCCGGACGAGAAGGACGAGAAGACCAGCGCAAGAAGAATCGGATCGGAGGAAGAAGAAGATGGAAGAAGAAGATGGAAGAAGACGCCGGAAGGAGAAGATGAAGAAAACGAAGGATGAAGAAAGGAAGACCAGAAGAAAGAAGAAAGAAGATTTTAATAAAGGAATTGTCAAAGACCGTCTCCTGTCATTTTTAAAATTTTTGACACTTTTTTGGTGAAATGGTAGGGGTAATTTTGTACCCCCTTACCATTTCACACAGGGGGGGGCGGGATCTGGGGGTCCCCTTGTTAAAGGGGGCTTCCAGATTCCGATAAGCCCCCCGCCCGCAGACCCCCACAACCAATGGCCAGGGTTGTGGGGAAGAGGCCCTTGTCCTCATCAACATGGGGACAAGGTGCTATGGGGGTCTCAGACCCCCAAAGCATCCTCCCAATGTTGAGGACATGTGGCCTGGTACGGTTCAGGAGGGAGAGGGGGCCGCTCTCGTCCCCCCTCTTTTCCTGCGGCCTGCCAGGTTGCGTGCTCGGATAAGGGTCTGGTATGGATTTTGAGGGGGACCCCACGCCATTTCTTTTGGCTGGGGTTCCCCTTAAAATCCATCCCAGACCTCAAGGGTCTGGTATGGATTTTGAGGGGGACCCCACACCATTTTTTTTTTTTTTTGGCTGGGGTCCCCCTTAATATCCATAGCAGACCTGAAGGGCCTGGTTATTGAATTTGGGGGGACCCCCACACTTTTTCTTCCCTGGTTTCTGGAAAAGGAACACAAAGACAATGATTAAACACGATTATCATGACAATTGACTTTAAGTGCCCCAAGCCTTTTCCCATTAATTGTACTGCTAGGGGAGCACCTACAAGCCAGAATGGTAGAATAAACAACTAAACTAAAAAAAAAAAAAATTAATAATAAAAATAAAATAAAATAAAAAATATTAAAATAAAAAATAAATGAAAAAAATTAAAAAATTAAAAACATTAAAAATGAAAAAAAAAATTAAAAAAATTAAAAGATTAAAATTAATAAACAAAAAAAAATTTAAAAAAATAAAAATTAATAAAAATAATTAAAAAAATTAATAAAGTCTTAAGTCTTATAAAAAATTACAAAAAAAATACTTAAAAATAAGAGGAAAAAAATAATCATAACAGGGTTATTCAATTCAGAGGCTCATCCTTGAAAATAATAAAACTATATATCAAGGTCCTCTATCTTATTCCAAATCTGAAAAAACTCACATCAAACCTTATTCATAGAAAGGAAACTTTGATCAGAATATTTTTTAACATACTTGCAGCTGACTAAGTGCTGCTAACATTGCTTCCCCCAGTGCTATGTTTGAATAATTATGCGGCTACCTCCATTTTGATTTTATGCAACTGTCCTACATATTGCTTTTCAGTTTGTAGACTCCGTAATTGGGTCTTAACGGGGAACTGGGTTTGCTTACTATGGGCTCCTTGCTTTGGATTGCTACCCCACCTGGCCGAATAACATCATAATGCCTTGGGGTCGTTTTCGGGTATGATCTTCTTTTGATATCGTTATTCGCCCAACCATACTTTGCGATGTGACCTCCCCTTTTACACAAACAAAATTTTAGCTCTGGTTTCCCTGCATAGGCCCTTTTTTTACCATCTTGTGCTGGAAATTCACATTGCTGGATAATATTACTGTGATTGGAATGAACAGACTTTACACTTTCATCGTCTGAGGAGTCATCAGAAGTTTCCAGTTCAAATCAATTTAAAGCGCAGTTATCACGTTTGTATTTACGTCTCCAACATTGATTCCCATCATAGTAATATGATTTGCAGCAACAATAGTATACGGGTTTTCTTCATGTTCCACTCCTATTTTTGTACACTGAGCATGTGCGGAGGGTACCTCCACCATTGCACCTTCGGCTATTGTATGTTTGAAGGATAAATCCATTATGGCTGCCTGTGCATCCTGTAATTCCTCCTTAAGCAGTGTGATAACCTGCAAATTTTCAGCCTCCCTTCTATTCAAATAGGCGATGCAACCTTCTCTTAACTCACATGTTTCCCCTAATTCATCTAATCTCTGTTCCAATTCGCCTTTTTCCGTCACTAATTGTTCAATCTGACTACGCGCTTGTGCGTCTGCGTTTTCAACCCTAATTAATATATCTTTTGTTATACTTTGTAGTTGCTTTCTTTCAGCTACCCATTCTAATTCTTTCCGTTCAGAAATATCTCTCATTTTGAGCAGCATGCCCACCAAATTTGCTAACCTCTGTTTCCTGCCTTTTTTTGATTTATTACTTATGAGACTGTTATGTGTATTACATTGCCTCAAAAGCTCACTAAATTGTTGTGTCAACCCACTTTCTTATGTAGACTGAAATCTAATAGCCCCATGTTTGGCCATGAACAGTTCGATGGCCTCCATTGATATGCTAATTAGCAAGCCCTCTACACTGAAGCTGTTGCTTAGACAATACACACACAGATGAACAAACAGATAAACAAATAAAGCTATTCAAAGGTTTAGCTTACACGCTAGCTTGTAGTCCCACAAAAGCCTACAAAAAAAAAATATATAAAAATCTGTTTAACTCCTAATTTCTTCCAGAGAGCACACTTTTAATGTTCCCCTCTCTCAAATTGCAGGCCACATTGAACTCCTATTGGAACAGAGAGCTATGTCACTCTCACGTGGGGTAATTAACTAATAATAAAAAAAATATATAAAAAAAATTAAAATAAAAATATATAAAAAAAATTAAATAAAAATATATATTCCCACTTTTTCCTCAGTGCTGTGTGGTTTGTCCTGTCAATTTAACGATTATATAATATAACCAAGGGTGATTAATCCCTAACTCGCCAGTCGCAGTGACTGGTTACCGGCCAAACGCACAAACATTTAACGTACATACATATATCAGCCACAGCTCTCACCAGGTTCTACGCGTCCGTTTCACTGATGACATCTTTCACAGAATTTTCATGACCATCCAAGCGTGGTTTCAGAATTTGCGAGCCAGCGCCAATCTTGTCCACACTAGAGACGATTTTCCATTCTGGATGTTTGAGGATCTGTGCTTAACGAGACTCGAAACCAAAAAATTGCCTTAGGTTTGTGAAACCTGTGCAGAAAAAAAACGATATTCTGCACGTTTAAATCTCGAGATCTGGGGTGCCAAATGTAGAATTCGATAATAATTGTGGAAAACAATATACCACTACAGCCTATGTATTATCTCATCTATGTATCAATTCCTTTGTCTAGTCCCTTTGGCTTAGTTAGTCTGTTGAACCTATGAGCGCAAGCTACTGTTAATATCACAATAATACAAGTTAACTATGCAACCAAACACACGGTTTAAGATCAATCAAACCTCATTTATTTCCCAAGGAAATAAGAAAGCTTATATAAGCTCATTATTAGAAGTTACAAGATTACACAGCATATTACATAGCATACAATCACAATACAATATAATCGTATACTTAGCACACATAGTAGCTGAGATGGAATGGGAGAAATGTCCTCGTGGCTAGGCCTCAAAATCATCATCCAAAGTAGGCCTCAAAAATGGCCGCTTAGCAGAGAACAGCTTCATGTAGATGCTTCCCAGCAAACAGACAGAATGACACAGAGGAAGAGCTCTCTGCCACAATCCCTTTTACCAAACTGCCACAATCCCTTTTACCAAACTCACTCATTCTAATCCCCCCCCTTGCCAATCCCATTTGCTTTGCATCCAATAAACACCAGAAGAGGTAGTCCATGAAGTATGCTGTATTATCCACTAGGGGCAGTGTCTCTATTAGCCTGGAGCCATCTTCACCGCAGGTGGGCCTGAGCCAAGCCATTGTTATCTTGATACGCTACAAAGCTTTTGGTGTGTTTTCCAACCTGGCTACATTCCAATCAGGGGAGTGCATTCTGTTCTCAAGAAGGTATTGGGAATGAACCGATGTGAGATTACATGAGTTCATATTGAATCCAACACATCCCCTGCCTCCATCACCCCCTGCCACCAAAACCTCCTGCCTCCATCACCCCCTGCCTCCATCACCCCCTGCCACCAACACCCCCTGCCTCCACCCCCCACTGCTACCATCACCCCCTTCCTCCATCACCCCTTCCTCCATCAACCCCTGCCACCAACACCCCCTGCCTCCATCACCCTCTGCCACCAAAACCTCCTGCCTCCATCACCCCCTGCCTCCATCACCCCCTGCCTCCATCACCCCCTGCCACCAACATCCCCTGTTTCCATCAGCCCCTGCCTCCGCCACCCCCTGCCACCAACAACCCCTGCCACTAACACCCCCTGCCTCTATCCCCCTCTGCCACCATCACCCCTTCCTCCATCACCCCCTGCCTCCATCACCCCCTGCCTCCATCACCCCCTGCCTCCATCACCCCCTGCCTCCATCACCCCCTGCCACTAACACCCCCTGCCTCCATCACCCCCTGCCTCCATCACCCCCTGCCACCAACACCCCCTGCCACCATCACCCCCTGCCTCCATCACCCCCTGCCACCAGCACCCCCTGACTCCATCCCCCTCTGCGGCCTGCCACCATCACCTGCTGTCACCATCGGCTGGGCTGTCACTCCGTCCCGACTCCCCGTGGACTCTGGAATCTGGATTGCCTGGATGATGGGCTCCTCCGTTCCGCGTGTTGCTCAGCTTCCTGCTGCAGTGCTCCTGGTTACAGATTTTAAATGCTGGCCTCTGTGAAATCCGCCCCCCCCTCCCACCGGCCGAATACAGGATCTGCTCAGCAAGCTCCGGAAATGCGAATGCGCAGTTCCAAGCCGGACCGATCACGGCTATTTTTTACTGGCACTTTCCCGCTATCACGGGCATTAACGGGCAGGGAAAAAAGTGCCTGTTTCTACGGGCTGCCCGTAAAAATAAGAAAAATGCCATTTTAGTCAAAAGACTAAGACTAAAACTAAATTGAAATTTGACATCAAAATTAAGACTGGTCTGTAGTGCATGTTCATACCTCAATACCATAAATAATAACATATTCGATTTTTCACTCCAGTAGTATATAATGAGTTTGGAAACTGTAGAGAAATGCTTAAATAATGCATTACTATTTAAATACACCCATTCGATTTTAGATGACTAAAATTAGTTTTAGTCGACTAAAATGTCCTGGAGATTTAGTTGACTAAATACTACTAAAACTAAAACAATTGCAAAAGACTAAAATGTGACTAAAACTAAAATGCCATTTTAGTCCTAACACTAAGACTAAAACTAAATTGAAATTTGCTGTCAAAATTAAAACTGGGGCTAGTATGTATCACGTGCCACTTACCTGCAAATACACCCCGCGATGTCCCTGCTGGTGGCCGCGTCCATCTTCACCCCTCTTCCTTCCGGGGCTGTGGACTCCGGCTCTGACTGGCCAGAGTAGCGTGACGTCACTCCTGCACCTGCGCACGTGAGCCGACAGTGACTTCACGGGCCCTGTAGAAACATCACGATCATGCCCTTTCTTCAGTGTGCATGAGCCAAAGATCTCGGCGCAAGTGTATATGACAAATATCTCCTAAACCGTGCAGATTTAGGAGATATTTCCAGTACCTACAGATAAGCCTTATTATAGGCTTACATGTAGGTAAACGTGGTAGACATGTGCGATTCGTTTCGTACGAATTCGTAATTCGTACGAATTTTTCGAAATTCGTACGAATTTACGAATCTGTAGTACGAATTTTTTTTTTTACGAATTCCGTACGGAATACGAATTTTTTTTTACGAATCGTTACGAATCGTTACGAATCGTTACGAATCGTTAACGCGGCTAATGAATTGTTGGTTCTCATAACACAGAGAACAATTCGAATCCAACTACAAATATCGAATTTCAATTTCAAGTTACGAATCGTTACGAATCGTTATGAATAGTTACGAATCGTTACGAATCGTTATGAATAGTTACGAATCGTTAGTAAATCCAACTACCAATATCGAATTTCAACTAATTTGAACGAAATTATTATAGCAGATATAACGAATGAATTCGAATGACAAAGTGTCATTTTTGCAGAAAAAAAAAGCGTAGGGGTCCCCCCAAATTCAATAACCAGGCCCTTCAGGTCTGGTATGGATATTAAGGGGGACCCCAGCCAAAAAAAAAAATAAAAAAAATGGCGTGGGGTCCCCCCCAAATATCCATACCAGACCCTTCAGGTCTGGGATGGATTTTAAGGGGAACCCCGGCCAAAAAAAAAAAAAAAAAAAAAAAAAAAAAAATAAAAATGGCGTGGGGTCCCCCTCAAAATCCATACCAGACCCTTTATCCGAGCACGCAACCTGGCAGGCCGCAGGAAAGGAGGGGGGGACGAGAGCGGCCCCCCCTCCCGCCTGAACCATACCAGGCCACATGCCCTCAACATTGGGAGGGTGCTTTGGGGTCCCCCCCAAAGCACCTTGTCCCCATGTTGATGAGGACAAGGGCCTCATCCCCCACAACCCTGGCCGGTGGTTGTGGGGGTCTGCGGGCGGGGGGCTTATCGGAATCTGGAAGCCCCCTTTAACAAGGGGACCCCCAGATCCCGCCCCCCCCCCTGTGTGAAATGGTAAGGGGGTACAAAAGTACCCCTACCATTTCACCAAAAAAGTGGCAAAAATGGTAAAAATGACAGGAGACAGTCTTTGACAATTCCTTTATTAAAATCTTCTTTCTTCTGGTCTTCCTTCTTCCTTTCTTCATCTTCTCCTTCCGTCATCTTCTTCCAGCTTCTTCTTCCTTCGATTCGCTTCTTCTTCCTCCGGTCTTCTCGTCCTTCTCGTCCGGCGTCGTCCTTCTCGTCCGGCATCGGCGTCTCTTCTCGCAGGCCGCTCCTCGCAATGGGAGGCTCCCGCTCTGTGAGGCTCCGCTCCGGGTGACAGGTCTTTTATAACGAAGGCACCTGGTGACCCCGCCCCCTCTGACGCACGGGGACGTCATGTGGAATTCCCTATGGCTTTCCCCATGACGTCAGAGGGGGGGCGGGGTCACCGGGTGCCTTCGTTATACAAGACCTGTCACCCGGAGCGAAGCCTCACAGAGCGGGAGCCTCCCATTGCGAGGAGCGGCCTGCGAGAAGAGACGCCGATGCCGGACGAGAAGGACGACGCCGGACGAGAAGGACGACGCCGGACGAGAAGGACGAGAAGACCGGAGGAAGAAGAAGCGAATCGAAGGAAGAAGAAGATGGAAGAAGATGCCGGAAGGAGAAGATGAAGAAAGGAAGACCAGAAGAAAGAAGAAAGAAGATTTTAATAAAGGAATTGTCAAAGACCGTCTCCTGTCATTTTTACCATTTTTGCCACTTTTTTGGTGAAATGGTAGGGGTACTTTTGTACCCCCTTACCATTTCACACAGGGGGGGGGCCGGGATCTGGGGGTCCCCTTGTTAAAGGGGGCTTCCAGATTCCGATAAGCCCCCCGCCCGCAGACCCCCACAACCACCGGCCAGGGTTGTGGGGATGAGGCCCTTGTCCTCATCAACATGGGGACAAGGTGCTTTGGGGGGGACCCCAAAGCATCCTCCCAATGTTGAGGGCATGTGGCCTGGTACGGTTCAGGCGGGAGGGGGGGCCGCTCTCGTCCCCCCCTCCTTTCCTGCGGCCTGCCAGGTTGCGTGCTCGGATAAGGGTCTGGTATGGATTTTATGGGGGACCCCACGCCATTTTTTTGGGCTAGGGTTCCCCTTAAAATCCATCCCAGACCTCAAGGGTCTGGTATGGATTTTGAGGGGGACCCTACGCCATTTTTTTTTTTTTTTGGCTGGGGTCCCCCTTAATATCCATCCCAGACCTGAAGGGCCTGGTTATTGAATTTGGGGGGACCCCTACACATTTTTTTATCAATGACTTCAATGAATGACAGTTCTCTGTATTACGGATCCAACAATTCATTTGCCGGCAATAGCTGCGACTCGATTTTAAATAGTTTTTTTTTTCCTGCAAAAATGACACTGCAGGAACAGTTCCCTATATTAGATATACTGAATCTCGAATCATTCGAAGCATTCGTTATATCCGCTATTATAATTTCTTTCATGTTAGTTGAAATTACATATTTGTTAGTTACAATACAACATTCGAATTGTTCTCTGTATTACGGGAATCGGCAATTAGCCGCGAGTGATTTTAAATGTCTTTTTTTCCTGCAAAAATGACACATTGTACAGAGAGAGTTCTAAACACGGGAAACATGCGCCCTTCTATATACTATATACTCTATAGTATGTCTATGAAGGGGGGTCATGTTTCCCGTGTTTAGAACTCTCTCTGTACAATGTGTCATTTTTGCAGGAAAAAAAGACATTTAAAATCACTCGCGGCTAATTGCCGATTCCCGCAATACAGAGAACAATTCGAATGTTGTATTGTAACTAACAAATATGTAATTTCAACTAACATGAAAGAAATTATAATAGCGGATATAACGAATGCTTCGAATGATTCGAGATTCAGTATATCTAATATAGGGAACTGTTCCTGCAGTGTCATTTTTGCAGGAAAAAAAAACTATTTAAAATCACGAGTCGCAGCTATTGCCGTGCCGGCAAATGAATTGTTGGATCCGTAATACAGAGAACTGTCATTCATTGAAGTCATTGATAAAAAAATGCGTAGGGGTCCCCCAAATTCAATAACCAGGCCCTTCAGGTCTGGGATGGATATTAAGGGGGACCCCCAGCCAAAAAAAAAAAAAATGGCGTAGGGTCCCCCTCAAAATCCATACCAGACCCTTGAGGTCTGGGATGGATTTTAAGGGGAACCCTAGCCCAAAAAAAATGGCGTGGGGTCCCCCTCAAAATCCATACCAGACCCTTATCCGAGCACGCAACCTGGCAGGCCGCAGGAAAGGAGGGGGGGACGAGAGCGGCCCCCCCTCCCGCCTGAACCGTACCAGGCCACATGCCCTCAACATTGGGAGGGTGCTTTGGGGTCCCCCCCAAAGCACCTTGTCCCCATGTTGATGAGGACAAGGGCCTCATCCCCACAACCCTGGCCGGTGGTTGTGGGGGTCTGCGGGCGGATGGCTTATCGGAATCTGGAAGCCCCCTTTAACAAGGGGACCCCCAGATCCCGGCCTCCCCCCTGTGTGAAATGGTAAGGGGGTACAAAAGTACCCCTACCATTTCACCAAAAAAAGCGTCAAAAATTGTAAAAATGACAGAAGACGGTCTTTGACAATTCCTTTATTAAAATCTTCTTTCTTCTTTCTTCTGGTCTTCCTTTCTTCATCTTCTCCTTCCTTCATCTTCTTCCATCTTCTTCTTCCTCCGATCCGCTTCTTCTTCCTCCGGTCTTCTCGTCCTTCTTGTCCGGCGTCGTCCTTCTCGTCCGGCATCGGCGTCTCTTCTCGCAGGCCGCTCCTCGCAATGGGAGGCTCCCGCTCTGTGAGGCTTCGCTCCGGGTGACAGGTCTTGTATAACGAAGGCACCCGGTGACCCCGCCCCCTCTCTGACGTCATGGGGAAAGCCATAGGGAATTCCACATGACGTCCCCGTGCGTCAGAGGGGGCGGGGTCACCAGGTGCCTTCGTTATAAAAGACCTGTCACCCGGAGCGAAGCCTCACAGAGCGGGAGCCTCCCATTGCGAGGAGCGGCCTGCGAGAAGAGACGCCGATGCCGGACGAGAAGGACGACGCCGGACGAGAAGGACGAGAAGACCGGAGGAAGAAGAAGCGAATCGAAGGAAGAAGAAGATGGAAGAAGATGCCGGAAGGAGAAGATGACGGAAGGAGAAGATGAAGAAAGGAAGAAGGAAGACCAGAAGAAAGAAGATTTTAATAAAGGAATTGTCAAAGACCGTCTCCTGTCATTTTTTACCATTTTTGACACTTTTTGGGTGAATTGGTAGGGGTACTTTTGTACCCCCTTACCATTTCACACAGGGGGGGGGCCGGGATCTGGG
This sequence comes from Lithobates sylvaticus, assembly GCA_028564925.1. Taxonomy (NCBI): domain Eukaryota; kingdom Metazoa; phylum Chordata; class Amphibia; order Anura; family Ranidae; genus Lithobates; species Lithobates sylvaticus. Next base: position 92,844,273 of record CM053031.1, on the reverse strand, counting down.
GGTCCCCTTGTTAAAGGGGGCTTCCAGATTCCGATAAGCCCCCCGCCCGCAGACCCCCACAACCACCGGCCAGGGTTGTGGGGATGAGGCCCTTGTCCTCATCAACATGGGGACAAGGTGCTTTGGGGGGGACCCCAAAGCACCCTCCCAATGTTGAGGGCATGTGGCCTGGTACGGTTCAGGCGGGAGGGGGGGCCGCTCTCGTCCCCCCCTCCTTTCCTGCGGCCTGCCAGGTTGCGTGCTCGGATAAAGGGTCTGGTATGGATTTTGAGGGGGACCCCACGCCATTTTTTTTTTTTTTTTTTTTGGCCGGGGTTCCCCTTAAAATCCATCCCAGACCTGAAGGGTCTGGTATGGATATTTGGGGGGGACCCCACGCCATTTTTTTTATTTTTTTTTGGCTGGGGTCCCCCTTAATATCCATACCAGACCTGAAGGGCCTGGTTATTGAATTTGGGGGGACCCCTACGCTTTTTTTTTTTCTGCAAAAATGACACTTTGTCATTCGAATTCATTCGTTATATCTGCTATAATAATTTCGTTCAAATTAGTTGAAATTCGATATTGGTAGTTGGATTTACTAACGATTCGTAACTATTCATAACGATTCGTAACGATTCGTAACTATTCATAACGATTCGTAACTTGAAATTGAAATTCGATATTTGTAGTTGGATTCGAATTGTTCTCTGTGTTATGAGAACCAACAATTCATTAGCCGCGTTAACGATTCGTAACGATTCGTAACGATTCGTAACGATTCGTAACTTTACTAACGATTCGTAAAAAAAATTACGATTCGTCCGAATTTCGTATTTCGTACGAATTCGAACGGAATTTCGTACACGAATTACGAATTACGAATTTTTTTTTATATACGAAACGGGACGAAACGAAACGAAACGAATTTTTTGGCAGTTCCCATGTCTAAAACGTGGTATGTAAGGGGTACAACCACTTTAATATTGTTAAGTTAGGTAAACAGCAGACAAAACTAAATTCACAGATGAAATACATAGCTAAGAGCTCTTTTACCTACCAAATAATTTGTATTTCTGTCCATCAAGCCCTAAGATTTACACAGCTCTGCCACATAGTATAGCCCTGTGTGTCAGGGAATGGGATCTGATCTCTTCTCTCTCTCTCTGCTTCAGTTCCACTTTCATTTAAAGGGTTAGTTTGCCTTTACAGAAAAAAATGGAAAGATGAACTAACACTGGACACCACCCCCTGGTCCCCGCTGTACTTACCTCAGACGATCCTGAGTTCACAGGGCACCTGCAGCCGGTCCAGTGGTCCAACAGTCCAGGGATTTGAAATCCACGCTGTTCTCCCTTTTTTAATTCAGTGCTTTTAGAACGGACTAGATGGGTTCTGATTGTTCAGCGCCATCCATGTGATTGATCTTGAGTGGCTGCGGGAGCCTTGACAGCTAAGGATTGCCAGAGGTAAGTACAGCGGGGAGTGGTGGATGGTGTCCAGTGTTAGGTCACCTTTACATTTTTTTCTGTAAAGGTGAACTAACACTTTAAAGCCTATGTTTTATTTAATATGTTTTTTTAATATGTTTATTAAAAAAAATCAGCACAAAGGATGTGACTTACTATCATTGTGATGGCACTTATCAAGAATACAAATTATGCCCAATAATGAAAGCTTTACTATGGCTTCTATGAATGGAAGGGGAGGCAGAATGTTTTTCATAGTTGGGACTCTTGATAAGTGCATATGACAGGTCCCTTGGCCTAAAGTAGGAGCTTTGATAATGAGTAACGTCCCTTGTACTGTTTTTTTTTTTTTTATTTGACAATTTTAATAAAGCGATATTAACCCCAAAACAAAAACTTTATTTTATTGCAGCTTACCAATCAATAAATATGGTGGCTGCATCAGTTTTCTTTTCTTTGGCTTTTTACCCCCTGTTTTCACCTGGTGATTTTGCCAGTAACACCTCCTGTATTATTGAGACAAAACTCTGGAGTAATGAAAACAGGAGGCACAGCAGACAGCAACAATGTAAGTCTAATAGGGGACGGTAGTGTTTAATGTATTAGCAGATCTAGATACACTAACAAACTGAAACCAAACTCCAGCTCACACTTTATAATTTACAATGTAAAGTTACAGCTAACGGTATTTGTTCCTTTTGGGTAAAGGTTTTGCATGAATAAATAAAAGCTGATCATTTTAATTACCCCTGCCAGAGTTAAATGTCTGTCTTATCCATGTAAACTGTTACATTCTTCTGGAGAGCTTGAGTTTGTAAAAAAATAATAGACTTGCTGGCTGGATCACTAGATCAAAATAGAAGAAAAAAAGCCTAGAGAAGGAAACCAATACAGCCATCACATCTAAGAATTTGTAAGCTGCAATATAATAAATGTTTGCTTTTGGGATTAATACTGCTTTAGGCTGGCCACAGATGGATCGAAATTTGACCATTTATGGGCAGGCTGGTTGTACAGAAGTCAATCTCTCAATCAACTTCTGTACAACTAGCCTGTTGAAAATTCTATGCTTTGTCAGTGTCACCGTCTATAGCTGGGGATGCTAATGAGTGTATTCTAACTGCGGGTAAGCATATAATGCACCTCAAATGTGTATGGCCTGACTTAGGCTTTAAGACTGCCCACCCATCTCGACCCTTTGACTAGGCAGTAAAAGGAGAAGTATATCAGAGGAATGGCTCCTTGACTAAATCCCCCCTCCCCTCAACCCCCCAAAAAATCAAAACTTTGTTAAAATTCATGTATTTACATTGCTGTCTTTTAATAAAATATGTTTTAGTTATATATTCTTTAATACATAGTTGCATTAAGTTCTGCTTTTTTTCTGCCTGGTGTTCAGCTTTAATAAACTAGTCTTAGAACTGAATTCCCAGAGCTTTCCTGCAATAGCAATTCCCAGTAACAGACATCATAAGAATGCTGCCACCCAGTATCCCATAAAGCCATCGGTCTAGAGAGAATTAATGGAGACTGTAATTGCTAACTTTTTAGGCCGCCCATACAAGGTACGAATTTCATTCCTGCAACCATGGATTGCAGGAATGAAATTTGCACGATTCCCCCATCAACACAGACAGTGCTGACAGGAAAATCCCTCCTGTGAGCAATTGATCAATTGATCAACTCGGAACATTTAGCCTGCCCAATAACGGTTAGAATCTCGGTCGGTTCCTGCTGAACCAGCCGAGTTTCGAAACGTGTATTGCCAGCCTTATTTGCCTTCCTTGGGTGGTATGCTGATGTGTTGTTCCCAAAGGGAGGAAGTTGTGAGGAACTCAGGTCCTCTATGATTTTCTCAGTCACAGGGAGGCAGCATTCTGATTGGATGCTGGCACCCCATGTGACTCTGACATCCATCTTGGGTCAGGCAGAGTCTATTTAACTACTTCCCATGCACATATATGGCCGGGTGGGAGCCTTCTACTTCTGATAGGACATTCCTGAATGTCCTTCAGAAGTAGGGGGATCGTTGCGCTCGTGTCACCCGGACACGGCGCATCTCAGATCGGCAGGAGGGCTCTGTGATTGGTCCTCCTGATCACACGACGGCCGTGTCCAATCACAGCCGTCATGTGATGTAAGCAAACAGCCGGTTGCTAGGCAATCGGCTCACCTCTCCTCACACGGAAGTCGTCGCTAAGGAGAGGAGAGCGGATCGCTGCAGCCGGCTGGTGATCAGTGAGTATGAGCTGTTTTTTACAGCGTTTTACTCACTGATCACCAGTCTAGTGTAAACACACATGTCCCCACACATGTCCCCAAAACATACATGTCCCAATACACACATGTCCCCAAATAATAAAAACACATGTCCCCAAATAAAAACACATTTCCCCAAATAATAAAAACACATGTCCCCCGCATATGTCCCAGTAAAATCACATGTATCAATGATCATCTGCACACATATGTCCGTGATCACCTGCACACATCTGTACATGATCATTTGCGTACATATGTCCGTGATCACACAAACCAATTATTATACACTTAATGGAATTTTTTTTACTAAAAACATGTAGCAGAATACATTTTGTCCTAAATTTATTTTATTATTAAATTAAGAAAATATAGTTTTTTTTCAATATTTCCGCAATTCTTTCGCTTATATCGCAAAAAATAAGAAACAAAGTTGTGAATAAATACCACCAAAATAAAGCTCTATTTGTGAAAACAAAATGATAAAAATTTCATTTGGGTACAGTGTAGCATGATGCACAATTGTCATTGAAAGTGCGAGAGCACTGAAAGCTGAAAATTGGGCTGGGAAGGAAGGGGGCGAAAGTGTCCAGTATTGTAGTGGTTAACCACTTGCTTACTGGGCACCTAAACCCCCCTCCCTCCCAGACCAATTTTCACCTTTTAGTGCTGTCACTCTTTGAATGACAATTGCGTAGTCATACAACACTGTACCCAAATGACATTTTTATACTTTTTTCCCCACAAATAGAGCTTTCTTTTGCTGGTATTTGATCACCTCTGGGTTTTTTTTTTTCGTTAAAATTTTTTTAAAAGACCATTTTTTTTTTTAAATACAAAACCGTTTTATATTTTGTTAATACATTTTGCAAACAGGTAATTTTTCTCATTCATTGATGTACACTGATGAGGCTACACTGATGGTCACTGATAAGGTGACACTAATGGGCACTGATAAGGCGGCACTGATGAGCACTAATAGGTGGAACTGGTGGGCACTGATGAGGTGGCACTGGTGGGCACTGATAGGTGGCATTAGGCACTGAGAGGTGGCACTGATGGATGGCACTGATGGGCGGCACTGAAGGATAGGTGGCACTGAAGGGCACTAATAGGTGGCACTGATAGCTGGCACCGATGGACACTGATGGGTTGCAGTGATGGGCACTGATGGGCAGCAGTGATGGGCACTGATCGGCACTGGTAGGTGACACTAATAGGCAGCACTGCTAGGTGGCACTGATGAGGCACTGATTGGCTCCACTGGTGGGCATTGATAGGTGGCACTTGTGGGCACTAATAGGGGGCACTGATTGCAGGCACTTACATACTGTGGGCACTGATTTGTTGCACTGTGGGCACTGATTTGTGGCACTGGCAGGCGGTACTGGTGGGCACATAACAGGCTCTTCCTCTTCGGGACCGATGTCCCTTCAAACAGAAGCCGTGATCAGCTTTGTTTCTTCTCATTCTGTCAGCTTCTTCTGTTTACATCATGTGATCAGCTATAATTGTCTGACAGCTGATCACGTGGTAAGGAGCCGTGGCAAGCCTGCAAAGGGGAGGACGTCAATAGACGTACTCCTGGCAAAGCAGATCTGTGCTGTAGCCATCATTCCGCTGTAGCGCGGATCTGAAGCAGTTAAGATTCCAGCTCCCAGGCTTGGGGCACTTCAATGCAAATGGTCAGAATAGGGAAAGGAACCCCATATTTCAAGGACAGTACTAGAGATAGGGAGAGGTCCCAGAGGAGAAGGAACCTCCTCCATGGTAGAAGCTGTCGACATCTTCCATTCTGCACATCGTGTGTCCACCGCTGTTTCAGTTGTAAGTGGCTCCAGTTGAGTGTGCTCCCCGTTGTTTTGCCAAAACTGTTTTACAATACATTGTTACTGACTAAATCAGAATCTGTGTGTTTCCTGCCCACCATACAACGCTGCACCTAACCCACATACTGATACTGAAGTGCTTCTACATCTGAGGAAGTCCCAGCATGTCCTCGTAATCAGTAACATACTAGAACAGGTAGCTTCTTGACAGCTAGTAGAGGCCAAGTGCAGGAAATACTTAGCTCAATACTTAACGGCTGTGCTTAATGCTGTCACTTCTGGAGTACTAACAAATCAGGTTTGCAAATTCTCAGTCATTGATGCTATTTAGTAGTCATTCTCTCCTGATTCAGTTATGACTAGTGAGGTCAGACACTTATGAAGAGGAAAACCTTAGAAAGCAGAATAAATTGAATGGAAAAGCTTCCCAAGCACAAAGGACAAATCTACTAAAAAAGTTATTTTTGGTCACTACATGTTGCAGTAAAGGGTGTGTCGGTAGAGGCTTGGCAGATCAATTTTTCTTGAAATGGGAGATAGGGCAAAAATTACTAGGTCTCCCAACATTCTTAACAGCTCTTCAGAAATCTAATGGCAAAGCATTAGACAAAGCAAGAAACATAATCTATAAATAAATAATAGGCAGCACTCCAAACAGCTAACTTTTTGATTTTCATATGTTTATGAAAGAAAGTATCATATAGAGACATAACAGTACATCAGAGTACATGCGCAAGACAGTTCTTCTACCTAGACAAAGGCAAACTCCTATCTACAAGCATTATATACCTTTTCATTAGAACATGGAGGAGATTCAGGCTAAAAGATCAAGAATGAAAAAAACATTAATAGACATGGATAGATACCAGAGAAAACCTTCAGCTGGCATGTGGACACTCAGGATCAGGCGGAGGTGGCAATCACATAATTTCAGAGTAAAAACCCCTTTCTTAAGTTAGATCCACCTCAAGGTGGATCTAACTTGAGAAAAGAGTTTTTTACTCTTAAAGCGGTTTGGTACTCAAAAATAAATCTATAGCTACATAAATAGACATTTTAAACTAGATGCACAAACGAGCATTAAAAAAAAAAATTAAGCATTCCTTACCTTTTATTAGTCATTCTTAGAATGACTTCCGGTCTTTCCTCCCGTGGGAGTAGGCGTGGTTTTTGCTGCGCAATGACCCCTGGGAGCTGTGTGACAGTATTCCCATGAAGCAGTGGGGGACGCCGTCATCCAGAAATCTCGAGAGATTTCGGATGACGCCGGTCACGTGACGAGGGACGGCGCTGCTCGCTCAGATAACTGAGCATGCGCGGGATCGAGCGGTGAATGCTGGGAGCACAGCATTCGCCGCATCCCGGAAGTAATTGCTTGTGGGTTTTCAAATGCCCACAAGCAAAATGGAAACACCCGGGACAGATTTTTATAAGTTGAATTAAATATCTAAATCGGCGATCCGGGGATGAAGAAGCAGCAACAGGTGAGTGCTACAGTTAGTGGGTTAGAAGAAAACAATGAGAACAAAAAAAAAAAAAGATAGGTCAGCGGAATCCCGCTTTAAATGTTGTGGACAGTTTCTGATAACTGGAAGGGAGATAAGTCCTTCAGAGGAAGGTCATCTAGATAGCTCATGTCTTGGATGCCCTGAATTCTAGAAGGGCAAGGAGAGATCCTTAGTTCTTTGTAAACATTCTTGAGCAGAGGATAGGCCAAAGGGCAGTGCAAAAATCTGAAAGTGATTGTCTGTCACTATGAAGCACAGAAAGAGTTGATAAGGGGGGTAAATGGGAGCATGCTGATAGGCACCCTGGATGTCCATGGTTGTCATATTGCTACAAAACCTTTCATATGCTCCAGGCCTTTAGCTGGGATCCCCACCTCACCCCTAACAGTAGGGATGTCCCTCAGGTTGAGGAGGCATGCTCCAGTCCCTGACGGTCCAAGGAATATGGTCACGGGGGAAATCAAGTTCCTCATCAACATCTTGGAGCTCAAGCAGTCTGGTTGACCCTGCAGCACTGGACCCTCTTTTAAAGGGACACCCAATCAGGGTGCAACCAGACAATGCCCATGGCTGTGGCCTACATCAGCCTTCAATGTTGAAGATTGTCCGCTTGCCTTGAAGGAAGCAAACTAGATAACCTCATGGACAGCAGCTCACTGTCCAGCAATCTCTGCAGTCCACATACCAGGAGTGGGCAACTGGGAAGTGGATTACCTCAGCCACCATCCCCTGGATCAAGGTAAATAAGCCCTTCATCAAGATGCCTTCAACCTGATATGCCAGATGGGGGGAATCTGGATGTGGACATCCTAGCCTTCATATTCAAGAACAGACTACCTCTGTTTGTTACCAGAATTAGGGATCCTTTAGCTTTAGATGTTTTGATAACCTCCTGTTTTCATTTCATGCTAATTTATGCCATCTCTCCAGTGCAAATCCTACCCCATCTGCTCAAAAAAATAGAGAAAGAGGGAAAATGGTGATCCTAATTGCACCAAAGTGGCCCAGAAGAACCTGGTACACAAACATACTCAGACTTCTAGCAGAGAACCCCTGGCTTTTACCCAACAGACCAGATCTGCTATCTCAAGGCCTTCTGTACCTTCCTGCTTCGCAGTCTCTGACTTTATCAGCATGGCTCTTGAAATCCTGGTTTTAAAGGATAGAGGAGTTTCTGAGTCTATGAGTCCTACCAGGGGAAGTAATCAAACTCTCAGTCTGTGAAGCTCTGAGCAGACCAAATCAACAATCATTGCTTCTGTGACTACAGCAGAAGCCAAAAACAACATTTCCCTAGCAGCCTAACTAGGAGGGTGCTACATGTGCATAGAATATGTAATCGCAATATTTAAATTACATGTAAAGCAAGAAAATTAGACGATATAAATAGTTTTATTCAGCTTCCCCCTTTGGCACCAAGGTGAAGTTGATATCTTCATGCTTCATACTAAAGAATCTCACTGAGAACACAGACCCAGCAGTGTACTGTGGCATCTTCTCCTGAAATTGGAAGTACTCAGCAGTTCCCAGGATCTTGTCAGCGGGATGTGATGTCAACTTCAGCACTACAGACACCAGAGAAAGTTGAGTATATTATCAAACTTTTTGTTGTCCCTAAAAGCATTTTTGCAGGTAACACAAAAAGAAAAAAACAGTAATTTAAAATGTCAGATTCTCGGATTCACTAAATGAATTACCGAATTGTGAAAGAAAATTTCAGATACAAGTAGAAGTGTTAGCATAAATATACTAGACCCCAAAAATTAAAGTTTGTAATAATTGGAATGACAGGCACAATTACCACAAAGGACACCTGGGGTACCAGAACACCTTGAACAGGGAAAAAGTTCTAGAGAACATGCAAACCCTATTAAAGTCTATGGGACACATGAAAAATCAAAAGTCCTAATTTTGGAGGCTAATATGCAAGCTATTGCCATAATTTTGAAACAATCGTTCTTTAACAGAGCAGTCTATTTAATGATGCTTAAAGTGAAACAATAAAAATTAAATATTCCTTTAAATATAGTGCCTGGGGGGTCCCCTTATTCTGCCTGTAAAGTGGCACATTTGTACAATGTATAGAACATGCTGCAGCAATAATGACATTTCTAAAGAAAAAAATGTAATTTAAACTTGCTTGCAGCTGTAATGTATTGCCTGCTCTTGGCAATATAGATGAAAAAAAATTGAATTTTTTTTTCTTTTTTTATTTGTGCGGGATCCCCCCCAAAATCAGTTTTAGACCCTTAGCTGAGCAAGCAACCTGTCAGGCCAGGAAAGGGGGACGATGACGAGCGAGCAATGTAATGGTATTGGTTGTAACGTTACACTTCCAGCTACTGGAATCACCTCTCTACATAATTTATACTGGAATAAGATGCAGAAGTGTCTTAGAACATGTAGTTAGAAGTAATTAGGAATCATTACAATTATCAAGAAATGGGGGAACTAATGCGCAAAACCAAACTGTATAGAATAGGAAATAAAAGCATGGGAGAAGCTGCCAACATATAAAAGTGTTCCCACACAGATAAAATATACAAATAAGTGAAGTATGTGGCGCTAACTAAAGTGCAGAAATGATATCATTAGACTAGGATTGTCATATATTTTTTCACTTGATGCACCTTATATACACACTGGATGTTATTTTAGATTGCTGTTTGGAATCTGTGGCACTAGTGCACTTTACCAGTGATCTAGAGAAGAGTAGAGAAGATTTGTTATTTTTATTTTCACTTGCACTTGCCTATTCTGTTCTACACGCTTACTTGTCAGGTGTGTGAGCAGTTTTATATAGTATTTATATACATATTGATTTATTTCTGCACTTTAGTTAGCACCACATACTTCACTTATTCGTATATTACAATTATCAAACTTGTTAATATAGACATCAATGTCTTAATTTTTGCCATCTGAAAAGATTTTCTTACCCCACCAGAGCCCAGCCATGTGTGCCTTGTATGTCGCTTTTGCAACAGAGCTTTCGAACATCGCAAAAGTTCGGAGCCGAACACCGAACCACATAAAAGTCTATGGGACCCGAACTGAAAAAATCAAAAGCACGCATTTTGAAGGCTTATACGCAAGTTATTGGGCATACAAATGGTATGAGGATTCGGGTACTGCCTTGGGGGTACCAATGCAAAAAAAGTTTGTAAAAACTATAATTTTTAAATGAGCAGTGATTAAAATTCCTTTAAATATAGTGCCTGGGGGGGGGGGGGGGGCTCAGTCTGCCTGTAAAGTGGTGCATCTGTACCATATATAGAACCTGCTGCAGCAAAAATTACATTTATAAAAAAAAAAATTTTCCTACAAACTTTCTTTATTTTTTAAACAATGGCTTGGGGAGCCAGTCTGTAAGCTTAGGTCACAATTTAGTGCACTCAGAACAATATTAAAGATTTTTTAGATACATTCTGGTGTCTGTTTTTCAGACTTTGGATAGAAGTAACAGGTGTGGAAGAATTGGGCCTTTGGGTGTTGGTGGTGCCTTCACACAGTAACCCTATAGAAGTACAGTACTATTGATGAAAACAAGAATTGGCCTTGCTGTAAAAAATGTAAATGATATACCCCAGGCAAACAGTAGTGGAAAAATTGGGTTTTTGAGTGTTGGTTGTACCTTTACCCCGTAACCCTATAGGGGTACTCTTGATGAAAGCTAGAATTGGCCTTGCTGTCAAAAATGTAAACTATATGCACCTGTCAAACAGATGTGAAAAAATTGGTCCTTGGGTGTTAATAGTGCCCATGAACCTATCCCAAAAAAATTCTTCCAGATAATATCAACACCCACAAAACTAGGCAGCCTAGACAGTCTTGCAGAGATTCCACATCCCATAAACACTTAATTGGCAACATCGGCATCATGGGCCTAATAGCTGCTGCTAATCCAGGAATGATTAATTTTGATAAATGTCAGCCTGTCAACACAGTCTGTGGACAGACGCTCTTTTATCTGTCACAGAACCTCTGACAGCACTGAATGCACGTTCGGGCAGCCCAGCAGCTCAACTGCATACTGGGCAAGTTCTGGCCAGTGGTCTGTTCTCATGACCCAGTATCCCTGTGGATCGTTGACTGTAAAGCTCTCTATGTCTGTTTTTGCCCCTAGATAATCCTCCACCATATGAGGCAGAAGTTGCCAATGGGATGTGGAAGCTGACAGCCCTGGACACAGAGGACTAGAACAATTCTGAAATGCATCACTGAGGCCCTCTTATCCACCGCTCCTCCTTTGACCAACAGAAGCCTCAAAACTAGCTTTTCCATGAGACTGGGTCCTTTCAGGGCCGTCTTTTCGCATTGGGCACGCTGGGCAGTTGCCCTTGGGCCCCACTTGCCTGGGGGGCCCCACCTACCCAGCGACCCCAGCCAAGCATCATTCAGATGTAACAAAGTTTGCTGCCGCATTGTGCCAATGCTGTGTGGCTCCCTCACAGAGACATAGTTCCGCACAATCAGTCCTGATATCAGTCAGTGACTCGGTGGCGGGCAGTGTGCAGTGTGAGTCAGCTGTCACTGTGAAGAACAGAGCTGATGCTTTCTGTGTAGTTCCGGATCTTCACAGGCAGAGTGATATGAAATGCACTGCGCCTGTGAGAGATACAGGAAGCATCGGCTCTGCTCTCTGCTGCAACCGTATGCTTCCTGTCACACTTACGCATCTCAGAGGAGCCAGGCAGCAGTACACACACCAGCATTAATACTCACCAGGCAGCACCAGCAGCTCCAGAGTGTGAGTGTGTACATTTATATATATATTTTTTTTTTTTTTTTAGTTGTATGATTTAGTTAATTAGTGATTTTGTACTGTCCCATTTCAATCTGTAATTTCTTGTTTTTCAATTTCTTGCTTTTCAAGCTCGTGTTATATTGTCCAAACATTGTATTAATGTTTAAACACAGATTTTGTTGGAAGTACCAACAAATATAGCCTTATTGATAATTTGCATTTTTATTCTCATGCGTGATTGTGTAGACAGGGCCCCAGTGCACTGTATTGCCCGGGAGGCCTATAATGCTCTTAAGATGGCACTGGGTCCTTTTGCATACTTTGAAGAATAAGGGAGTCCATGCACTGCATGTTTGCAGAGGCATGAGAAGCAGAGTCCTCGGGGGCACTGGGGACTACAGTATCTGGAACTGCCTCTTCCCAGCCACGTACTACTCCTAAAGGTTCTGGGAACGGAAAACCATCCCTAAGGGTGCTTTCACACAGGCTTTCCGCCTGACAGACTCTGCTTTGCTCAGCAGGGGATCGATCCGCTGATCCCCACTGAGCAGGCGGATGACAGGTCCATCTCCGCTCACTGTGCAGATATGGACCTGTCAGAGCCCCACTCTCCTCTATGGGAGATCAGATGAAAACAATCTGCCTGTCCGTTTTCATCCAATCCCATCCGATCCCATCCGACAGACGAGTGGAAAATAGGGTTTCCATCCGTCTGGATTTCACAGACAGGACCGGATCGGATACTGATGGATGTCAGCGGACATGTCATCGCTGACATCTCCTGCTCCATAGAGGTGTATGTAGCGTCCAATCAGGTCTGCCTGAAAAACTGACAGGTGGACTTGATCTGAGCGCCCGTGTTAAAGGGGACTTAAGGTTTGACATATGTCTTCCCCTGCTTCAATGCCTCCAAACCTGCCAGAATCCTCCTCCCTCTCTTCTTGTGTGTTCTGTGGCATCGCAAGAATGGTGTATGCATAAAGCGGGCCTTGAGAGAAAAGGAAGTTCTCCTCTTCCTCCTCCTGCTCTGCCTCGAGTGCCCTGTCCATAATACCATGCAGAGTCTGCTCCAGCAGGAACACAACAATGGATTGTGTCACTGATGCATGCATTGTCACGGCTCACCATCCTTTTCGCCTCCTCAAATGGTGACAGCACAGAGCATGCATCCATGACTTAATCAGGGGTAGCTAGGTGACATGTCATTTAAGACGACCATGCAAGTCACCTAAGTACCCCTGGTGAAGTCAGGTGGTTAGTGGCGATACGTGTGGGGAGGAGTGAGATGACGTCAGGGATGAGCTACAAGGAGTAAAAGCAAGTATTTAATCAGTTGGCCATCCTTAAAGGAGTCTACACATCTGATTACCCCTGACATTGGGGAACAGGCGTTTCTAGACCTATAACATAGGTCTAGGCAACAGGTAAGGGTCCATTCTTATATATTCACTAGCTGGTGGAACACTGGAGAAGATACAGCAAGCACTTACAGCACTGGGATTTGGGTTTTAAACACCAGTATAATATTGTATGTAGAATATCACAAGTGAAGGCTATGGTGGAATTTACAAGGAGACACAGCGAGTGAAAAGTTTCACAGATTGAACACTTTTAATACACTATTGTGAAATAGGGTTGTTTGGACTTTTTAGCACTGGACATTTATTGTGTTTATTAAGGATCACTGGATAGTATTGCAGTATTTTATGAGTATTAGAACTTCATTTAGACAGTTCATTTTTATTCACTTCTTTGATGTGTATATATAGTCATTTTCACTGTACACATTGGAACAATGTGTAGCACAACATTTTGTATTTATATAATTGCCAAAGTTGAGTTCCACCTGGTGGGCATGTCACAAATCAGGCGGTTTTACGGGCAGGTGGAATTCCCTCTGAATTTCAACCAACCGAACACTGGCTGTATATGACCACCTGAAATGGCTACAGACTCTTTTGGCCTGCATTAGAAGATCTTGCAACCCTGGGTACCTGTTTAAGAAACACTGTACCACCAAATTGAGGACATGTGCCAGTCATGGCACATGTGTCAACATTCCCTGTAGAAAGGGCAAGAGGTTAGAGCCATTATCGCACACCACTATCCCTGCAGAGAGGGAGGGGGTGGAGTTGATAAATCTCGCATCATCACCACCAGCTGTATGGAGACGTGGCAGCAAAACAAGCTCCAGCACTAAGCCCTGTCTTGCATCCTTCCTAGTTGCAAGCACAGTTACCCAGTGTGCTGCGAATGAAATGTAGCATCCCTGACCATGCTTGCTGGACCACGTGCCAGTAGTAACATGGACTCTGCTGCTGACTGCCTTGCCCAATGATGCCACAACATTGCCTTTCACATGATGGTACAAAGCTGAAATTGCCTTACGTGCAAAGAAATAGCCACTGGGAACCTGCCATTGTGTTACAACACGTTCTGCAAATTCACGTAAGGAGGCAGAATTCACCAGACAGAAAGGCAGGAGTTGTAAAGTAAGCAGCTTGAACAAGCTGGAATTTAGATGCTGGGCATGTGGGTGGCAAGGACTTTGTTTTTTTTTTCACTGCCGCAGCTGGGGCCGGAAAATTTGCCTGCTTTACTCTACAGCTGGTGGTGTGCAGCTGGCAGACATGCTTCAAGGACCTGTGACACCCTTTGCTATACCATCATCCCTGTCAGTGGAGGCTGCTGAGAGGTCATGAGATATAGCGGGGGTAGACCTGAAAGGTGAGGAGTGAGGAGGGGAAGAATTGCATCCCTTTTGTGTGGCTTTCAGGTGTTCTTGCCAACGGGCTGAGTGGTGGGAGGTTAAATGCCTGTGTGGTGTTTTTGCCAGGATTGATCTGCTTCAGGCAAAGTTTTCAAATTGCAACAGTGCGATCAGCTGCACATGTGCTAAAAAAGGCCCAGACAGCTGAACTGTGGGAAGTGGGCCAGGAGATAACACAATCTGATGGAATAGGGTGGCTGCTTTCTACTCTTCCATGACAGCTGCCTCTGGAGGACATTCTGAATCATTGGGGTTTTGCCTCACCCTCACTTTCCTCCTCTGCCCTATCTGGCACCCAAGTCATGTCAGTGACCTTATTATCATCACCCCCCTCCATCCTCATCACTGGCGCAAACTTGGCAACACTCTGTGGCTTGGGGAAAAAGATTGACAATTTGTTGTTTATAAGTGTTCTCCCCTCTCTGTAGGCTCCTGTTCCTACCTTCCTCAACCTCAGAACCAACATCAGAATCAAGTAATGCCTGTGCATCGTCAAGGACTAAATGGCTGACACTGTGTTCAAATAACTCATAATTCATAAATCCTCCATTCATGATGCTGGGGCTATGGCAGGAGTAGCTGTGGACAAGGAGACAGAATAAGCCACTCTGGCAGCTGTGGTGGACTGTGCACTAGTCTCTGCTTGAGTGATAGAGGAGGATGGAGATGGTTTAGTAAGCCAGTTCTTTGCATGCTGTGGCTGGATAGCATGGGCAACATCACTAAACAGAGAAAATGGTGCCCTGCCTAAGGACAGACCACGACCGCCTTTGCCTGTGGACACATACTCAGCTGCCCCCCCACAGTGGCATGTGAACATATGTCTGTCCTTGTTGGCCTCTCAGACAAGATTTGGGGGGGGGGGGGGGGGGATTATTACTGAAATGTAATAGAGACTGGGAAATGTGTAATTGGATGCACTTTAATCAACGGAAAGTGGTGTTTGGTGCAGTTTAACTTGAGCACTGCCACTGAAATGCCAACAGAAAAACTGTGGTTCACAATTTCAAAAAAAGGCAGCAGGCATGGGACGAAAAAAAGAAAAATATACAGCACTGTATACAGCACTAAATGTTATCGAATGCGTTGTAAAACACTGCACTACACAGACACACTCCACTGACAAGCTACAATATACTGCAGCAAAACTGCACTGACGCAGTTCAATATACTGCAGTAAAACTACACTGACGCAATACAATATACTGCAGTAAAACTGCACTGACACGCTTCAATATACTGCAGTAAAACTGCACTGATGCCCTACAGAATACTGCAATAAAACTGCACTAGAATATACTGCAGTAAAACTGCACTGACGCACTACAATATACTGCTGTAAAACTGCACTGACGCACTAGATTATACTGCAGTAAAACTGCACTGATGCAATTCAATATACTGCAGTAAAACTGCACAGATGCACTACACTGACACACTTCAATACACTGCAGTAAAACTGCACGGACGTACTACACTGACAAACTTTAATATACTGCAGTAAAACTGCTTGGACTCACTACACTGACACACTTCAATATATTGCAGTAAAACTGTCTGTATGCACTACACTGATACTGCACTATCACTATATCCACACTACATTGACACTCTACACTCACAATAAAATCACAATTGCACACTATAGCACACTAACTCGCTAGTAGCAACAAATAGAGCCCTGTTCTATCTATCTCCACTCCAACATCACACTGCAAATGGCTCCTATGGGAAGGAAACTTTTATAATGTGGGGTGGGTCTATATGCAATGAGCCATGATTGGGTTAAGTCATCATGACTTTCTCCAATCATGGCTCTAACAGTGCTCTGTGACCTGAGTGGGCAAAGCCTTCATTGCTTCAGCCAATGAGGGCTTAGAATACACTGTGCGGCGCGCAGTGCATTGTGAAGCGTTTGGCAGGTCTGCCAATTAGGATGTTCGCTGAATCCACAGAAGCCTGACTGGCCAGGAATAAGGTGTTTTTAGGACTAGCTGCACGAAAAACACAGGGCTCAGGTGAGACGTGATTATTTTGAAGACACAGAGTTGCAGCAGAGGTAGGTCTGGCATGGGGTGACGGAGAGGATACAGAGGAGACAAGATGCCTCAAGGACTTGAAGCGAACAGGACTCTGAATGCCTTCATGTACAATAAAGGTGAGAGAGTCTAAGGAGCTGCATGGTCTTTGCGGGAGCACCCTAAAAGGAATGATGGGCTTTGCGCCAGGATGGTTTCCAGGCTGCAGCCCTCTGACTCATCCATACAGGCAGCTACTGAGCATGAAGCACAACTACACGGAGAAGAGTCTCTGGGAGCACTAAGGTGTTAGAATCACAGGAGTGGGAGTGAGAGTCTCTAGGAGCACTGGGATGCTGGGATCATAGCAGTGGGGTACGAAAAGCACTGATATGAAAAGCATTGCTTCCATAAGAGCAAAGCTATCTTTTTTTCCATGCAATATATGAGCCATGAATGCCAACACTGATGGAGCAGCATCTCTGGGTAATAATGATATAAATTAGGGGTCTCCAGACTTACTAAACAAAGGTCTAGTTTACTGTCCTTCAGGCTTTAGGGGGGCCAGACTGTGGCCAGTGGGCATAAGCAATGCTGCATTAATGGTTTTAATGGGAAGAATAGTTCCCCATTGTTGGTATCAGTTGGAGGGATAGTGCCCTATCAAAGGTGTGAGTAGGAGGAAAAGTGCCCCATTGTTGGTGTCAGTGGAAATAATTGTGCCCCACTGTTGGTGTCAGCGACAGGTAAAGGCAGGCAAAGGGACACATCTGGCTCCTTGGCCGCAGTTTAGAGACCACTGATCTAAATGAAAGAAAAGCAAAAGATAAGTAACAGCAAAGTAAGCAGCACAACAAAGAAGAAACAGAAGCCAAAATTTGGCCAACCCCCTTTGCAAGCATCATGAATAATGAAGAAATGTCAAGGGGACCTTGGTTTATATTATGAATCAGGAGCTATGCTATGGACTAGTCCCTTGCATAATACTTGCATGAAGCTTTCACTTCAGGTAGATACATATAATTAACACCTATATGCTTTCATATGATTTCCTACAACTAGGACAGAAGACATCTGGAAAGCGGGCAAACACCATGTGCTTTGAAATGAGGTCACTGACTTCCTCGAACATCTGGATGGCTTTGATGCATCAGTGCTGCTTTTAACATGCCAGAGTCCTCATCATTTTATTTAGCCTCTGTAGATCCTCTTTGCAGTGAAGGGTCAGCTGCTCTCCATATGTGTTTCTGAAAAGTTTTTCCTTTTAATTTTAAAAAGAGATGAGTGATTGACATACCTATGTCCCCTTAAGGCTCTGTTCCCGTGATCTGGGTATTGTAATCTGCTGACAGCAAAGTGACTGCACTTAACCAAGTTTCCAATTATAGCAATTCTGCCATATACTGTAGCTGTGTGGTAACTTGTGCACATCAAAATCCACCCGCCAATCGCCTAAGTTTCAGTAAAATTTTGGCATTTCATTCACCTTTCAAAAAATACTATTATGTGAGGCAGGTCTAAAATGAGAGACAGGGGTGCTATAAGTGGCAGTAGTAGAAGGCAAGCACGTACTGCAGGACATAACTGTGGTAGGTTGGCACAAACTGGAGATAGGGCACATGTGCTTTTCTTTCCCAAAGTGGTCAATTAATACAATCACAGCACACCCAGCAGATAGTTTACTGGCTGACAAAACCTTCTAAACCTACATCCTCGCAGGCACAGAGCAGTCAGTTGTCTGCCAGCTTTACTGATGCACCATTCTTCCCCTCCTTCTTTCTGAGTGAAGATTGTGCTGTTTGGTAGCACCATGATGTGCAGCTCTAACATATACCCCAAACCTGTATTTAAAGGATTTGCACATCTTTAATATTATTTTCAAAGCCACATTCTGTAAAAAGTTCTTCTCTCTGCCATATTTTTTATTTTTTTTGCCATTGGTACAGTACAAGTCTTCCATGGCAATGCTGGCTTCCCATGCCTCAATTTTGACAATAGCTTGTTTATTAGCCCACACCAAGTTGAATATCAAATTCGCTCCCCCATAGACTACAATTGGGTTCAGGGAAAAATTAAGATTTAGAAGTTTTAGAAGTTAGGCATTTCTTGAAACGGACAATGAATCACACCTAGGCAGGTTTGCGTATCCCTACATTTGATATATTACAAAGATCATATTGCAAAATTAAATCGCAAATTGGTCAGTGAAGCATGACATGTTTATTAGATGTACAGGTGTCAATGTGAATATTGTAAATGTTATAAATCACTTATATACATGTTAGAATAAACTAAGGAAATAGAAGCTGCGCTCACTACTTGGTAATAATAACTATTCACTTGCTGTGCATATGTTTTATGTTCTGTAATGCCCTGTACACACGGTCGGACTTTCCGAAGGAAAATGTGCGATTGGAGCTTGTTGTCGGAAATTCTGGCCGTGTGTAGGCTCCATCTGACTTTTTCCGTCGGAATTTCCGACACACAAAGTTTGACAACAAAACAAAAGAGATCAGGAACAGCAGCAGATGACTTACATGTCCCCAGGCTATGGTCATACAAGAGCCTGCATCTTTTGTCAGACCAGACTGAACCCAGGCCATCACTATCTTGTCTTCCTTCCACGCTTCCTTCCAGGCTGTGGCTGTGATGTTGGAGGTGTGGCAGGAGGAGGAGGAGGATGGTCCAACTCACACAGGTGGGTTTTGTTGGTGAGTTGTCCCCTCAACCCCTTATTTAGTGTGAGGTACATGATTTCCTCACACATGAGGCATTGCCCCTCCTCCATGTCCTGCAGTTTGCATGCAGCCATGGAGGCAAAGGCCTCTTGATGAGTGGGGGTGGTTTTGAGGGCTGCAAAAGCCTCCCCAATCAGCCTTAGCGCTGACTCCTCCGCGTTCATCCCCTTCCTGGGCCTTTTGGTTGGAAGGTAGAGGGGAGGGACCTTGGATTCTGTAAGGCTCCTAGGCCTGCCCACCTCCTGGCTGACACTAACCCCTGCCTCCTCCTGGCTGCCACATTCTACAGCTTGTCTGCACAACCCCCCGAAGAAGGATTTATAATTCCGAAACATGTTGGATATCCTGAATGTATTGGATTGTACTCTTGTCATTTAGAGTTTTCTCTGACTATATTTCAGGAATGTAACTGTACTCATCATTTTATCATATGTTTTTTATGCTAATTTTGAATAAAATTTATATATCTTTTCCTACTTCATATTACTTTCTTTCCACATGATTTAGTAGACACTTAACCCCCACCCATATTATCCCTGGGGCAATTTTTTCCTTTTTTCTTCCATTTATCTGGGATGTGGTGTGGATTGTCTGGTAGATTTTTCTCTTTTCTCCTAGAGTGCTGACAACCTTAAAGAACGTGTAACTGCTGCAACTAAAAATGTGAGACACACACAATAAACAGAATAGAGAAAAAGATTAGCTGCGCTGAATAATATGAATCAAAATAATAACTGGTGAAATAATTACAATGCATAAGCCACCAATGAGAGATGATCTCTCCAAGTGGCTCAATACAGGGTCAAATGATAAAACCAAAACAATGAGTGCAAAAAAAAAAAAAAATTGCGATGAAAACTACAGAAACCCTCAAAGTGTCCAATCAAACGCTGAAGTGTCACTATATAAAAGTTCCACAAGGTTGTATGATTCAAAGCAATAGTTCAAATGATGGTTCCTTATCCTCTATTCATTAGTGACATAACGCCATGACACCCAAGAAGTTGTGACAGGGTATGATAGGAAAGATCCTCCACCACGGATAATACTGCCGCTTACCAGCTTGCTAGAAATATGAAACAATTTCTTGTTTCTCTTATTGTTATTTTGTTTTTTGGTATTTTGTTATTTATTCAGTACAATTGAAAAGTAGCTAAACTTTACTTTGTTCTAGCCTATTTTGTTACTAAGTCATAGGACACCAGGGATAGAATTTTTTTTTAAGCAGGTGTTTTCATTTAGGCGTGACTAGTGCAGTGTAGTTATATTTATAAACAATATGTATATATATATATATATATATATATATATATATATATATATATATATATATATGGACATAATTTTATATATATATATTTATATATGGACATATGTAATCTTGTAAATGTGAAAACCTATAAATGATCATTAAATTGTATCTACTGTAAACCCAAGAACATATGTAATGTATTGCAGCTTGCACATGTTCTAGTGTCATTCATGTTCTTTTCCAGGCATCTTGCCTTTATTTTCACCTGGTGATCCTGACCACATTTACTCACTGTACTGTATCTATGGAGAAGCAGTCTTATCACACTAGGCATTCTCCCTCCTGCTCTTCGACTCCAAAATGACTCTCCTTGCCTCATCTCCATAAAGATGATGGTGATATAACCAAACACTTTCAATGGCATATTGAATAGGCAAAAAGTGAGCAAATAAAAGAAGTTCACTGTAATGCTGGCCATACACTATAAGAAAAATTTTCCGAAATTCGGTCATTTAGACAGTTTGTTCGTTTTTCGGGCCAGTTAATGGGCACAAAATCGATAATCATTGGGAGTTTTTTGAGCCGAAAAAACGAAGGACAAGTTTGGAAATTTTCTGCCGAACGAACTATAAATTGAAAGGTTAATGTGTTTCCGGTTCGAACCGTCTGCACTAGGTATATGTTAAAAAAACAAACAAAAAATGCATTCATTTATGTCTACTGAACGATTTATTGGTCATTATATGATGGCACTATCGTTTGCGCTCATGGCCGAATGTTCACTTTTCGAAAATGGGTTTGGCCGTTTTTTTTTCGGATAATGTATGGCCAGCATAAAGCCCCATACACACGCACGGATTATCCGAGGACCAGGTCCGTCGGATCATGTCCGTCGTACTTTGTCCGATGTTGGTTTTGCGTACACGCGGTCGGACAAAGTTGTCGGAAAATCCGATCATTCTGAACGTGGTGACGTTTGTTGCCTACGACGGGATTACGTAGAGGCTAGTAGCCAATAGCTTTGGTCTTGTAATGTGATCTGAGCATGCGTAGCACTTTGTCCGTCGGAATTCGCTACACACGATCGGATTTGGTGTGATCGGACTTTGTTGTCAAAAAATCTATCCAGCAGGAGATAGGACTTTGTCCGTCAGACAATCCGATGGAAACTGTCCGATGGTGCCTACACACGGTCGGAATTTCCGACAACATTGTCTGATAGGACAGAATTCATCGGAAAATCCGACCGTGTGTATGGGGCTTTAGAGTTTAGAGTCTCCAATCACAGCCGATCACATGTAAACACAGAGATGCCAATAATCGGCGCTCCTCGACTCACACTGACAGAGTGTGAGGAGAGGAGAGCCAATCAGCTGCATCTCCTCACAGAGGACATCTAGGGATGTAATCAGGGCACTGATCATCAGTGCCCTGATTACAATTAAGTGCCCACCAGTGCCAGAAATGTGTGCCCACCACTGCCAGCAATCAGTGCCTACCTTTGCCCACAAGTGCCAGCAATCAGTGCCCACAAGTGCCAGAAATCAGTGCTCACAAGTGATGCCAGTCAGTGCTGGCTATCAGTGCTGCCCATCAGTGGTGCCCATCAATGCCACCCATCAATGTCCATCAGTGCCAACGATCAGTGCCTATCAGTGCCGCCTATCCATGCTGCCTATCTGTGCTCACCAGTGCTGCCTATCTGTGCCCATCAGTGCCCACCAGTGCCACCCATCAGTGCCACCCATCAGTGCTTATCAGTGCCACATATCAGTGCCACCTATCAGTGCCCATAAGTGCAGCATATTAGTGCCTCCTTATCAGTGCCCATAAGTGCAGCATATTAGTGCCTCCTTATCAGTGCCACCTAATCACTGCTCATAAGTATCGCCTCACCAGTGGCCATAAGTGCCCCCTCATCAGCGCCCATCAGTGAAGGAGAAAAATAACTTATTTACAAAATTTACTGACAGAAACTAAGAAAAAAATTTTTTTTTCAAAACTTTCCATCTTTTTTTTTAGGAAAAAATAAAAAACCCAGAAGTGATTAAATACCACCAAAAGAAAGCTCTATTTGTGTGAAGAAAATTATAAAAATTTCACATGGTTACAGTGTAGCATGACTGCGCAATTGTCATTCAAATTGTGACAACGCTGAAAGCTGAAAAATGGCCTGGGCAGGAAGGGTGTGTAAGTGCCCTGTATTGAGGTGGTTAAAAGCATTTTAATATAAAAATGCAAACTCCAAGAAACAAAAGAAACAAAAAAAAACCAAGAAACTTAAAAAACGAAATAAACTGTTGGTGCTTTGTCATTAAACTGATTTCAGTTACTCATGGGATTCATAACAGGGATATAGAAATTGACAGTTGCAAGGGGGAATTAACGTTACTGGTCTCATAACATCATTGGAAACTTTGTGACAACAGGTCCATGGTCCAGGCATTTCCCTGCAACACTACAGAGCTTTGTATTCAGAACCTCCAGGTGCCAGGAAAGATTTAATAGGTTTTGGGTGGGATCAAGGAGTGGTAGTGACTCAGACTTCCAAATAACTCCTTCCATCAGAGTCAGGGAACAAGGAACACTGCTTGGGGTAAATAACTTATGATGCCAGGTATAAAATATTTCATTTACATTTTACCACGTGTATATATATATATATATATATATATATATATATATATATATTAAGAAGCACAATATTTTTTATGTAAAACCACATATTGTTACTGTACAGTTCAGCCACCTATTGCAATCTCTCATGTACATTGCTGTGACTTCTCCTTGGTAACCTTGTTTAGCTGGCCACATGGAAAATAGTTCTCAACTGCTGTTCTTTAGATATAATGAAATAGCCCAACCCAGAAAACATCCCTAAGAAAAAACTTTTTTTAGCTTATTTTAGGTATGGTTTCCTTGGTAGCTGAAGAAAACCTCATAATTATGAAAACAAATATTTGTCTGGAGTAATATAATCATCCAAGATCTGCTGAAATGAGTAAGATGTGTAGAAGCATGCTTGTGAAACAGTAATGAAAAGGACAACGCAAATATTTAAAAACAGCTAAATATAACCTGACTCACATGAAGGATTTCCCCTAATTAATCAAATTCCTAGGTGTTGCTGAAAATGAAGATCAACAGATTAGTTGAACTCCAGGCAAACAGCTAACTACAAAGATGAAATACATGTACAGTAAGTGATTTGTTTTACTTTCTAAAGGATTACTATTTCTGTCCATATATACCAGTACTGCCCTTTCAACAACCAGTCTTAGATAGATGGGAAAAGGTGACCAGGGGAGAGGGAGACAATGATATTGCATGGATATGATAAGGATGGTGCGGGGCTCCTCCCCAGTGTCATGGTTATGCTGTAATCTTTCTCTGTCAGCTTACCTCTCCTCCATGTGTTCACCTTTAGAGGCCAGCCACCCTCACCTGACTGCTTATATAATCTTCCCTCAGCATAGCTCCACCTCAGCCTCTAATTAGGAACACTATATAAACCTATGCATTGCAAGCCAACCTTGCTAATCAACCATTGTGTGTTTAGCTTTCGTGTGCAACTTGCTGTATCTCCTACGTCTGATTCCAGTTACCGATCTTGGCCTGTTCTCGACTATCCCTGTCTGCTTGTGACCCTGACCTTTGGCGTATTCTATGTTTATCCTTGTCTGCTAGTTGCCCCGACCTTTAGCTTATCCCTTTACTATCCTTGTTGTTCCAGCCTGCTGCTTCATTGCTCATTCTCCTGTAAGTTTACCGTGAGCGTGAGCTGTGAGACCCTGAGGGCCGTGACCTGGAGCCAGACTGAAGCGCAGTCCATCCTCACTACTAGAGGCTCTGGTGAACACCTGCTGGCTTTTAGTCTCAGTGCCCTGGGGAATCTATGCTCTAGCTCCCCGTGGGATCTGTGCTGTTGCTTCAGTGGACCTGCCTTCGTGAACCACCCAGAGTTCCATCTGCAGCAGTCAGCCATAGGGTCCACTACCTTGCGGTGCACTCCTGTCCCCCAACGGACTCAGGTGACCTGACACCCAGAGGTTGTCCACTTCCATCTCTCTATCACCAACTGAGCCATGGTCTGCCGAGTGTAAGGGGTGGATAAGGGTCCCCAAACTAAGCCACAGTAGGTATCTGTTGTTTTGAAATCTATCAAGCATACTCACATGGTTGTGTACTAATGGATTTTGTTATGAGCAATGTAAACTAATTCTTCAGTTCATGTCAGCTATTTTGTCTAGACTGGAGAACCAGTCAGAAATGGAAGAAACCCTGGTAGATCTCCAGAGGACCTGCACAAACATTTTAGCCGCATTGAACATATGCATGGCTAATGATTTGAAATATAGTTTTGCTGATAAAGAAGTGTGGTGCAACAGGTATTGGGCAGGGGTGAAGTACAAAACAAGTGTCAAAACTCTAGTTGTGACCTAATGGACTGTTTCCTGAAATGTTTGTACAAGTCCACCAAATATGTAGCAGGTTGCTCTCAGCTTGGCTGCAACACCAACAGGCGTCAGAGGTCATAGGGAAGATTTTGTGTAGCAGGCACAAGGTTTTATACCATCTCGATTGCAGTTTGTACCAGCTCTCCTGGACGTTGACGGACAGAGATCCCTTAGTGACTGCTACGTTAATTTGTTTCCACTCCTCCTCAGGAAATGTGCACTCTATATCCATTTCCCAAGTGGCACAGGACACTCCCTTGTTAGCTTTGACAGTTGAAAACATACAGTAGAATAGTCAGAAATCATGTGTCGCTGTTTGATCCTGGATGTGCAAAGTGTTTTCAGTCTGGTGTGGTTCCTAGTGCCTTGTTGTAGGGTTGTTGATGTAGTGCCCTATCTGGAAATATGGCCACATGGAAATTCAATGATTCTCTTGAGCTGTAGCCAAGGCAGGTTGGTCTTTACAGTGATCGCTAACAAAAAAAATCTTTGGCTACTGAGTGCGTCTCAGGCCATATATTTCTCAAGAAGCCGCGAATGAGGCTTGGGGAGAAATACTTGTTTTTGTGAAGCAGAGTTGAGGGTCCCGGGGTGGAGAAAAGAGATTTTTACACATTATTCCAAAGCAGCGGAGCATACCTCCAATGAATGAGTGCCTCTTACTGATGTAGGGTGAAAGTGAGACCATATCCATGATAACAAGCCTATATGATATATCATGTTACATTGTTCTAACGTGACCCAATCTTTAGAAGTGGCATTCACATTCCATTCTACTATCCTAGTGAGATGGCACGCCCAGAAGTTTTTCTGTTCATCGGGCAATCCAGTTCCCCCTTTGTTTTTTGGATTGGAGATAGTTCGGTATCTAATCCTTGGGGCCCAATTAGACAATAAAAATGAAGAGCACATACTCTTAATTTTCCTAAAATATGACATGTGTGGCTACAGTGAAATTGTTTGAAAATAGAATAGAATCCTTGGAAGTTTTTTATATTGCAGCCCTTCCAACCAACAAAAAATGGGGTTTCACCTCGACCTTGAGGTCGTATTCGAAGTTCTCAAGCAGGGGTTGAAAGTTTCTCTTCAGTGTTTTTTAGTGTAACATATTAAGCATAATATAATAAACATTCCCCAGTAAAGTATTTGTTAAAATTCTTACCCCAAAAACTTGTATTTTTTAATGCTGCTGGATTGCGATCTTATAGTGAAGGGAAGGGGGAGGAGTAAGGAGAAAGGAAGTGCCTTGTCATCCTAGGATATGAGGCTGTGTGTTTCTATTGATGCACACAGTGTAAGGTAGGGGTGCTCAACTAGTGGTCCTCTGATGTGGAATGGCAAGTCTAGATTGCGGTTTGCTGACCATTCCAAAGCATCAGAGTGGTTGGAGCTGGCGCCGGAAGAAGCAAGCGGCTCTTGTTTTTCAAAAGCTTGAGCACCCCTGGTGTAGGGAGACACAACCCTAGTCCTTGCATGCAAGGGTAGCTCTGTAGGATACCGCAAGAGAAAGGAGCCATCCTGAAACAGGAAACATAAGGGAAGCAGTCATGGCACCAGATAAACTGGAACATAGGCAAAAAAAAAAGATAAAAGTGCATAAAAAGTAAGGGTTTAATATTACATTAACAATATATGTAAATGGGCTTCATCATCATAAGCGGGGCAAATGCAATATGGTGCTTCTGAACTGCTTAACATGTGTTTGAGTTGCTTTGATTTACCTTTCAGTTACATAGTTACATAGTATGCGAGGTTGAAAAAAGACAAGCCCATCAAGTCCAACCTACAGTGGTGTGAAAAAGTGTTTGCCCCCTTCCTCATTTCCTGTTCCTTTGCATGTTTGTCACACTTAAGTGTTTCGGAACATCAAACCAATTTAAACAATAGTCAAGGACAACACAAGTAAACACAAAATGCAATTTGTAAATGAAGGTGTTTATTATTAAAGGTGAAAAAAAATCCAAACCATCATGGCCCTGTGTGAAAAAGTGATTGCCCCCTAAACCTAATAACTGGTTGGGCCACCCTTAGCAGCAACAACTGCAACCAAGCGTTTGCGATAACGTGCAATGAGGCTTTTACAGCGTCCTGGAGGAATTTTGGCCCACTCATCTTTGCAGAATTGTCCTAATTCAGTTACATTAGAGGGTTTTCGAGCATGAACGGCCTTTTTAAGGTCATACCACAACATCTCAATAGGATTCAGGTCAGGACTTTGGCTAGGCCACTCTAAAGTCTTCATTTTGTTTTTCTTCAGCCATTCGGTGGTGGACTTGCTGGTGTGTTTAGGATCATTGTCCTGCTGCAGAACCCAAGTTCGTTTCAGCTTGAGTACACGAACAGATGGTCGGACATTCTCCTTCAGGATCTCTTGGTAGACAGCAGAATTCATAGTTCCTTTTATCACGGCAAGTCTTCCAGGTCCTGAAGCAGCAAAACAGCCCCAGACCATCACACTACCACCACCATATTTTACTGTTGGTATAATGTTCTTTTTCTGAAATGCAGTGTTCCTTCTACGCCAGATATACTTGGACACACACCTTCCAAAGAGTTCCACTTTTGTCTCATCGGTCCACAGAATGTTGTCCCAAAAGTCTTGGGGATCATCAAGATGTGTTGTGGAGAAATTGAGACGAGCTTTGATGTTCTTTTTGCTCAGCAGTGGTTTTCTCCTTGGAACTCTGCCATGCAGGCCATTTTTGCCCAGTCTTTTCCTGATGGTGGAGGCATGAACGCTGACCTTAACTGAGGCAAGTGAGGCCTGCAGTTCCTTGGACGTTGTTGTGGGGTCTTTTGTGACCTCTTGGATGAGTCGTCGCTGCGCTCTTGGGGTAATTTTGGGCGGCCGGCCACTCCTGGGAAGGTTCACCACTGTTCCATGTCTTCGCCATTTGTGGATAATGGCTCTCACTGTGGTTCGCTGGATTCCCAAAGCTTTGGAAATGGCTTTATAACCCTTTCCAGACTGATAGATCTCAATTACTTTCTTTCTCAATTGTTCCTGAATTTCTTTGGGTCTCGGCATGATGTGTAGCTTTTAAGGATCTTCTGGTGGACCTTACTGTGTCAAGCAGCTCCTATTTAAGTGATGCCTTGATTGTGAACAGGTGTGGCAATAATCAGGCCTGGGTGTGGCTAGAGAAATTGAACTCAGGTGTGGACAACCACAGTTATAGTATGTTTTAACAAGGGGGCAATCACTTTTTCACACAGGGCCATGATGGTTTGGATTTTTTTCACCTTTAATAATAAACACCTTCATTTACAAATTGCATTTTGTGTTTACTTGTGTTGTCCTTGACTATTGTTTAAATTGGTTTGATGTTCCGAAACACTTAAGTGTGACAAACATGCAAAGGAACAGGAAATGAGGAAGGGGGCAAACACTTTTTCACACCACTGTATGTGTGTGGTTTTATGTCATTATTACATTGTATATCCCTGTATGTTGTGGTCATTCAGGTGCATATCTAATTGTTTTTTTAAATTATCGATGCTCCCCCTGAAACCACCACCTGTGGAAGAGAATTCCACATCCTAACCACTCTTACAGTAAAAAGCCCTCTACGCAGTTTAAGGTTAAACCGCTTTTCTTCTAGTTTTAGTGAATGGCCGCGTGTCTTATTAAATTCACTTTCGTGGAAACGTTTTATCCCTATTGTGGGGTCGCCAGCACGGAATTTGTACATTGAAATCATATCCCCTCTTAAGCGTCTCTTCTCCAGAGAGAACAAGTTCAGTGCTCGTAACCTTTCCTCCAGTCCCTTTATTAGTTTTGGTGCCCTTCTTTGTACTCTCTCCAGTTCCAGCACATCCTTCCTAAGGACTGGTGCCCAGAACTGGACAGCATACTCCAGATGCGGCCGGACCAGAGTCTTGTAGAGCGGGAGAATTATTGTTTTATCTCTGGAGTTGATCCCCTTTTTAATGCATGCCAATATTCTTGCTTTTTCAGTTTGCTTTGCTTGCAGCAGCTTGGCATTGCATGTTATTGCTGAGCCTGTCATCTACTAGGACCCCCAGGTCCTTTTCCATCCTAGATTCCCCCAGAGGTTCTCTCCCTAGTGAGTAGATTGCATTCATATTTTTGCCACCCAAATGCATTATTTGAAATTTATCTACATTAAACCTCATTTGCCATGTAGTTGCCCACCCCATTAATTTGTTCAGCTCTTCTTGCAAGATTTCCACATCCTGCGGAGAAGTTATTTCCCTGCTTAGCTTAGTATTGTCTACAAATACAGAGATTGAGCTGTTTATCCCATCCTCCAGGTCGTTTATGAATACATTAAATAGGATTGGTCCCAGGACAGAACCCTGGGTGACCCCACTGCCCACCGAACCATTCCCCTTAGGAGTTGTGCTTAGGAGTTGTACTGAGCTGCTTTGAGTTGCATTAGGCTTCAATTAAAAACTGACAGAAGTTTTAATCCTTCCCTACCATACCAAAAGCAAGTGCTATAATTGCACTCTATATTCTTAATAAAAATAAATAAATACATTTTCTGTACTGGTAATCTCACAGGAAGTCAAAGATATACCCTCAATACAGTCACAGACTAAGCCCCCCATACACACGGTCGGAAATTCCGACCACAAAATCCATCAGATTTTTTCCGACGGATTTTGTCCGACACTGGTGTTGCATACACACGGTCAGACAAAGTTGTCGGAAAATCTGATCATTCTGAATGTGGTGACGTTCGTTGCGTACGACGGAACTACGTAGAGGCTAGTAGCCAATAGCTTTGGTCTCGTAATTTGATCTGAGCACTTTGTCCGTCGGAATTCTCTACACACGATCGGAAAAAGTCAGATCGGATTTTGTTGTCGGAAAATTTGAGAGCAGGATCTCAAATTTTTTCCATCGGAAATTCCGATGGAAAAAGTAAGATGGAGCCCACACATGGGCGGATTTTTCTGACAACATGGTCCGATCGGACATTTTCCATCAGAATTTCCGACCGTGTGTACGGGGGATTACAGTTTAAATAACGTGTTTTATCCTAAACTGCAAAAATGTTGGCTTGAGTTGGGCTTTAAAGCAAACCTGTGCTTTATTCCAAATTTCCCAAGTTTGTCCCCTGGTGTTTTGTTCTATCTTGTGGATCCTAACAACGATACAAGATTAGAATTTTTCCAATTATGCCTTTACACACTGGTTAGCGAACCTCCCAGGCTCATTCTTTTGATTCTGCAACCCACTGAAGTTTATTGATTTTTTTTTTTTGTGATCATCCTAGTACAGTATATAACATTTTTGGATTTGTATATGCCCATTGTAGAGTGCTTTTGTGCTTATTCTCCTGACAGCTATGATTTTTGTGCCCCTGAAGTCAATGTGCTGTTACCTGTGTTTGCCCCATCTATGGTCACCATTGTCAGTGCATTACTCACATATAGCCAGAATTGCCTGGATGTTGCCAATGTATTGTTCCAAGCTTGCCTACTGCCACATTTGCCTAAATATTACTCTATATAACAAACACAGTCAAGGCGCTTCCTTGGATGCTACTAATATTTTGAATGTACAGTCTGATATATTACTTCAGTTTAGTGCTATGATGCCATTGTTGATGTTCAATACAGTTCAGTGGTCTATGATTCGTGGAACTATTTCACTAAAATGTAATGTGCCGACAACTCTATCAGTATCAAACTATGTCCCTAAAAACTCAGATATGTTGTCATTGACTCTAATTTGGCATAGCATGCTACACGTACTACAATATCACTGCCCCCAGCCCCACCTTTAGAATTCCAGACTTCACTGGAATTAAAAAATTCCTTAGGTATTCATGTAACAGTTACCTTCATCACAACCTCCAATTCCTAAATTGTATGAATAAAATAACAAAAATATACAAATTATATATTAACACTCAGTTGCTAGCTGAACACTCCTCAGTGGTTTCACCACACCAAAATTATAACAAATCAAACCTGAATAGTGCAGCGCAACTAAGGCAATATGTGACAAAATTTCTTAATCCTCTCCAAATAAATATTATTGTGAAACTTCAGTCTCAAAATATTATTAAACAAATATGAAAGTCCTTTCAAGTCCAAAACAATAGTATATAAAACAATTGTATGTGAAATAAGCGTGCTCCGCCATCAACGGTGCTCTTCTGTAGAATTGTCTTCTTCCAATGTTGAGTGCACCACCGACACCAGGTGAAAAACCTGCTCACCTCATACAAGAAACAACAGGCTCATCATCATAACTCCTTTGAATCCCCTGGGGTGGTTGCCTCTCCTTTCTCCTTGAACTTGGCACACTTTATTATGCTCATAATCCACAAACAAACCACATGTAATAAAAAGGCAAATACATAGAGCTTTCCTGTTTAACACTTTATTAAAAAACCCCACTAAAATCCACTTACAGAAAAACAATATAAAAGTGCTTGTTTCAACCACATCAGCTGACTCACCACTCCAAACATCAGCGGCAGTGGCAGCGTGATGTCATAGGCTTGGCTCCTCCCCCTAGACGCGTAACACCCTCTTATTGGGCTACTTCAGTAGGTGGAAGTTACCTTCAGATGTTTGCACTTTAGATTGATTGTTCTATATTATACCTTGTGTGCCCTGAATCCTGGAGTACTCTAGTATGCAAATATTAGCTCCATTGCCCTGGTCAAGAGCTTGAGAATACTGGACCATCACTGTGTTGGGTAATACCGTAGAGTTTGGGGCACCTGGTCTAACATGAAGGCTTTGAGAGTGTCTGCTATAGTGTACCAGCTGCAGTTTATTTTAATATTTTCACTTCAGTCTCACAATATAAAATTCCCTTAGCATCTTTTATCACCAGTGCAATCAGTGCATGCATAATATTATGACACTGATGGTACTAGTCTGTTATTGTGAAACAAAAATGGTTACCCCTGTTTTTTGGAACATGGCTACAATTCAAATTCTTAAGGATTATTTTTATACAACTTTGGCTAAGAGCAAGAAGCAGGCATTAATTTAATGGATTTCTATTTGGGTAATATCACCTATCTAATCCCACATACAAAGTCTGCTCATAAAATGCCAAAAAATAATGAATACAATTTTACTTCTTTTTGCAGCGTTTAAAGTACACTTACACTAAGGCCCCATTCATACCTAGACCTTCCGGGAGCGTACACAGAAATGTGTGTTTTGGTGCTTGAAAAATGTGACAAAATGCATGTTTAATGGCGCCCCAAATATGGGTAGCAGTTACATATTTTGTTGCGTGTTTGGTGTGCAACAAAATACGCAAGTAATGCACCAAAATGCGCATTGCAAAAACGTGCGAGGAGCACTGCAAAAAAAAAAAAGGAGCTACTTTAGTGCATTTGTTGCTCATAGGGCATCCTATTCGAATGAATGTGCATAAAAACGCACAAACAAAACATGATGCATCACACAGGTGTGAATGGACTTAACATAAAGATTGCCATTGCAATATGGAAGCCATCTTAATAGCATATAAGCCGAGCAATTAGCACTGTATGCAGGGCTGTGTTTGCCATAAGGTTCTGACGAGCCAGTGCCTAGGACAGCAGTGTTAGAAGGGGAATCTCAATGCCTTAAAATGTACAACTTGTAGTAGTTTTTCTTCCTTATTTTATTTTCCCTTTCCAGTCATCTTTGGATGTTTGTGGCTAAATTTAGCAAGAGAACTGCAGGGAAAGGTGGAGCAGTGGATGTTGAGAGGAGTCACAAAGCTTTTTAAAGTTTAGAACATATAAAGTAATCCTTTATTTCTCTTGATTTGGTGTTCTGTATAGCTCATAGACCAGGGATGGGCAACCTTGAGGAGGTAGGGGGGAGTATATGACCAAGGGCAAGACCTACATCTTTGATGATTTTTATAACTGCTCCACGGAATTTGCCATTTCCTGCCCCTGTAACCTACTTTATGTAGGCAGAACTATTAGAACCGTTAAGTCATCTACAAGAGCCTTCCGAAATCTGAACGGTTTCGGCACCTTTGCACAAGAGAAACTTTCTGGATATATACTCTGGGAAGTATGGCGCCAGGAGGCCTCAATGACAATATCCATCATTCAAGTAGTTCTAGTCCCCTCTATACCAAATATCTCTTTCCCACTATTCCATATAACCTTGCTTACTGTTTTGAAATATAATATTCATTCTTAAATACATTTTTTATACCTAGTATCCATGTACACCACACATCCCCCATGCCTTTTTTGCTGCACTAAAAATGTTACCTCCTGATCACCGTAGCAGCTCGCAAAGGACACTGGGTAATGTAGTTCCTCCCTCCTCCATGTCACCATATAAATACTGCCTCATTTCATCATGATGCTATCACATCCTGAAGAAGGAGCACGCATGTTCCAAACATGCACCTGCCCGCCCTGTGTCCCACATCCAGTGACGTCATAGCCAACGGGGAGACGACTGCG
This sequence comes from Lithobates sylvaticus, assembly GCA_028564925.1. Classification (NCBI taxonomy): domain Eukaryota; kingdom Metazoa; phylum Chordata; class Amphibia; order Anura; family Ranidae; genus Lithobates; species Lithobates sylvaticus. Next base: position 92,810,830 of record CM053031.1, on the reverse strand, counting down.
AGCTTGACTCTGAGCCTTGAAAACCCCTGCAGCTAGCGAGAAAGCAGCAGCACCCCACACCGCCGGCTATCTGGATCAGGGCTACACAGCAAGCCTCCCCTTGTGACTAGCCATTTTTAACCCTTACCCTGTGAGTTAATTCTTATTTTAATTTTTATCTTAAAAAAATTATCATTAATCATTTTAATATACTGCACTCAGATGAGCGCCGCTGTTCTCCACATTATTAACCTTGAGGAGGTGGAGATCTACCTGAACAACATGGGAGAAGTCAAAGATCACCAGGCACAGTGTTACCTCCTCACACCTAATTTTAACCTCTAATTGCCATACTACCTTGTCGCAATGGTGTACATGGAACAGCAATCATGGGTTTAAATCAGGTGGTGAGGAGGTTGGTGCCATTGTCAGAAACGACCATTCCTGGCTTAAGCTGACGTGGCGTCAACCACCTCTCGGCCTGCCCCTGCAGAGCTGCCAGAACCTCTGGCCCAGTGTGGCTCCTGTCCCCCAAACACACCAGCGCAAGCACGGCATGGCATCTTTTTGCCTGCGTACTTGCGTAGCCCCTTGTACGCCTACGGAGCACCGCTGGTTCCAAGGACAGAGCACTGGAGGAAGAAGAAGAGGAGGGGGGTGGAGGAGAGAGGTGTGTCACAACCAGTAGAAGTAGTCGCGTTTTGGAGGCGTGGTGGCGGAACAACCTCCAACACTACTGCACCTTGTCCTGCATCCCTCCCAGCTGCCAATAGAGTGACCCAATGGGCCGTGAAAGAAAGGTACCGTCCCTGTCCATGCCTAGTCTCCTCCTCAGCAACTGAAAAGGCAGCAGTTGAAGTGCTAGCAATTTAGCAAGGCTAGCATTCAACCGCTGGGCATGTGGATGGCTGGGAGTGTACTTCTTTCTACGGTCCAGCAGCTGGGGCAGGGAAATTTGCCTGCTGCATTCGGACGTCGGTGTACTGCAAGTACTTGGTTGTGACACACCGAATTCTACACCTTCAGTCCTCTCAGAGCAGCTTTCAGAGAGGACTGAAGGTGTAGTGGGGATGGAGATCCCAGCTGAGGAGGAGCAAGGAGAGGTCCGCTTAGTTCTTTGGTGTGGGTCTTTTATGTGTGCCTGCCAACGAGCTGCATGGCAGGTCGCCATATGTCTGGTCATGCTTGTCGTGCCCAAGCGGCTGATGTTTTGGCCACGCGAGATACGCTTGAGACAAATATTGCAAATAGCAGTGGTGCGATCTGCTGCACTCGTCTCAAAAAAGGCCCACACCAAAGAACTTTTCTGATAACGTGCAGAGGCAGCGCCCTGCACAGGCGGAGCTCTGCGGTGTTGTACAGTTGCTGTGCTGGCCTCTACCTGGCCTCCAGGGGGCATCCTGCCTCGTTGGACATGTGACGCCGCATCCTCCTCCTCCTCGTCCTCCTCCTCATCCTCTCTCCCTTGAGGCACCCACGTGGAGTCAGTGACCTCATCATCCCCTCCCTCTTCACCACTAGAGCAAACCTGGCAGTAAGCTGCAGCTGGTGGAACTGTACTGCCAGATTCCTCAAGCTGGGTATCGTCATCCGAGCCTTCGAATCGTTGGGCATCCTCCTGGAGCATGTACCCAACACTGTGCTCAAAGAGTTCGGGGGGACTCCTCAGGAGGACATGGTGGGTCTAGGGAAGGGGTGGCTGATGATGCTCTGTCAGTACCCTGAGCCTGGGTGAGAGAGGATGAGGAGGATGAGGAGGGCTTGGTCATCCATTCTACCAAGCCTTCAGCATGATGCGGCTCCACATGTCCAGCTGCCGAAAACAAAGACGCGCGTGTCCCATGGCCACGTGCTGATGACGATGCACGACCACGTCCACGTCCACGGCCACGTCCACTAGAAACAGAGCCTGCCTGCCCTGTGTTCTTGGCTCTGCACGCTCTGCCTCCCCTTGGCGGTCTTCCAGCCATTGTAGTCGGTAGTCCTGTGGGTGCTGCTGAGAAGAAAATATAGGAGCTCTGTGTGATGCCACTAACACACTAGAAGTCCTATGGGTGCTTCTGCAAAGAAAATAGAGGAGCTCTGTGTGATGCCACTAACACACTAAGTCCTGTGGGTGCTTATGACAAGAATATAGAGGAGCTCTGTGAGATGCCACTAACACACTAGAAGTCCTGTGGGTGCATCTGCAAAGAAAATAGAGGAGCTCTGTGTGATGCCACTAACACACTAGAAGTCCTGTGGGTGCTGCTGATAAGAATATAGAGGCGCTCTGTGTGATGCCTCTAACACACTAGAAGTCCTATGGGTGCTTCTGCAAAGAAAATAGAGGAGCTCTGTGTGATGCCACTAACACACTAGAAGTCCTGTGGGTGCTTCTGCAAAGAAAATAGAGGAGCTCTGTGTGATGCCACTAACACACTAGAAGTCCTGTGGGTGCTGCTGAGAAGAATATAGAGGATCTCTGTGTGATGCCACTAACACACTAGAAGTCCTATGGGTGCTTCTGCAAAGAAAATAGAGGAGCTCAGTGTGATGCCACTAAACACACTAGAAGTCCTGTGGGTGCTTCTGCAAAGAAAATAGAGGAGCTCTGTGTGATGCCACTAACACACTAGAAGTCCTATGGGTGCTTCTGCAAAGAAAATAGAGGAGGTCTGTGTGATGCCACTAACACACTAGGAGTCCTGTGGGTGATTCTGCAAAGAAAATTGAGGAGCTCTGTGTGATGCCACTAACACACTAGAAGTCCTGTGGGTGCTTATGCGAAAGTAAATAGAGGAGGCTTGTGTGATGCCACTAACACAATAGAAGTGCTGTGGGTGCTGATGCTAACACACTAGAAGTCCTATGGGTGTTATAGGAGCTCTGTGTGATGCCACTAAACACTAGAAGTCCTGTGGGGTGCTGCTGAGAAGATATATAGGAGCTCTGTGTGATGCCACTAACACACTAGAAGTCCTATGGGTGCTTCTGCAAAGAAAATAGAGGAGCTCTGTGTGATGCCACTAACACACTAGAAGTCCTGTGGGTGCTTCTGCAAAAAAAATAGAGGAGCTCTGTGTGATGCCACTAACACACTAGAAGTCCTGTGGGTGCTTATGCAAAGAAAATAGAGGAGCTCTGTGTGATGCCACTAACACACTAGAAGTCCTGTGGGTGCTTATGCAAAGAAAATAGAGGAGCTCTGTGTGATGCCACTAACACACTAGAAGTCCTGTGGGTGCTTCTGCAAAGAAAATAGAGGAGCTCTGTGTGATGCCACTAACACACTAGAAGTCCTGTGGGTGCTGCTGAGAAGAATATATAGGAGCTCTGTGTGATGCCACTAACACACTAGAAGTCCTGTGGGTGCTTCTGCAAAGAAAATAGAGGAGCTCTGTGTGATGGGACTAAACACACTTCACACACTTCAAGTCTATAGGTGCTTCTGGGAAGAAATATAGCTCTGTGTGTGTGATGGGACTAACACACTTCAAGTCCTATAGGTGCTTTGGGAACAAAATATAGCTCTGTGTGTGTGATGGGACTAACACACTTCAAGTCCTATAGGTGCTTCTGGGAACAAAATATAGCTCTGTGTGTGTAATGGGACTAACACACTTCAAGTCCTATAGGTGCTTCTGGAAGAAAATATAGGTCTATGTGTGATGGGACTAACACACTTCAAGTCCTATAGGTGCTTCTGGGAACAAAATATAGCTCTGTGAGTGTGATGGGACTAACACACTTCAAGTCCTATAGGTGCTTCTGGGAAGACACTTCAAGTCCAATAGGTGCTTCTGGGAACTAAAAATATCTGTGTGTGTGATGGGACTAACACACTTCAAGTCCTATAGGTGCTTCTGGGAAGAAAATATAGCTCTGTGTGTGTGATGGGACTAACACGCTTCAAGTCCTATAGGTGCTTCTGGGAACAAAATATAGCTCTGTGTGTGTGATGGGACTAACACACTTCAAGTCCTATATGTGCTTATGGGAACAAAATATAGCTCTGTGTGTGTGATGGGACTAACACACTTCAAGTCCTATAGGTTATTCTGGGAAGAAAATATAGCTCTGTGTGGGTGTGATGGGACTAACACACTTCAAGTCCTATAGGTGCTTCTGGGAACAAAATATAGCTCTGTGTGTGTGATGGGACTAACACACTTCAAGTCCTATAGGTGCTTCTGGGAAAAAAATATAGCTCTGTGTGTGTGTGTGATGGGACTAACACACTTCAAGTCCTATAGGTGCTTCTGGGAACAAAATATAGCTCTGTGTGTGTGATGGGACTAACACACTTCAAGTCCTATAGGTGCTTCTGGGAACAAAATATAGCTCTGTGTGTGTGATGGGACTAACACACTCAAGTCCTATAGGTGCTTCTGGGAAGAAAATATAGCTCTGTGTGTGTGATGGGACTAACACACAAAAAAACACTTGGATCACTCTTCAGAGGAGCAGCAGTGCCTTCTGCACTTCTAAATAAGCCCTTAGTTGCATGTGGCAGCGGCACCCTTAGGGCACGTTCACACAAAGTTGGGGGTAGTAAAAAAGGGAGTATATCTCTTGCTATGGCTGTGACATGTGTACACCCCTGGCAACTGCAGTTAAAGGGGGTGCGTTTGGAGCAGGGTGGCAAAAACATGTCTTAACTATGGGGTTTTATCAATCCCCAAACTACAAATGTAAATGAACCCTTACAACCCCCCAAAACAATAGTCATGAATGAGATCTGTCACAGTTGCTTATGCTCTCAACCGAACTGTCAAGCCATTAAATTGTAGCTCAAACAGGGGGCTTATATGGCAGCTTCCTTGTCTGTAAAGAATAGGAGGGTTTAGTTCTGCTATAGGTTTGCCTAAAGCAGCATGATACTGTATTTAAATATGATGGAATCTGTACTGGCAGCGCACATGCTTCCTCAGTTCAGAATTCCTTTATAGAAGAACACCAGGAAAAAAAATTGACATACAATTTACATAACAACATAAAACAAGACTGAATTTTTCAGAATTGTACCAGGATATACAGCAGGAGAACCTAGCCCCAATATAGGAATTTGCATATGTGTGAGTTTTGGTGGATTTAGAGTCGCGTCATGGCCTAATTTTGTCCAGGACTAACTTTTCAACTTCCTTTAACTCTGAAAATGTCTATATAAAAGATATTTAACGCTTTTATCTAGAAGATATTTTATTCTTAAATCATGCAACGTTGAATAAAACACAGATATTCTCTGGGGATTAAGACAATTCTGAGTCTGGCTGCTTTTCCTGCAGAGGAAATCAAGTCTCCTCCCTCCTTTACAGTTTATGTAATTCTGTTCCAATTTTTTTGAAGGGGCAATTCTCTGCCTAGATAAACGCCACCAAAAATACTTTATTACTTCCCTATCTATTTTATCAAGGATTTGCAGTTCAGTGTCCCAAGAAATGTGAAAAAGTATTTCACGACTGAAGCTAAGCGAAAGTGCAGCCAGTAGAACTTAACTGTGATTTACAGTCAGGATGGAACTCATTACTTGTCTACTTCGTTAAAAAAAAAAAAAATCACATTTTTGTTGCAGTACTCATTGGATGTGTATGCAACGTCACCAGGTTAGATTTAAAGAAAACCTGTCATGAGATATATAGAAGCTGCTTTTTAAAATTTCTAGTTGCTTGGCTGACCCTTGTTTCAATGCAATTTCAATCACTGCTCCAAAGCACCTACCGTATATACTCGAATATAAGCCGAGTTTTTCAGCACATTTTTTTTGTGCCGAAAATTCCCCCCTCGGCTTAAACTCGAGTCAAGCATTTTTCTGCTGCAGAAAATTACATTTTCTGATTCAACTTTGGGGCCCCTGTATCTTGGGGCAATTTGGTGCTAGGAATTTGGTGTGCAAACCCAGTGGAACTAGCACTACAACATATCCAATGGGGTTCCTAGACCCAAGTGGCCCCGAGATACGGGGCCCCAAAGTCGGTTTGGAAAATGTCATTCTCTGCTGCAGAAAAGTGCTTGACATTTTCCGAACCGACTTTGGGGCCCCGTATCTTGGGGCCACTTAGTGCTAGCCAGCTTTGGATATGTTGTAGTGTTAGTTCAACTGTGTTTGTACACCAAATTTGGGGTTCCTAGCACTAAGTGGCCCTGAGATACGGGGCCCCAAAATCGGTCAATTGTGTCCATCTGCAGCAATGTAATTTTGGGACCCTTTGGCTGCAGCTAGGGGGCATCTAGGAACCCTTAACTACCGAGTTTGAAGTTCGGGGGACCTATGGCTGCAAATGGGCACAGTAAGGCATGAAAATGGACACAGTGAGGCTGCAAATGTGCATTGTTGACCGTCTTTTCCACTTACAGTAGCGGCGCATTTCTCACCCTAGGCTTATGCTTGAGTCAATAAGTTTTCCCAGTTTTTTGTGGTAAAATTAGGTGCCTCGGCTTATATTCAGGTCGGCTTATACTTAAGTATATACAGTATGTAGATAAGGCCTGACTTTTCTGTGATTATACATTTTTAGAGTAAGTGCCTTAGTAAGTATTAAAGCCCAGGGCCAAATATTAATCACTTTTTTTTTTAGTTTAACCAGGGGGTTGTACAATAAAGAAATTACTTCCCCATTCACTCCATTCGATGTGGATGGTGGAATCACTCTCACTAAGTTACTGTTTCCATACTGTCAGAATACACGGAACAGGAAAAACATTGATTAGAAAAAACATCTGTAGCACCCATTATTTCCTGAAGAAATACAGAATGAAGGGACCAGCAGATCACGAGGCTCAATGTGATCAGGCAGACCCCTCCTTCTTACTCACTTTGCCAATAACCTGACACCTAATTCCCCATTCCTTTTTTCCCCCACCCTTCACCAATACACTTAACCCTTTGCTGCCAATCCTTATTCGGAAGGAACTGTAATCAGTCATGATGCTTGCTGTGTTTATAACAAAGGACATTGCTGGAGAAGTCATCTGGGTGGCTGGTGAGTGTGACAGTCTGTGAGGAGTAGCCAAAAGGGCTAGTGAGAGAGGCAGCGGCACCCAGGCAGGCTAACAGTGCCTAAAGAGGTAGTGCTGGGAGCAGTAGCCAGAGGAATGTAGCTGGACACTGGACATTTTCTCTACACAACCAAAGGGGCCCGCGGTCCCTGCCTGTAAAGGGCTTCTGCCTGATTTCAGTGCCTTTTTGTCAGATTCATCAAACAGTGTTCCAGCTGAGTCTGTGTATTTTAGGTACTTGTATAGTGCCATCAATTTCCTTAGCACTTTGCATATACATTGCACATTCACATCATATAAGAGAGAAGAGCCAGCAACTTCAAAGTTCTTGATGCAAAAATTTATTGGCTACATATGAGCATTAAAAAAGCAAATACTGGCGCGTTGTGGCGTGAACCTTAGTCACAGGACCTTCATAGTCATAGTACATTCACATAAGTCCCTGTCCTCAAGGAGCTTATAATCTAAGGTCCCTAACTCACTTTCATACATACACATACTAGGGTCAATTTAGACAGGAGCCAATTAACCTACCAGCATGTCTTTGGAGTGTGGGAGTAAACCGGAGTACCATGAGGAAACCCATGCAGGCACAGGGAGAACATGAAAACTTCAGGCAGATAGTTTTCTGCAAGCAAGTGAGTGCTGGAGGAAAAGAGAGGAGTGTATATAGACTGTAAATAGCTAAGTTGTCCCTGAAGAGTTCTAAAGTCAAGGCATCCCATAGTTTTCCCTCTACCCTATCCAAGTTTTATCCCCTCAATAAAATATAAAAACAATTAGTGGACTGTTCCTTGACTCTGGGATACTGTGAGGATTTGGTGTGCCTGGCTGTGCAAGGTGAGGGGATCCCTATTCACCACCAGTCCTATGTGGGGTACACTAAGCATCAATCAGGAAAAACTCTACAGGCTGGTTGTACAGAAGTCGATCAGTAGATCTACTTCTTTTCACCACTGTCTCCATAAATGGATAGACATTCAATCCATGTATATCCGCCCTAAATTGATACTAAACAGAGAAGTGTTAATAACCATAACTCATTCACATAAATAATATATATAATGCCACTACATACATGCAATATCTCACAAAAGTGAGTACACCCCTTACGTTTTTGTAAATATTTTATTATATCTTTTTATGTGACAACACTGAAGAAATTACACTTTGCTACAATGTAAAGTAGTGAAAGTGTAAATTTGCTGTCCTCTCAAAATAACTCAACCCACAGCCATTAAACATCATACAAACACTAAACTAGAGCTAAGTTTTTGCAAACGTTTAGCAAGATAACAAAAGCAATGATACCCAAGTTAATCCATAACAATCAGCAACATTTTTGCTTTTCATTCGTTTAAAGTCATGAAACCAGAAAAATATGAATTATATGAAATAAGGACTTATCATGTTGACTGCTAAGACAAAACAATTTCAAGTACTGTACGTGTTTACAGCGAAGCAGGTTTTGCTAAGCTTCTCTATGACCACAGATCCTTTTAGCATCATGTTTCTGTACACCTTATATTAAAGGTATCTGCCCATTCATGAAATTGTAATTCCCTAATATTTCTCCCAGGAAGACCAAGTCAATTTCATTCTTCTTAAAGCTGAACTTCAAGCATACATCTAAAAAAACACAGATGAATGCAGTTATGTATTTATAATAAATTATATGGGTACTTAAATTGAACCTGATTTCAGTTTTTTGCAATTTCCTGTGCAGCACCACTTGGAAGAGGGAGGCACAATACTTGGAGCGAAGCCAGTATTTTGCATTTATATCATTGGATTGTTGCCGTCTCTTTTTTTCCAGTCACAGGCTGAGGGGAGGCAGATGCCTTGGTTATGTTGCTTTACTGCAGTTAAGAAAAATCAGGTAACTGGACATGCTCTGCTGCTGGGCCAGGCTGTTTAAAGCTCAAGGCTATTTGTGCAGAGAATTCTTTATAGAGCTGTCAATGTCAAGCCTTCTGGGAAACTCAGGAGTCGTTCAGTATTTTGGGGTGGTCTAATGTAAACATCTCCCAATTTTTAGAAGAAAAGTTATAAAATTCTATTTGTGCTCCAGGACAAAGCAGTTAAGCATGTAATGAGTGTCAGGTGATCTCCTGTCAACTAAGAGATAAATGGCAGTGTAAAGAGGGAAAATGTTATGAAGGTAGGTTACCACTGAACAACTGCACAGGGCTGGTTGTATACACCTAGTCCAGGGTTTCTTAACCGGGGTTCCATGGAACCTCCAGAGGCTGCCAGGGGTTCCTTGAACAATGAGCAATTTCTGCCTCTCAGATAAGTTCCCACTGACACCATTGATCTTTTTAGCTATATGTAAGGGGGTAATTCTTCCCAATGACCACAAATGTAAGGAACATTCTTCCCACTGACCATCACACTAATATATCATGAGTTGCCGATATAGTCATTATTAGCAGGGGTTCCCTGAGACCGAAAAGTTATTTCAAGGGTTCCCCCGTGTTGAAAAGGTTGAGAAAAGCTGACCTAGTCTCTCCATTCATTGCAGAAATAGAGAAGTTACACAAATAAATGACTGATAATTAGGGATGAGCCGAACACCCCCGGGTTCGGTTTGCACCAGAAAGTCCGTGCGAACATAAGAACCCTATTAGTTACAATGGATGCGAACGTTCGAAATCAAAAGTGCTAATTTTAAAGGCTAATATGCATGTTATTGTCATAAAAAGTGTTTGGGGACCTGGGTCCTGCCCCAGGGGACATGTATCAATGCAATTTTTTTTTTTAAAAAACGGCCGTTTTTTCAGGAGCAGTGATTTTAATAATGCTTAAAGTGAAACAATAAAAGTGTAATATTCCTTTAAATTTCGTACCTGGGGGTGTCTATAGTATGCCTGTGAAGGGGCGCATGTTTCCTGGAAAAAAAGGAAAAAAAGCTATTTTAAATCACTTGCGGATAATGAATTGACGGCTCCCGTAACACAGAGAACAGTCATTCATTGAAAGTCATTGATAAAAAAAAAGTCATTGATAAAAAATAAAAAAAATAAAAAAAAAGAAGCATGGGGGTCCCCCCAAATTCAATAACCAGGCCCTTCAGGTCTGCTATGGATATTAAGGGGAACCCCAGGCAAAAAAAAAAAGGCGTGGGGTCCCCCTCAAAATCTATACCAGACCCTTGAGGTCTGGGATGGATTTTAAGGGGAACCCCGGCCAAAAAAAAAAAATGGCGTGGGGTCCCCCCTCAAAATCCATACCAGACCCTTATCCGAGCACGCAATATGGCAGGCCGCAGGAAAAGAGGGGGGACAAGAGCGGCCCCCCCTCCCTCCTGAACCATACCAGGCCACATGCCCTCAACATTGGGAGGGTGCTTTGGGGTCCGCCCCAAAGCACCTTGTCTCCATGTTGATGAGGACAAGGGCCTCTTCCCCACAACCCTGGCCATTGGTTGTGGGGGTCTGCGGGCGGGGGGCTTATCAGAATCTGGAAGCCCCCTTTAACAAGGGGACCCCCAGATCCTGCCCCCCCCCTGTGTGAAATGGTAAGGGGGTACAAAAGTACCCCTACCATTTCACAAAAAAAATGTCAAAAATTTTAAAAATGACAGGAGACGGTCTTTGACAATTCCTTTATTAAAATCTTCTTTCTTCTGGTCTTCCTTCTTCCTTTCTTCATCCTTCGGTTTCTTCATCTTCTCCTTCCAGCATCTTCTTCCATCTTCTTCTTCCATCTTCTTCTTCCTCCGATCCACTTCTTCTTGCTCTGGTCTTCTCGTCCGGCATCTTCTTCCATGGCGTCGGTGTCTCTTCTGGGAGGCTCCCGCTGTGTGAGGCTTCGCTGTGTCTGACAGGTCTTTTATAACGGAGGGCAGGGCCACCTGGTGACCCCGCCCCCTCTAACGTCATGGGGAAAGCCATAGGGAATTCCCCATGATGTCCCCGTGCGTCAGAGGGGGCGGGGTTACCAGGTGGCCCGCCCTCCATTATAAAAGACCTGTCAGACGCAGTGAAGCCTCACACAGCGGGAGCCTCCCATTGCGCGGCGCGGCCCAGAAGAGACACCGACGCCGTGGAAGAAGATGCCGGACGAGAGGACCAGAGCAAGAAGAAGCGGATTGGAGGAAGAAGAAGATGGAAGAAGAAGATGAAGGGAGGAGAAGATGAAGAAACCAAAGGATGAATAAAGGAAGAAGGAAGACTAGAAGAAAGAAGATTTTAATAAAGGAATTGTCAAAGACTGTCTCCTGTCATTTTTACCATTTTTGACACTTTTTTGGTGAAATGGTACCCTTACCATTTCACACAGGGGGGGGGGGGCTGGGATCTGGGGGTCCCCTTGTTAAAGGCGGCTTCCAGATTCCAAAAAAGCCCCCCGCCCGCAGACCCCCACAACCAATGGCCAGGGTTGTGGGGAAGAGGCCCTTGTCCTCATCAACATGGGGACAAGGTGCTTTGGGGGGGACCCCAAAGCACCCTCCAAATGTTGAGGGCATGTGGCTTGGTACGGTTCAGGAGGGAGGGGGGGGGGCGCTCTCGTCCCCCCCTCTTTTCCTGCGGCCTGCCAGGTTGCGTGCTCGGATAAGGGTCTGGTATGGATTTTGAGGGGAACCCCCCGCCATTTTTTTTTATGGCCGGGGTTCCCCTTAAAATTCATCCCAGAACTCAAGGGTCTGGTATGGATTTTGAGGGGGAACCCACGCCATTTTTTTTTTTGGCCGGGGTTCCCCTTAAAATCCATAGCAGACCTGAAGGGCCTGGTAATTGAATTTGGGGGGACCCCACGCTTTTTTTCCTGCAAAAATTACACTTTGTGCAGAGACAGTTCTAAGCACAGGAAACATGCGCCCCTTCACATGCATACTATAGACACCCCCCAGATGTGATACTGCAATGCTGTACTAACAGCACGCACACACTAATCCCCAGAATCACAGCACATAATGTCAGCAGTCAGCACACTGACACGCCGGAACACAATGTACGAGGCCGCCGGCGCGGCGGCCTTTTATAATGTGGGGCGTGTACTAAACCCTTTGAGCTATAATTGGCCACAGGCATCCTGCCTGTGGCCAATTATTGCTCTCCTCGCCGCTGGCTCTATGATTGGCCAAGCATGCGGGTCACAGTGCATGCTTGGCCAATCATCAGCCAGAAATGCAATGCGACTGGCGCAGTGCATTGCGGGCCGTTCGCATCACACGAATTTGATGCAAACGGCCCAAATAGTTCTGGGCTCGCCGAACGGGCGAACGCCCAATGTTCGATTCGAACATGGGTTTGAATCGAACACCGGGCCCATCCCTACTGATAATCTTAAAGCTGAAGAAGAAAGATCATGTGAAATCCCCTCCCCTTTCCCCCTCCCCTTCCATTCATAGAACACCTTGTATTTCGCAAAAAGAATATTATATTTGGGAATGTGTGACTAGAGAGGAGGGGGCAGGGAATGCGAATGGAACCTTTCACTATCTTTATTGCATCATTTAACCCTGCAGCACCTGGACATCCAGCGCTATGTGTGGTAGTCAGCTTGCAGAAAGAAATGATTTTTATACTGTGATGCAACCATTCACACACAGTAAACCTATTATCAAGACTATCTTACTAAGCTAATACAAAGTCTAAAATATTTTTTTCCCTAATGCCACGTACACACGACCGGTTTTCCCATCGGAATAAACTCTGAAGATTTTTCCGAAGTAATTCCGCTGAAACTGTGTTGCGTACACACGATCACACCAAAGTCTGATCGTCAAGAACGTGGTGACGTATGACGCGACTAGAAAAAGGAAGTTCAATAGCCAGTAGCTTCCTTCTCGTACTTGCTTCAGAGCATACGTTGTTTTTGGTCCGTCGGAACAGCATACAGACGAGCGGTTTTCCCGACAGGAATTGGTTCCGTCGGAAATATTTAGAAAATGTTCTATTTCTAGGTCCGTCAGAACTTTCAAAAAAAAAAAAAAGTCTGATGAGGCATACACATGATCGGAATATACGCTGAAAAGCTTACGTCTGACTTTTTCTGTCGTAAATTCCGCTCGTGTGGGCATAAGTTCAGCTTAAACCCATCTGTATTGATTGTATCTCTGCGGAAGTGTTTCTGACAGTGCGCCACTAATTGTGTCCCTGTGCCACAGCTGGTGAAGATGGAGCCTAAAGCATTTATCCCCTGAACAAGAGGATTTGGTAAGCTTTGTATGTTCAGAGCTATGGTCATTAGAAGAATTGTTTGCATTGGGAAATCATTATCAGGGGATTGAAGCATATATACAATAAAGTAAGTCTCTCTATTCAAGTTAGCCACACTACTTATGGCTACGATGTGATTTGTGCATTGTTACTTGATCACCCTGGTAAGCTTCCCCCAAGGTTGAGATTTCTGTCTTTGGTAAGCAGAACAGTTTGCTAAAATATAATTTTAAGAGTGTATTTAGCTGTTTGCCTGGACTTAGCTTCTAAGTCATTGTAAAGGCTAAAGGTTTTCTACCTTCATGCATTTTATGTGTGCTTTCACCCCCCTACAGCCCTCCTAATACTCACATGAGCCCTCTCTTGATCCAGCACGAGTGTGCACGAGAGCCTCGACAATCCCAGTGAGCCAATGCAGAGAGATCAGGGCTCAGGAGCTAGCACGCACCAGTGCCCCCATAGCAAGTGGCTTGCTATTGGGGGCACTAGTCAAGGGGGAGGAGCCAGGAACACCAGTGGGGCACCAGAGAAGAAGAGGATTGGGGCTGCTCTGTGCAAAACCACTGCACAGAAAAGTATGACATGTTTGTTTGTTTTTTTTTAAAAGCCAAACCTTTCATACCACTTTTTTCTGGAAATATTGCTTTAAAGAAAAAATGTGACACTATAGCATTTAGTGCACAGTGAGGAACAGAACAAGCATATATTATGAACTCACGTGGTGAATACTGCATAGTGTGCATATATTTTAAAGTGCATCTCTGAACTGGCTGAAAAGCGTGAATCAGAGTAGAATGCATATAATAATAATACTAATAAATAAAAGTGTGATGAAAATATATGTTGTGGAAGCTGAAGGATTTGCCAGCTGGTCTGCCAGCTGACCTGGCTTGCATTATGGCCCCTTTCACAGGGACTGTCCGTTTTCCGACTTACTCTCCAACTTTCTGTCCGACTTACTCAGCGGGGATCGCTCCATTGATCCCCACTGAGCCGGCGGATTACAAGTCCGTCTCTGCACTCTGTGCAGGGATGGACCTGTCAGAGAGTCTGCTCTCCCCTATGGGGGGAATCAAATGATAACGGACCGCCTGTTAGTTTTCATCCAATCCGATCCACCAGACGGATGGAAAATAGGGTTTGCATCCGTCTGGATTTTGCGGAGCGGATCGGATCGGGGCGGATCAGATGTCAGCGGACATGTCACCGCTGACATCTGACGTTCTATAGAGGTGTATGGAGCGCCCGTTCAGATCCGCCTGAAAAAACTGACAGGCGGATCTGAACGGTCCGCATATGTGAAAGGGGCCTATGACAGGACTGCAATCCCTTTCTGTATTAGTGGTTATTTAGTTAATAGTTACTTAAAGGAGAATTATAGCCAAATCTTTCTGTCCAGGCCCTGCTCTGCTGGCTGCCGCTGAGAGCCTGAATCAACTGTTCCACCCCCTGCACAGCCCTGGAGGGGCAGAGCAGAGAACCAATGACTGACAGTCACTAGCTTTCTGCTCAGTGAAGATCAAGAACTGAGCAATTAGCAGTCATGCGGTCACTCAGTTCACATTCTTAGAGCTGGCGGGGACACCTGCATAGAGCCTGCATTCCACATGGGTGACTGTGATTTATTTGTTTTTTAAGATCCTGCATTTAATACAGGGGAAGGACCACACTTATAGTCTAAATCAAGGGTCTCCAAACTTTTCAGTATGAGGGCCACAGTTAAGTGTGTATATATATATATATATATATAATTTACTGTGCAGCGCTCTACTAATAACATAAAACGGTGGTCTAATCTTATATCAAAAATCAATATACATATGAACCTGTGACAATAATATACAAAAAAACACAGCAGTGTATAAGTAAAACAGTCCAAATGAATGTAATTCCCATCCAATTATCTTCTTTTGTTCTTGAGTTGCACTACGTGCATCTCCATCATCACACTCCATGCAAAAAAATGCTCGCCAGAAGATGACACCACATATATAGAAAGAGATCAGATGCACTCAAATCTGAAAAATCCTCTGCACTGCTTATCGGCAAAAGCTCCATCTGCACTCCTTCTCGAACGCTACACCAAACACTTTATTTTCTCACATGACAGTGGAAGAAAAAGAAGAAGAGATCTAAGCAGCACCCGTTAATAATAAAACTTTATTATCCATAATAAAAATCTTACTCACAATTAAAATTTTTAACATAGAAACATGGGCAGGGCAACAACATCTCTTAAATTAATAACTTTTACTTTGAGGTTTTTGTAATCCGCTTGATATGATAAGAAATTCCAAATAAACTTGAGCCCATCAGAGTCCCCCTTTGCATCAGAGTGCCTGTGAAAGTCCCCTCTTGGCCCTTGCTCAGAGACCCCTGGTCAAAGCGCTAGTACTCAGAAATTCCTCTTACTGGTCCTATAACTGTGAGAATTAATATCACTATTATAGCCTGATATCTGTTTTTAAAAGATGTCGCTTCATATGACATTGGACTGAGTAAAAAAAAAAACCCATAGTGTTTGGTAGATTGATGTTAGCCCCATTTGGATGCTCATCCATGAGGAGACAAAATCTGGTCCTGCATAGAGAGTAACATGGACAGTTAAACTGGACTGGAATGTAGCTAAGCAATTAAAATTCTGCTCTGTTTAAGATAAAAACTCCAGACAAAACAGCTTTAAATAAAGTGGGAAGGGTTTGAAGCTCTGTCAGGTTTTTATTGCTGTCTCTGTTCGTCATTTAGGTTACCCCACTTCCTGACATAATGTCACAATAGAAAGTAAGGGGGAACCTTTCTGCTGCCTGTGAAGAAACAGACACCAACCATAACCTGGCCTAAATTCTACTTCCCAACTTTACCCATAAACAATAAAAATGTTTTGGCTGAAGTTTCACTTTTGATAACGAGTTCACATTGCCACTATTTAATCTGTTAGTATTTTGCTTTCCCTTTCTCATACCTCCATGTTATGTTACAATGTATCTGTCAACAGTGCTTTGTTCAAGGGGGCTTTGTACTGCGTATGAATGTCAAGTCTTGATTTTCCATTTTGACTGGAGTATGTATTTTACTACTTGGTTGATCTTCCAGAGTCTCCAAACAGCAAAATAGCCTTAAAGTGGTAGTAAGCCCAAAATTTTGTCTTTGCATATGATTTTGTCATTTTTTATTAAGAATGAAATGCCATGAGTAATTTTTACTGTACCCGCCTCCTGTCCGTGTTATCGATATTTTCTCTAGTCATTACCGATACCGCGCATGCGTATTATCCTCCTTCATTGCGCCGAGCCGAGACCCTGCCGGAAAGATTCAGTGTCCATGTCAGGGCTGCGTCATTTCCCGTTTTAGACGTCAGCCCCGACATCCCGCGATGCTTCATCAGAATTCCTGTACAGCGTGCTTCAGGAGGTATGGTCACTCCTTTCAGAAGCACGCTGTCATTAGTTTCTATTCGTTTCCGTAGTAACCGGAAACGAAGAAGAGGTTTGAATATCTTTACTAGTGCGCATGCGTGGGATTATAGAGACAAGGTCTGTGGGCGGAAATACAGAGCGATTCAGACACGGAAGACCACAGTGAAGATGGCGCCGGCGAATATGCTGAAATAATCTTTGGATGATTAAGAAAATATGCAGTAAGCTAACATTTTTATATATATATATATATATGAAGTGGTCATTTAATTCAGAATTAATTTGCCTTTCAGAATATTAGGAATATAGTATTGATGTGGGTGGGTTTACTACCGCTTTAAAGAAAATATAGAGTTCTATCAGAAAACAATTCTTATGAAATCCCAAGAAGGAGGGGAGGTGGGGGTGGGAATGCAGACTTCAAGATTTTGGCTGAACTTGACTTCCTGCTTGAACTGTCCCCAGATACCAAACTTATACAGTAAATGAAACAATTTACTTACAAACATCTTCCATTAGTAAAATTAACCAATTATCTACCAAGGACAGTTTAATAATTTAAGGTAGAATGAGTCTAGCGCACAGTATAAAAAGGCTTACAGGAAAACTGCGGCCCTCCAACTACTGTAGTGTTTCTAGCTGGTTATATTGTTGCTTGTAGCTTCAAGAACGGGAAGGGTAGAGGTAAACCATTAATGCTGTAGGGCAATGGTCTCCAAACTGCGACCCACGGGCCTGGATGAAGCTCTTCGCTTGCCTTTATTTGGCCTTTGGGGCACTATTCCTCCCACTGATACAAGGCACTATTCCTACCTCCGACACCAACAATGGTGCACTTTTCCTCCCACGGATACGTGGCACTATCCCCCCCCCCCGACACCAACATTGGGGACTTTTTCTTCCACTGACTTCAATAAGGGGTCATAATTCCGCCCACTGATATAGATAATGGAACACTATTCCTCTCACTGAAGCCAAAGATGGGGCACCATTCCTCCCACTAACACCAACAAAGAGGCACTATTCCTCCCACTAACATTAATAATGGGGTACAATTTCTCCCACTAATACCTAGGGTGGGGCACTATTTCTACTTCATTGTTTGCTCACACTAACACTGGAGCATTTTCCACTCCCAGTGTCTGCAATCCAGCCTCTCTAAGGGGACAATAAACTGGCCGTTTTGTTAGGAAAGTTTGGAGACCATTGCTTTAGAGAAGGGGTCTCCAAACTTTTTATTACAATGTCCACACTGATTTTTAACAAATCACCCAACAAAAAATAAATCAGTTTTATAAATCAGCGTGATAAGATAAACTTCAGTAAAACAAAGCAAAGTCCCCCTTTACATACCTTTTTACGTTGGGGTCCTTATAAAAAACTCCTTACATCAGGGTCCCCAGCAGAGCCTCACTTACATCAGGGTTCCCATCAGAGCCCCCTTAAATCCAAGTCTGCCCCTTGTAGTCCCCCTTTATATTAGGTTCCCCTCAGAGCCCCCCTAGATGGTGCAAGCATGTCATTGGTTGTTTTACCCTGGTAGTCCTGGCAACCAACTGACTTAGAGAAAGGAAGCACAGTGGGGGGAACCTAACCCTGCTGGGGCAAGCATATCATTGGCAAGCATATCACAGTGCAGCAGGTGGGAAAATTGCCCTAACTGTGGGCTGGATGCAAGCCCCATTGGCCTTAGTTTGGAGAGCCCTGCTCTAGAGCCTTGATATTTTAGGTTGTATAAATTATAGGATAACTAAACAAAAAGTGTTACTATGAACATTACCAGTTGGTTGAGTAGCACATAGCAATGATAGCAGTGAATAGAAGTTCTGGAACTCCTAGCAAACAACTATATACACAGTTGAAATGCATATGCGGACTCTGGTTTACCTGCTAATGGATTTATAATTTTGTCCAGTCAGTCTTACGATTTGCACAAACCTGCCAAACAGGACAGCTAGATTGATGATCAGACTTTTCTCACCATATTTAGGAAATACAGCCTGGTCACCTTTCCACTTCCAGCCTGTGATTGGACAGGTAAAAAGAAGTGGAATATTGATGAGCCATCCCTCCACCCTCTTCTCTTTCCTTCTCTCAGCATTTAATTTGTTGGTTTGTAAGGCTTTTTTTATTGGTTCCTAATTTTGCCCCTCATTGTCTGAGTGGAATTGTATACAGAGTTGAGTTACGAGAGGCAGATAACAAGACAGATTTGGGTACTGGGGCTATCTGTGTTTAAAAATAAATGTTATGATGTTTTAATTAATATTTAAAGTGGTTGTAAACCTCAGTCATGAAATCTGAACAAAGCACATATCTGTAGTATTTTCTTGTCTCTCTTCAAAGTTCTAAGTGTCATTTCTTTCTGGTGCTTGTTTCTCTGTTATCAGCATGGGTCACTTTTGACAAGTTGTCCTGACACCAGAGATAAAATGGTGACGGGAAAGGAGAGCTCAGCACACACCTTGTCTATTCACAACACAGTTCTTCATTGTTCCTTTGTTCCTGTGCTGTGTGTTTGAAGGGGTGTGTCCCTTTTCTCCAATCAGCTCTCACACACTGTACAAGAGCTCTAACTGCAGCTCCCCACCTGCTCCTCTGCACTTTTGAAGGTATGTAGAAAAGAGAAGACTGCACATAAACAAGTACAATTTATATAGAATTTGTTTTATCTCTGTGTATCATCTGAGGCTATTCACTTCATAAATGATAGGGTTTACAAACACTATAAAGAGGAATTATCACTTTTTTTTATATTATTGAGTTCCCTATGGGACAAAGTACATGTAGTACTGTCAGGGTAAAATTCTGAGAAATGTACAAATAAAAGTGAAATGACTGCGCTAAACCACATTACTGTCAAGAAAGAAAATAAAAAGCTGCTAACACTCCAAACCAAAATAAAAATATATACAGTGTAGCGCTATAAGTAAAAAAACATGAATAATTAACAGTGATGTCTTATAAAATAGTGTTGAATAAACACATAAAACGTCCGAAGTTCCCTGAAGGGGACTTTGAGAAAAAATTCTAAGATATGTCCATTCCATGCTTAATAGCAAATCTTCAATTGGACACGGATAACACAAATGATGTGCAAATAACTGTGCATCTCAATAAGAGGGATAAGGTGGGTACTCTTACCAGATATGGTGGACTCACTGACCATTTGGTAGTGGGTCAGTCAGGCTTATGTGGACCAAGTGCCACAGGGTTAAGGTTGGCTGGAGAGCGGTCACTCTATAAGGGATGAATGAATGAATAACTTGTATAGCGCTACAGATGCGAACTGAATCGCCTCAAGGTGCTTGATTCGTCCTGTGTAGATCTGCTTCTTAGAAGAGGTGGGTCTTGAGTTTTTTCCTGAAGTCCCGATGGTTTTCTTCTATGCGGATGCTAGTAGGTAGAGCGTTCCATAGCCGTGGTCCTTGGACTGCGAATCTTTGTCCTCCCTTTGATTTGTAGCGGGACTTGGGGATGAGGAGGAGGTTTTGGTTGGTTGATCGGAGGCTGCTATTGGGTGTGTAGTGTTTAATTTTCTCGCATAGGTATTGAGGAGCGTTTCCTTGTGTGCATTTGTGGGTGAGGCAGAGGGTCTTGAATGTGATCCGATCCTTTATGGTTAGCCAGTGTATGGTCCTGAAGGATGGGGAGATGGGTTCCCAGGTTTTTTTTCCCGTGACTAGTCTTGCTGCCGTGTTTTGGACGATTTGTAGGCATGCAATCTGGTATTTCGGTAGTCCTATGTAGAGGGATGATTCTACTCCTCATACGTGATGGTCAGGCTGGCAACCTTAGTTTCCTTATGGATCCTCAATGAACTGAAGGACTTCCACCGCACGGGGGAGCTGTCTGGAGGTTGTAGTTGCACACAGGCGGTCTCAATCGGACCAGAATAAGAGCAAAAGAGAATGGAGTACAGAATGGTAATCACAAAAATAGGTAAAAATGGGGAGCAAGCGTGGCAAATCCAGACGCGTTTCGTCTCCAAAGACTTCTACTGGGGCATGCAAGGGCTGATAATTGCCAGTGTCCACTGACCTATATAAGATCAGCAGTTCCCCTCACAAATTGCTGGATTATTGTCAGCCTTTGTATCCTGTGTTCCTGTGCCTTGTGCTTTTGCTTGATTACCTGTTACTGACCCGGCTTACCCCTGACCTGCTCTGGCTTCTCTCCTGGCTCTGACCCCGGCTTGCTCCACAGACCTGCTCCTGCGTTTGTTCCTGAATGACATCCTGTGTTTAACCCGGGCTTGATCCTGACCACGCTTCTGCCTCTGCTCCTGATTGACCTCCTGTGTTTGACCCTCAATACTGGCTTCTGACTTTGCTTCCTGCTCTATCCATCTGTCAAGATCCACCAGCACTTCCAGAGAAGAATCTGCTGTGACTACTACTCAGCTTTTGGTGTCCTTCCATCTGGAACCAACAAGCAGCTTCATCTTCAGGCAACCCGTGCATCTGTGAGCACCCTCTGTCACCACCTTCAGGGGTACTTTGCACTCAGTCACAAGGGGAGCCCCCTCATCACTTCAGCCTCCAGTCAGATATGTGACAAGTACTTTTCCTAAGTGCCATGCAAAACTGGTTGTAATGTCGGCCAGGGTACTCCCCCTTCGTGCACAGCCATCTGACACTGCAGCTAGCAAGAAGACAGTTGCTTTGCTTTGTAGGGCCTGTATTTGGGTCCTAGCACTTGCCCAAGGCAAGCACTGGAAAGAAGAATGTAAAAGAAGGTGGTACATGTCAGCCTTCTGTCCCTTGGCATTCCGTGTGCCAATGCTTGCCTCGGGCAAGTGCCTGGAGCCAGAGACAGGTGTTCATAATCAAAGTAGCCATTGGTAGCTTTGGTGTTGAGAGACCATGTGCCAAGGAGGAGCGCCCTGTCTGGCATCACTGCTAGTGTTACAGGGCATTAGGGAAATGGGACAAGGTACTACATGTACTTTGTAAAGAACTCTAAGGCTGGGTTCACATTGAAGCATGAAGCGGCTCACAGCAGGGGTCCGGTGCGTCCCTGTTCACCGTTTCAGGTCCTTTTTCAGTCCCAATTTTTGGCTGAATTCGGACCTGAAATGAACCAGAAGATGCACAGGACTCACAGCCGCTCCAGAGATGTGTGAACCGGCTCCATAGAGGGCCGGCCACAATCTCCTGACATGCGAATTGGATGCATAGAAACCTGCATTCAAATCGCAATAGTGTGAACCCAGCCTTATATGAAAAAAAGCTGTGATAATTCTTTTTTAACTGCATACCTGTAGCTTTATGAGTTTGGTCTAATGTAGTTGTTAACAACGATGTATACTGTAAGTACACATGAGTTATATTAACTGGAAGAAGAGTAATATTACCACAGAAAAAAAGAATTTGGGCAGACGTAACTATTGATAATTATATCTTTAAAACCTTGATTTAAAACTGGCCAATGATGTAGGAAAGTTGTTTTACTGTTATAAAGAGTTTTGGAAAGTGCGAGTCTTTCAAGGGGGATAAGAAAGAATGGAGGAGCGGGAGATGTCAGATTTATGTGTAAAAGTCAGAAGATTATAAGGACTTAGTAAGTAAATAAAGTACAGTGCTGGGCTATCCAAGAAAAACCCTGAATAATTTCACTGGAAGATAGAACTAATAAACAATGTGATAGTTAATATAATATGTGATAATATTTATTTCTTGTGCTTATCCTTCAGTGTCTGTTTCTTTTCTCTGTACAGAGAAAACAGAGTGTGGAAGTGCTGGGGACCAGGGAAGGGATTCCCAATGCTTTAGGTTGGGGACTGAGGATTACATTAATCAGAGTTCAGTTTCCTGGGGGTACCACTATTATACACGTAGTAAAAAAACAGTAAACATAGCCAGCTGTGGAAAGGTTTTGCAAGAGTAAGTTTCAT
Organism: Lithobates sylvaticus; assembly: GCA_028564925.1. Taxonomy (NCBI): domain Eukaryota; kingdom Metazoa; phylum Chordata; class Amphibia; order Anura; family Ranidae; genus Lithobates; species Lithobates sylvaticus. The sequence continues at coordinate 92,788,394 of CM053031.1, read as the reverse complement.
ATAGGGTGGCAGAGTGTCCCTCATGTAACAGACTTTACAAACCTGCAGTTCCTCCCTAGGGTCCAGCTATCTTCCTTCACCCTCCTACTTTCTCCATGTGTCAAGCTGATGTTTTGCAGCTGGCTCTTGGACATCAGCCAGAGGCAAAAACCTTGTGGATGGAAACTGAGACCATGGAGGAGGACTGGAGGAGACAATGAGGGCGGGCAGAAAATTCCAATCTATCTTCTGTCTTCAGAAGAATAATGGACTTCAGGAGGACCTGGACTTTATGACTCATCCAGAGATGAAATTATTGTATAACAATTTACGATCATCTTCAGTATTCTTTTCGGGTTAACTGTTTCACTCCTGCACTCATGCAGTAACAAAAGTACATGTCCTGCTGGGAAAACTGTACATGTGGTCTTATTTCCTGTGCAACATTGTGAAATAATATACAGTTAACTGTTGAAAGGTTAAAAGCTGTACAGTCTGTATTAACCACTTCAGCCCGGACCAATTGGCAGCCAAAGGACCAGGTCCCTTTTTGCGATTCAGCACTGCGTCGCTTTAACTGACAATTGCGCGGTCGTGCGACGTGGCTCCCAAACAAGATTGGCGACCTTTTTTTCCCACAAATAGAGCTTTCTTTTGGTGGTACTTGATCGCCCCTGCGGTTTTTATTTTTTGCGCTCTAAACAAAAATAGAGGGACAATTTTGAAAACAATGCAATATTTTTTGCTTTTTGCTATAATAAATATCCCCAAAAAAAGATAAAATAAAAAACGTTTTTTTTCCTCAGTTTAGGCCGATACGTATTCTTCTACATATTTTTGGTAAAAAAAATCGCAATTAGCAATTATTGATTGGTTTGCGCAAAAGTTATAGCGTTTACAAAATAGGGGATAGTTTTATAGCATTTTTATTAATATTTTTTTTTTACTAGTAATGGCGGCGATCAGCGATTTTTATTGTGACTGCGACATTATGGAGGACACATCGGACATTTTTGACACATTTTTGGGACCATTGTCATTTATACAGCAATCAATGCTATTTAAATGCATTGATTCCTGTATAAATGACAGTGGTAGTGAAACAGTTAACCACTAGGGGGAGGGGAGGGGTTATGGGCTGTGACGTGTGTGTGTTTGTTTACATTAGGGGGCGGGGCTGACGTCTGACATCATTGATCGGCTTTCCCGATGACCGGGAACAGCCGATCAATGACAGGCAGAGTAGGAAGCGCGGGGAGAGGTTTGTTTACACAGGCCTCTCCCCGTTCTGCAGCTCTGTGACCCGATCGTGGGACACCAGCGGCGATCGGGTTCGCTGGTCCCGCGGCCAGGGTCACGGAGCTCCCGACCGGGTCGCGAGCGCTGGCGCGACCCACGGGCAGGCAATTAAAGGGCCACGTACAGGTACGTGATTTTGCCTGCCCGTGCCATTCTGCGTGAGGCGGTCGGGAAGCGGTTAAAGAGGAGGTCTGCCCACCCCACAAAAAATTTAATGTCAGCAGCTACAAATACTTCAGCTGCTGACTCTTAATATTAGGACACTTACCTGTCCAGGGAGCCCGCGATGTCCATTGCCGGTAAGGAAACCCAGCAGTGAAGACTTTCAGGTTCACAGCCGGTTACCTACTATGCATGCTGCGCTTTCTAATTGGCCCGGCAGCGGAGGAAGGAGGAGGGGGCTGAACTTCTGAGAGACAGCGCCGCGGCCCTGTCTCCCGTGAAGTGGGGAAGGGGACCTGTCAAAAACAGGTCTCCGTTGCCCTCTCCCCCTGAAAGGTGCCAAATGTGGCACCAAAGGGGGCGAGGAGACGAACAAGCGGAAGTTCCACTTTTAGGTGGAACTCCGCTTTTAGTGTGTTTACAAAGAGTAGTATATTTAGCTCAATTTGAAAACCTGGAACACACAAGAACACTTCTTCGGAGTGATTGTATGTAAGGGGTAAAAAAAACTCTGTCTCTTCAGCACAACTCACATTAGTGAGGACAATGACACCAGGGAGCAGAGTAAGACCAGGGGGGTTGTGGTGTCAGATTCCCATGGTAATCTAACAGCTTCTAATGGCCTAAGGAAGAGAAAGCAGTGTGGCAAAAGAGGGTGAGCATTATTATTATTATTATTACAGGATTTATATAGCGCCAACAGTTTACGCAGCGCTTTACAATATAAAAAGGGAGACAATACAGTTATAGTACAATAAAATACAAGAGGATTAAGGGGGCCCTGCTCAGAAGAGCTTACAATCTAATAGGGTGGGGGAGGTGATACAAAAGGTTGTAACTGTGGGGAATGAGCTGATGGAAGTGGTAGAAGATTAGTTGGAGACATGATAGGCTTCCCTGAAGAGATGAGTTTTCAGGGACCGCCTGAAGGTAGCTAGAGTAGGGGATAGCCGGACAGGTTGAGGTAGCGAGTTCCAGATGATGGGAAAGGCTCTGGAGAAATCCTGGAGACGAGCATGGGAGGAGAAAACAAGAGAGCTTGACAGGAGGAGATCTTGAGAAGAGCGGAGAGGACGGTTTGGGATATGTTTGGAGACAAGATTGGTGATGTAGCTCGGGGCAGAGCTGTGGATGGCTTTGTAAGTTGTGGTTAGTATTTTTAATTTAATTCGCTGGGTGATTGGGAGCCAGTGTAGGGATTGGAGGAGAGGGTTGGCAGACACTAAACGGTTGGTAAGGTGGATAAGTCTGGCAGCAGCATTCATGATAGACTGAAGAGGGTAGAGCCTATGGAGAGGCAGGCCAATGAGAAGGGAGTTGCAATAGTCAAGGCGAGAGATAACAAGGGAGTGAATGAGGAGCTTGGTGTCCTTTGTTAAAAAGGGGCGAATTTTAGAGATGTTACGGAGGTGAAGTCTACAAACTTTTGACAGCGATTGGGCTGAAATGACAAGTCCGAGTCTAGGATTACACCGAGTACCCTGGCGTGAGGGGAGGGACTGATGGTTGCATTGTTGATTGTTGAGCATGCCTACCTCTTTAAAGGAAGAGCTCATTGCAGGGGTTTGCAGGCATTACTAAGCAGTCAGTGATGAAACAGAAGTCTGTAAACTACTTTTCATGTAGGGCATCAGTGTGCCGTTCCCACCTGATCTCTAATGCCCTGTACACACGGTCAGACATTCCGATGACAAAATCCGTCTGATTTTTTCCGATGACAAAATCCGTCTGATTTTTTCCGATGACAAAATCCGTCTGATTTTTTTCAGACGGATTTTGAGCCAAACTTGTCTTGCATACACACGGTCGCACAAAGTTTTCGGAAAATCCTATCTTTCTGAACGAGGTGACGTACAGCACGTACGTCGGGACTATAAACGGGCCAGTAGCCAATAGCTTTCATCTCCTAAAATTCGGAATTTAAATGATCGGATTTTGTTGTCAGAAAATTTTAGATCCTGCTCTCAAACTTTGTGTGTCAGAAAAGGAAAAAGTCCGATGGAGCCCACATACGATCGGATTTTCCGACAACACGATCCGATTGCACATTTTCCGTCAGAAATTCCGACCGTGTGTACAGGGCATAAGACAAATGTGTGTATTTCAATACCCTTCAATTTCCTTGAGGATTCTGGAAAATATATTAAATTATAACTCTTACTTATAACTCCCACTCCCAACTATAAAACTTTCTGCAAGAGCCTGGTTGTACAGAGACGAGATGTTATATTCCAAAGGTGCCAGCTTTATTGTAGAAAATGTATTTAATTAATCCAGTTTTTGCCATTTTTTTTGTAACAATTTTCTATGCAAAAAGTATATATATAAAATTAATGTGGAGTTCCAGTCATTAGTGTGTTTATTAAAAGTCAGCAGCTAATAAACACATACTCACCTGTCCCACGATACAGTGATGCGGCCGCCCAAACCCTTGGTTTTCTCCCTCGCCTCATCCCGGCGCTGGCATCAAAAGTGTGGACACTCAGCTGTGACAGCTTGCGGCTTCACAGCCAGGTGCGCACTGCGCTGCGCCTCCTCAATGGCCGTAAAATCAGCTGGGACCTGTGTCCCATAAAATTGCAGGGAGGGAGGGGGGAGGGGAGAACTTCCTCTCGAGTCGCTTATGTTGCCTGAGTAGAAGTGGGTGCTGGGTACCTGTCAAAACTAGGTACCCACCCCCGCCCAAAAAAAAAATGACATGCCAAATGTGGCATGCAAGGGGGTTAGGAGTCCTTAAAGCAGAACTTCCACTTTTCTCTAAAGAATAAACAAAAGTGATATTATCTGGTTTAGCTGTTACTCCAAGTGAGAGCAGTGTGTAATGCCCTGTACACACAATAGGATTTTCTGACAACAAAATCCATGTTTTTTCTCAGACGGATGTTGGCTCAAACTTGTCTTGCATACACACGGTCACACAAAGTTGGTCGGAAATTCCGAATGTCAAGAACGCGGTGACGTACAACAAGTACAACGAGCCAAGGAAAATGAAGTTCAATAGCCAGTGCTACTCTTCTGCTTGATTCCGAGCATGTGTGGCACTTTGTGCATCGTAATTGTGTACACACGATTGGAATTTCCAACGGATTTTGTTGTCGGAAAATTTGAGAACCAGCTCTCAAATTTTGTGTGACGGAAATTCCGATGGAAAATGTCCGATGGAGCCTACACACGGTCGGAATTTCCGACAACAAGCTCCTATCAAACATTTTCCGTTGGAAAATCCTATCGTGTGTACGGGGCATTAGACTTTCATTTTGCCAAGGGTTTTCTTGCGTGACACACATTTGTCAGATCATCTTTACTCATTCTTTTCTACTTTAATAGATCAGGCATGATTGCAAAACAAAAGATAGGATAGAAAAGCAAAGGATAGGGAGGGAACTTTTGCTATATGCTTTTATATATATATATATATATATATATATATATATATATATATATATATATATATATATATTTAAAAAAAACTATGCACTGATTTATCTCCAAGAACTGCTTCCACGGAGTTTACAGCCCCTGAGTGCGTAGTTGCTTAACCTTTGCTCTAACACTTTAAAGTGGCTAAAAGGTCACTAACCCCAGTATGACAGATAAGTATTCCTCAAACTATTCTCCAGACTGTTTTAAACTTGGATGTACATCAGTGAAAATAAGTACTTTGGTAGTGTATGTCAGTGTAAAATAATATAAAATATATTTCTGCAATAAATGCCCATTTCCCCATATTTGTCCTTTTAAATATGCTTAAAAAAACGGAAAGTACCGGTTGATGCTACTAGAAATCCAGTAAGTCCCTAACTTCCTGTAGTGAGATAACCATGCTGCCTTTGCTGCACTAAAATCCCTGGAAGTATTGTCGGACCCGCCGAACAATACTGACGCTTTTATAATTTCAATAAGAGTGAGATGATCTCCAGTCCAGTAGAGAAGACCACAGGTAGGGATGATAGCACAGCTTTGTATTTCAGTGCAGCAGAGGTGCCATTGACAACTCACCATGGGAAATTAGGTGTTCATTGAATTTCTGCCCATATCAACAGTTTTTTTGTACTGGCAACATGTTTAAAGGGACAAAACATTGGGAAAATAGGCATGAATTGCTGGGATGGATATTCTGCATCTATCTTTTATTTTGTCCTGACGGTACTCGTAGAACAGCAAATATGCAGTACGCTCACATCAAACAGCGAAATTAGTTAGAATTTTTTTTTTTTCTTTAATTTCCACTTTACCTGATTGCCAGTTTCCAGCCAACCTATATTTATGGTCTAGAGCCCTACGGACGACATGAGTAACGATAACACATAGGAACAACACAAAACTAACCAACATGAAATAGACCTGAAAGTGTGCCTTGGTCTACCGTATGGTACACCAAAATAAGGGGGCATACCCTAGATAAGGAATGATAAGAAGTAGTTATGGAATAATGTGGAATGAGTATTCAGTCTGGGGTAAGAATACTTGGAAGAGGCTTTTAAAAAAGGGGAGGGTGGGTGGGTATCACGCACAGAAAACCGACAAAGACCGGCGGCCTTTGGGCTGCTTAAATACCCTCCGGGCTCCTCCCATAACTTCAGGCCGGTACCCGGCCTTCCAATTTATGGTCTAGAGCCCTACGGACGACATGAGTAACGATAACACATAGGAACAACACAAAACTAACCAACATGAAATAGACCTGAAAGTGTGCCTTGGTCTACCGTATGGTACACCAAAATAAGGGGGCAAAAACCTTCAGGTAGGGGATAATTATTTATTAAAGGTAATGTCACTGAGTGAGTCGAGCAAAGGCCTGAGCCATCTCTAACTGTGGGTTAGGTATGTAGCGAGAGAAGCAGGCCGATTTCCACCGACCCAGTTTCTTGATCACATGGTGCGGAACCCCCTGTCTTGAGGCCGTCGTGGCCGCCCCGATCCGGAATGAATGCCCGGAGTACTGGCTGGGGTCCAACTGAAGATTGCCGAGAAGGAGTCGGACATGTTCCACGAACTGCGACGAGTTGAGGGGTTTTACCGGAAAGGGTAGAAGCGGACTGGACCCTGGCGGTCGGATAGCAGTGCCGTTAAGCGGTTTAACACGGCAACTGGGCACCAGTTATTGTGAGTCCTGTACAGGTGAATATCTACTCCGGAACCTCGCTGCTGAGTTTTGGATGTCGCCAAATGAAGGATGTAGTGATCCTGGTGGCGGCAGAGATTACTTCTATGCAAGACTGGACCGGCTGGGTGGCTGCGAGTGAACTCGCTGGGCCGTAGAAACCCGTAAAACGCCATGTGTATCGCAGCCTGCAGGACGGTGCTGAGGAGGAGACCGAAAGGGGACCTATCCAGGATGTCAGACATCCCCTTGAAGACCTCCCCCGAGATAGGCAGCCGATTCGAACGAATGAGCAGTAAACATTGAACTGATGCTGTAGGGACAGCTGGACCAGTCTGCGGAGGAAGGACATGACGGGCCTGGATTTAGACCTGCCCTTGCTGATGATCTCGGCTGTGGCTTGATTGTCTGTCGTGAAAGCCACAGTCTGTCCAGACCAATGGTGACCCCATAGGTGAGCGGCTGCTACGATGGGGAAGAGCTCAAAGAGGGCTGACGTGGTAGTGAAGCCTGGTGTGGCTAGTGCTTGAGGAGGCCAAGGGGCGGCGAACCACAAATGGCCAAAAATGGCGGCGCATCCTGTGGATGTCGCCGCATCGGTCACCACCTGGGGTGACTGCGTGGACACGACTGGGATGAACAGCGACACACCGTTCCAATTACTAAGAAAGTGTTCCCACATGGCCAGATCTGCCCTGGCTGCAGAATCCAGCCTGATGACCTGGTCCGGGTCCTGAGTGTAGGACAGGAAGACCAATAACCGGGACACGAAGGAGCGGCCCTGGGGGATGATCCTCACAGCGAAGTCCAGCATCCCGAGGAGAGACTGAAGTTGCTTCTGAGTACATCCCCCCACCCGGGTGAACTCTCGCAGAACCGTCCTGATACGGTCCAACTTATCCGCGGGAAGGCTGGCCTGCATGGCAAGCGTGTCAAGGTCGATGCCCAAGAACGTGATCTTGTGTGCCGGGCTATGGGGACGTTCAGTTTGTCGAAAACTGTCCTCAACTTTCCCAGGTCCCCTGGGGGAGCCCCGGGCGGTTCTATCAGAAGGAAGTCATCCAAATAATGGATGACCTCGTGGCACTGCGCTTCATGGAGAAGGATCCACGCCAGGGTCTCGGCGAACTTGTCAAAAGCCAAGGACTACTCTTAGACCCGAAGGTCAGTTTGGTCGCGAAATAATATCGCTCCCTCCACTTGATGCCGTGCCAGCACCACAGGGAAGGATGAATGGGCAGCAGCTTGAAGGCGTCGGATATGTCCGCCTTCGAGAGCCAAGCACCCACCCCCGCCCTGAGAATGGACTGGATAGCCATGTCTACCGAAGTATACTTCAGTGAAAACTCCTCGGAGGGGATGAGCGAGTTGAGACTGGGAACGACGGAAGAATGAGGCGCTGACAGATCATACACCAGACGTTTTTTATTTGAAAATTTCCCCTGTACAAGCCCGATAGGGCTAACCCTCCAGATGCTAAAGGGAGACTGACTGAACGGGCCTATCATGAAGTCCCGATCCAACTCCGTCTGCAGAAGGACGTCAATCGCCGGCTCATCTGTTGCTGCAGAGCGTAGGTTCGGACATTCGTGGGTGGAGTGGGGCAGGGTGATGAGCCCGGTATGAAACCCCTCGGTGAAACCCCTGATGAGGTAGCTGGCAAGTGACGGAGTGGGGTGTGAGGTCAAGTAAACATCGAGCCAAAGGACATTGACCCGGCTTAGTCATGGTTTCTTCTGTTTGACCTCACATAGGATCCTGGGGTGCGCCCTCTGGCATAGGGTGCAAACGTGCAAGAGCCGGCACTGTCTGAAATTGCAGGAGCCGTAATTGAAATTGTTGCAAATGGCGGCTCCCCCGACCATCCGCACCGGACGTCCCAACTTGTCCACCTTCTGCCCTTGCGCCGGGGCCTGCTGAGCCTGGTTCGTGCTGGTAGAGGCCGTGCTAGCTATCGGATGGACAGAGGCTATGTTGGCACACCAGACCGTGGTGTGGGACGCTGACTGACAGACAGCACATAGCGGGGAGCGTAGACCCGCAAAGTGGCGGCAGAACAACTCCGTGTCCACTACGCTCCAGTCTGTTGTCAAATGAAACTGTAAGAATCTGGCCGCGGCTTTGGCCGAGAAGGACCGATGATAATCGTAGAACGCTGAGCCACCGTATTTGTGGCCCAGGTCTACGATCAAATGGAGGTAGAGGTCCAGTTCCTCCCGTCTGCCGGGGGAGGCTGAGCACAGCACGTCCCTGAACATGCCGAAGGCAAGCGTGAACTCGGGCACCGTGAGCTTTCTGTTGAGCCTCGGATCCTTTGCTTTCAAAACCACCGAGACATTCCCCCAGGTGTAGGCCTTGTTCTCGGCCAAGTCATGGACCGAGATCAAGAGTGAGGCCAGGTTAACGTCTCTGCCCTCTAGAATGTCCTTCCTTACGCTGGGTGGCACCAGGTGGGAAGGGTGAACGGTAGTCGTGGCAAGCTCACTACCTGCGGCCGGTGCACTGATGGCTGGGACCACCGCAGGGTCCGGAACCGTGGCAGCCGGGCTGGTCTCTAGACGAGACACCCTGTCCTGGACCTCAACGATTGAGGAAGACAGGGAAGACACAAGGGTGTGTAGCTGAGCGACGGCGGCTGAAATCGATTCCAGAGACGCCTGCTGGCTGCTGGGGCTTGCTGCGGCCGGTGGTGGGAAGAGGAGCCTGAATAGCTCCGCCTTCCTGGCCGCGGACGAGAAGGGTATCCCTCTGCGCCTCAGCTCGGCGGACAGCCTGGGAATTGTTGGCGCATGTACTGAAATGAGGCCGGGCCTAGGGCACGCCGACACGAATTAGTGCGGGGATGGATATTCTGCATCTATCTTTTATTTTGTCCTGACGGTACTCGTAGAACAGCAAATATGCAGCACGCTCACATCAAACAGCGAAATTAGGTGTGGAAAAGAAATGCGACTCGGCGACACGAGTGCGACACGAAAGGGTAAAATATATATATAAAGTGACACTAAAAATAATATATGCAGATGTGTTATTATTTATTATTAAAGTAGTATTAAACTCAAAAACAAACATTTATAATAATTGGGCTTATCAATTCTTGGATGTGGTGGCTGCATTGATTTTTTTTTTTAGACTATCCCTCCTTTATTTTCACCTGCCGATCTAGCCAGTATGTCTGTTGTTTTTCAACAGAACAAGTTGTCCTGCAGAGGTAGCAGTTAGAATGTAGAGACAAACCATTTACCATTGACAGGGGTGCTTAAAATGATCTGCTTTTATTCATTTATGTAAAATGTTTTTTATTGCTCTGAGTCTTCAGCAAATCTCCAAATGTATTTTTTTTTTGTTGTAATCTAACTTTCTGTTAGAGGGGGACTGCCTCTGTTCTCCATGGCCTCACTGTATGTAGGAACATAGCAAACCCTCTCTTCCTTACTCCCAAGATGGACTAGGAGCTGCAGACTATGGACTGTGTGATTTGTAGTGTGTACAGAGCAGTGCACATGAATGCAACTAATGTGCACTGCTCATTACAAACAGACAGAAATGTCTGAATATGAGAGGATCTGGAGCTCATGGAGGACATTACAAGGAGGCAGAAAAACACAGCAAGAAAATAAATCATGAAAAATAGATTACAGGGCCATTAATTAGTATGAATTATTTTGAAGAATAAGGATATTGTTTTTTTACACTCTAAAGCTGTTATGCCGCGTACACACGGTTGGAATTTCCAATGGAAACAGTCCGATGGGAGCTTCTCATCGGATTTTCTGACCGTGTGTATGCCCATCGGTCTTTTTCTGTCGGAGTTTCCGACAGACTTTGGATTGAGAACCTGTTCTTAATTTTTCCGACGGAAAACCCTTTTATCGGATTTTCCGATCGTGTGTATGCAATTCCGACACGCAAAATTCCGACGCATGCTCGGAAACAATTTGACGCATGCTCAGAAGCATTAAACTTCCCTTTTATAGTGCAGTCGAACGTGTTGTATGCCGTGGTGTTATTGACCATCGGAATTTGGTGTGACCGTGTGTAGGCAAGACAGTTTTAACGAAATTCCAATCAGAGCTTATTCCAAAGAGAATTCCGACCGTGTGTACGCGGCATTACTGCCCCATAGTAAGTTTGTGATCTCTTTATTTGTGGTATATTTTATCATGTACACTGAACATGGTTCTGAAAGGTACACAGCTATACTTTTAGATGTCCTTGAACTTGTCAATTGCTTCCCAGCTGATCAACATATGGTTCCACTTATAATACCCACAGCTACAATCCACACTTTCCTCTCTGCTATGCTTCAGCTATTGCACATGGTTTTAGTATATGATGCAATTCACCATTTACCATCAAATTCCATTTAATGGGCACTAGCTGTGTTAAACGTCCACTTTTCTTATTACAAAGAAAAAGCGGTACAGTAAAACTGTACACATAATGATCATAGAAAGACACATCTTCAATTGATTTTCAACCCGGCAGTGGTCGATCTAGTCAGGTATCATTTATTCAGTAAGGTTTGTTAACCGCTACCTGACCGCCTCACGCAGATATACTGCGGCAGAAGGGCACGTACAGGCAGAATCACGTACCTGTATGTTGCCCTTTAGCCCGCCGGGAGCTTTGTGTGCGTGGGGATACCCGCGATCGCCTCACGGAGAGAACGAACGGGCAAGCATTTCCCCATTCTGCCTAGTGACACTGTCACTGATCACAGCTCCCTGTAATCGGGAGCGGTGATCAGTGTTGTGTCACACACAGCCCCTCCCCCCCCACAGTTGGAATCACTCCCTAGGACACACTTAACCCCTACAGCTCCACCTAGTGGTTAATCCCTTCACTGCCAGTCACATTTACACAGTAATCAATGTATTTTTAATTGCACTGATCGCTGTATAAATGTGAATGGTCCCAAAATCGTGCCAAAAGTATCCGATCTGACGCCATAATGTAGCAGTCACGATAAAAATCACTGATCGTCGCAATTACCAATAAAAAAAAAAATTTTTTTTAATAAAAATGACATAAAACTATTCCCTATTTTGTAAACCAAACCAATCAATAAACGCTTATTGCGATTTTTTTTTTAACAAAAATATGTAGAAGGATACCTATCGGCCTAAACTGAGGGAAAAAAAAGTTTTTAAATATATTTTTGGGGGATATTTATTATAGCAAAAAGTAAAGAAGAATGTGTTTTTTTTCAAAATTTACGCAATTTTTTTGTTTATAGCGCAAAAAATGAAAAAACCGCAGAGGTGATCAAATGCCACCAAATTAAAGTTCTATTTGTGGTTAAAAAAAGGACGTCAATTTTGTTTGGGAGTCATGTCACACGACCGTGCAATTGTCAGTTAAAGCGACGCAGTGCCGAATCGCAAAAAGTGCTCTGGTCTTTGGCCAGCCAAATTGCCCGGGGCTTAAGTGGTTAAATAACCACATCGAATGTCTTTGTACATGTAGGGACCCTGCCTTAAAGTGAATGTTGCAGTCAAATTTGGGAAATCCCCACCTTAAGTTTGATATGTGTTCCCATTTGCAAAGCATACTGTACATAAAAACATAATTTAAACAAAAATATTTCTTACATTTTTAGTTGGTTTTTTTTTTGGAATTTCTTTGATTTTCCCTTCATTACCATACAATGCAGTATTGTAACCTATATGAAAGTTATAGAGTATACAAACTCTTTGAAATTTAGCAAATCTAATGTTCTGTCTGCCTATCTCATTAGGAAACCCTAAAATACCAGGACAGTACTATTACCCCAAAAGCAACTCCTTTTGTAGTAGACAAGTAGACAATTAAAAGTATTTAGTAAGGCCCCTTTCACACATGCGGACCGTATGTCCGTTTTTCATCCATCCGTTTTTGGATGAAAAACGGACATACATGCATGTCTATGGGATAGCGGGTGTCAGCGGATGAGCATCTGCTGACACCCACTATCGTCCGCCTCCGCAATTGTCCGATTCTGCAGACGGAGGAAAACCCTATTTTTTCATCCGTCTGCAGAGCGGATCGGATGAACACGGACAGACGGTCCGTGTTCATCCGATCCCCCACAGTGTGCAGGGACCGCCCTGTCATCAGCCGGCTCAGCGGGGAACAGCTGTGCGATCCCCGATGAGCAGCGGATCTTCACGGGGCCTATCAATACGGATCCGCCCCGTGTGAAAGGTTTTAGAAATTGTAATTTTTTTTTTGCCACAATTCTTTGGAAAATAAAGAGAATAAATAAAATGTAATTGTTTTCATTTGAACAAGTTGTTTATTATGCACAACATGGACATTTTTACAGTTACACTCCAAAACACATTTTTCTACTTCTCCTGAGTTTGGTAATACCAGATGTGTGAGAGGTTTTTGCTGCCTAGATTCATAGAGGGGCCCAAAATCCAAGGGGCATGTTCAGGCTTTCAAGGGGCATACATTTCGTCTGATTTCCTGACTGTCTATGATTATCGCATCTCTTGAGGCCCTGAAGTTCCAGGACATTAGAAACACCCAAAACAATGACCACAGGTTTGGTAAGTCCTTTAAAGATGATATTTTCTGCCTCTTTTTGGAATATGAAGAAAGAAAATACATATGTATTTTTTTTTTTTTTTTAAAGAAAGTTGTCAATTAACAAGATTTTTCTACTATGACCATTGTGGTCATACTTAGAATTACACCAGAAAACCTATAATGTTACTCCCCATGAGTATGGAAATACCACCCATGTTAGACTTTTTTACAGCCTATCCACATAGCGGGGCTCAAAATCAAAAGAGCTTGGAAACTCCTTCAGCCTTTCAAGAGGCATAAGTTACGTGTCTAATTTCCAGACTATCTATCACATTTTTTGAGACCCTGAAGCACTTGAACTGTAAAAAGACCAACAAAACTACCACATGTTGGAAAGCAAACAACCAAAGGCAGTTTAAAGAACTATAGTGAGTTTTTTGAATATTTCATTTTCTCCACAAGTTTTTAAAAAATTAAGAAAGAAAATTATTATTTTACACAAAAAAGTCAGTTAATAAGGAAATCCACCTTTAGGCTTTCAAGGGGCATAAATTAAACATCTAATCCACTGACCACATTTTGAAAAAAAAACACCCTAAGGAATTTTCTAGGCATAGTGGATCTTTTTTTGCCACAGGTTTTTAGAAAATGTAGAAAGAAAATAAAATTCATTTTTTACACAAAATGTTTAATGTAATAAGATATTTCCCACACAGTATGGGTATAATTAGATTTGCTACTCGGACGGATTTTGTCCGAAACTGGTGTTGCATACACACAGTCGGACAAAGTTATCGGAAAATTTGATCGTTCTGAACGTGGTGACGTTCGATGCGTACTAGGGAACTACGTAGAGGCTAGTATCCAATAGCTTTGGTCTCGTAATTTGATCTGAGCATGCCTGGCACTTTGTCCGTTGGAATTCCCTACACGCAATCGGAAAAAAAATGGGACATTTTCCGTCGGAATTTCCGACCGTGTGTATAGGGGCTTAGACCTTTTCAGTGTTTGGACTCATTATATACCTGACATTGCATCTTGCATATCACAAAAATCAACCAATACTGTAATCCTCCCCTATATGCCTGGTCAGGGAATACAGTTTAATACACAGTCTTATTCATAGAAGTCCCCATTCCAATTAGCAAAGCAGACTTAACTTACTGGTTCATGGCTGCCCCAGGAATTATACATAATACTATATTCACTGACCAGGAAGCACAGGAGGCTGAAACAAATAATGATCAAAAAAGAACCTGTGGTTCCAGGACTGTTATCTGCAGAGAATAGCTGGACTGATCTTTCAGAGGAATGAAGTCAGTGGGCGTGAAGATGGGTCAGTTCAGGAGGCGCGCAGAGACATGGTCAGCACACAGACAAAAAGTGGTTAGTATATAGGCAGAGGATCAATCCAAGCAGCAGGCAGAAATGTGGTGAATAAACAGGTCAGGGTCAGGTTAGGTGGCAGGCAGAGGCAACAATGCACTGGTGTGGTGGTGATCAGAACATGTTGCTAGCTGCACTGGACTGGTGACACTGGCACTGGTGTGACTAGCAATCAGGAACACTGTTTCTGGCTTACATTAGTCTTATGATGCTGACAGTAGTGTGGCTAGTGACAGTGGCGTCACTAGGGTTGGTGTCACCCGGTGCGAAAAAAAAATGGTGTCACCCCCCCCACCAACTATAGTCCCCCCTCAGTACAGACCCCCTCCACTAACTACAGACCCCCCTCCCGCAGTATAGATCCCCCTCCCTCAGTACAGACCCCCACACTAATTACAGACCACCCTCCATCAATATAGACCCCCCTCCCTTAGTATAAACCTCCTCCCTCAGTACAGGCACCCCTTCAGTGCAGACCCCTCCATCAGTACAGACACCCCCCCCTTAGTGCAGTCACCCCCCAGCAGTACAGATACCCCTCCCAGTGCAGACCCCCCAGCATTACAGACACCCCCCTCAGTGCAGACCCCACCAGCAGTACAGATACCCCCCTCAGTGCAGACCCCCCCCAGTGCAGGCCCCCCAGCAGTACAGATTTCCCCCCTCAGTGCAGACCCCCAGTACAGATACCCCTCCCAGTGCAGACCCCCCCAGCATTACAGACACCCCCCTCAGTGCAGACCCCACCAGCAGTACAGATACCCCTATCAGTGCAGACCCCACCCCCCAGCATTACAGAAACCCCCCTCAGTGCAGACCCCCCAGCAGTACAGACACCCCCCTCAGTACAGACATTCCCCTCAGTGCAGACCTCCCAGTGCAGACCCCCCCAGCAGTACAGACACCCCTCCCTTAGTGTAGACCCCCCTCAGTACAGACACCCCCAGGACAGGCCCCCCAGCAGTACAGATATCCCCCCTCAGTGCAGACCCCCCCCAGTGCAGATCCCCCCCAGGGCAGGCCCCCCAGCAGTACAGATTCCCCCCCAGTGCAGACACCCCCCAGTGCAGACACCCCAAAAGACAGACAGTACAGACCCCCCAGTGCAGATATCCCCCCCAGTACAGACCCCCCAGTGCAGACACCCCCGGGACAGGCCCCCCAGCAGTACAGATATCCCCCCTCGGTGCAGACCCCACCAGCAGTACAGATACCCCTATCAGTGCAGACCCCCCCCAGCATTACAGAAACCCCCCTCAGTGCAGACCCCCCAGCAGTACAGACGCCCCCCCTCAGTACAGACATTCCCCTCAGTGCAGACCTCCCAGTGCAGACCCCCCCAGCAGTACAGACACCCCTCCCTTAGTGTAGACCCCCCTCAGTACAGACACCCCCAGGACAGGCCCCCAGCAGTACAGATATCCCCCCTCAGTGCAGACCCCCCCCCCCAGCATTACAGAAACCCCCCTCAGTGCAGACCCCCCCAGCAGTACAGACGCCCCCCCTCAATACAGACATTCCCCTCAGTGCAGACCTCCCAGTGCAGACCCCCCCAGCAGTACAGACACCCCTCCCTTAGTGTAGACCCCCCTCAGTACAGACACCCCCAGGACAGGCCCCCCAGCAGTACAGATATCCCCCCTCAGTGCAGACCCCCCCCCCAGTGGAGATCCCCCCCAGGGCAGGCCCCCCAGCAGTACAGATTTCCCCCCTCAGTGCAGACCCCCAGTACAGACCCCCCAGTGCAGACACCCAAAAGACAGACAGTACAGACCCCCCAGTGCAGATATCCCCCCAGTACAGACCCCCCAGTGCAGACACCCCAAAGTACAGACACCCCCAGGACAGGCCCCCCAGCAGTACAGATATCCCCCCCCCAGGGCAGGCCCCCCGGCAGTACAGATTTCCCCCCTCAGTGCAGACCCCCAGTACAGACCCCCAGTGCAGACACCCCAAAAGACAGACAGTACAGACCCCCCCAGTGCAGATATCCCCCCCAGTACAGACCCCCCAGTGCAGACACCCCGGGACAGGCCCCCCAGCAGTACAGATATCCCCCCTCGGTGCAGACCCCACCAGCAGTACAGATACCCCTATCAGTGCAGACCCCCCCCAGCATTACAGAAACCCCCCTCAGTGCAGACCCCCCAGCAGTACAGACGCCCCCCCTCAGTACAGACATTCCCCTCAGTGCAGACCTCCCAGTGCAGACCCCCCCAGCAGTACAGACACCCCTCCCTTAGTGTAGACCCCCCTCAGTACAGACACCCCCAGGACAGGCCCCCCAGCAGTACAGATATCCCCCCTCAGTGCAGACCCCCCCCCCCGCATTACAGAAACCCCCCTCAGTGCAGACCCCCCAGCAGTACAGACGCCCCCCCTCAATACAGACATTCCCCTCAGTGCAGACCTCCCAGTGCAGACCCCCCCAGCAGTACAGACACCCCTCCCTTAGTGTAGACCCCCCTCAGTACAGACACCCCCAGGACAGGCCCCCCAGCAGTACAGATATCCCCCCTCAGTGCAGACCCCCCCCCAGTGGAGATCCCCCCCAGGGCAGGCCCCCCAGCAGTACAGATTTCCCCCCTCAGTGCAGACCCCCAGTACAGACCCCCCAGTGCAGACACCCCAAAAGACAGACAGTACAGACCCCCCAGTGCAGATATCCCCCCCAGTACAGACCCCCCAGTGCAGACACCCCAAAGTACAGACACCCCCAGGACAGGCCCCCCAGCAGTACAGATATCCCCCCCCCAGGGCAGGCCCCCCGGCAGTACAGATTTCCCCCCTCAGTGCAGACCCCCAGTACAGACCCCCCAGTGCAGACACCCCAAAAGACAGACAGTACAGACCCCCCAGTGCAGATATCCCCCCCCAGTACAGACCCCCCAGTGCAGACACCCCAAAGTACAGACACCCCCCCCCCCTGGGTGCAGACACCCCCCAGTGCAGACCCCCCCAGTGCAAATCCCCCAGTACAGACATATCCTCCCTCCTCCTCCTACCAGCTCTTTGGTGGCGTGTCCGTGTGGGTAGTGGGTACCATGGTGACCCCCCCCCGCCGGCGGCCCCCCCCCACCACACACAACTCAGCTGCCTGTCTCAGCAACCTGGCTGGGCTGGGCTGGCTTGGACCCCCCGACCCCCCCCCGTACCTGATTACAATGGGCGCCGGGCGTCTGGAGAGGAGGCTCAGGAGGGCAGCTTTACAACTTCCAGCTGCCGTGCCGCCCGGGCGGAGCGGAGACACAGTGTTGTCACGTCATCAGCCTGTGTCTGCACTCCACACTCCACACTGAGATGTGACAGGGCCGGCTGAGGCTGGCTGGAAGGAGGATACCAGACCACCAGGCGCTGCTGCTAATGTTGTTTCAGCCCAGGGCCAGCGGGCTGCGGGGGTCAAGTGAACGGGGGCACACTGCAGTTAAAAAATAAATAAATAAATCCAAAAAAAAACGGCAGCTATAAAAAAAAAAAAAAAAAAATTTTTCAAAAAAAATAATAAAAATCAAAAAAAAAACAGGGAGGGTGTCACCCCTCTAGCGGGTGTCACCCGGGTGCGGACCGCACCCCCCGCACCCCCCTAGCAACGCCTCTGGCTAGTGATCAGAAACACTGGTGCTGGCCTACAATGATCTTATGACACTGGGACTGATGTGGCATCGATCAGGAACACTGTTGCTGGCTGCACTGGCTTGACAAAGCTGGGACTAGCGGCACAGATTTGTGTGGCTAGAAATCAAACACTATTTGCTTACACTAGTCTGGTGATGCTGGAAGCGGTGTGGCTAGTGATCAGCAACACTGTTGCTGGCCTACAATGATCTGGTGACACTGGGACTGATGTGGCAGCAATCAGGAACACTGTTGCTGGCAGCACTGACTTGGCAAAACTGAGACTAGTGACACTGGCACTGGTGTGGCTAGAAATCAGGAACACTATTGTTGGCTTACACTAGTCTATGTAGCTGGCTTACACTGGTCTGGCAACAGTGGCACTTGTGTGGTGGCAATCAGGAAAACTGTTTCTGGCTCACACTGGGCTGGTGACACTGGGACTGTTGTGGTGGCGATCGGAGGATCTCCTCCTACTGTCAATCACAGCTAGTGAGCCAATCAGAAGCGAGGCTTGCTATTGGGGACACTGCCTGAAGAGGAGGAGCCAGGAGCATCGGCAAAGGACCCAAAAAGAGGAGGATCAGGGCTGCTCTTTGCAAAAATACTGCACAGAACAGGTAAGTATGATGTTTTTTTTTTTTTTTAAATAAAAGCTTTAGGGTGCGTTCACACTGGGGCATTGGGGGGCATAGGCGGTAAAGCTCCGCTATTTTTAGCGGTGCTTTACCGTCGTTTTAGCAGCGCTATTTGGCTGCTAGCGGACACTTTTAACCCCAACTAGCAGCCGAAAAACGGTTAAAACCGCCCACATTTCAATGGGCAGGGGCGCTTTAGGAACGGTGTATACGCCGCTCCTACAGCACTGCAAAGATGCTGCTTGCAGGACTTTTTTTACCGTCCTGCAAGCGCACCGCTCCAGGGTGAAAGCACTTTGCAGGCAGTATTTTTAGCGCTATAGCGCCTGTAAAGCGCCTCAGTGTGAAAGCAGCCTTAATGTCGCTTTAAAGAATAAGTGCACTTTAAAACAATGTCCACTTATTCTATTTGCCTCTTTCCCCTGATTCAACCTAACCATTTCTCCCCCAATTAATCTTTTTAACTAGCTTTTGTGTAAATGACATGAAAATTTCATCCAGGATAACAGCTCGGTTTTTACTGGTTGCATGCTTATTCCAGGTTAGTGAGTTTTTAAGCCAGTGTAACATGCAGTCCTGAAGCATGTTCACTTTCAGTTAAAAAATCCATGATGGATTTTGTAAAAAGTATGAACCCTCAACACAGTAATGTCTTGGTGAGTGGTTTACAGTACATAAAATTTTAAAGTATCACATTTAATATGGTACAAGTCTAGTTACATGATGTTTGCTGGAGCATTTCTGCTTCAGGAGTTTTCCCCATTCAGCTACAAAATGTATTTCCCAAATAACTTTTTCTAAAGTATTTTTTTTAATATTGTGGTATACAGCTTTGTCGTGCTGCTGGAAATATTTGTTTCCTGTGTTCTGTGGTCTCTGTAAGGTTAACCTCCAGGCCTTTTTAGATGTAATGACATGTATAATATTCTGGTTCTTTATGGAAAAATTTTATTTGCTCAAGATTCCCTTTCTATATCAAAATATGGAGACAATTAAACACTCATATATTAAAGTGATTTAAAGTCTCGCTTTTTTTTTTAAAGAAAAATAACAAACATGTTATACTTGCCTGCTCTGTTGTAGTGCATTTGCACAGAGCAACCTGGATTCTCCTCTTCTCGGGTCCCTCTTCGCTGCTCCTGTCCCCTCCCTCCTGTCCAGTGCCCCTATAGACCAGCAGCTTGCTATGGGGGCACCTGAGCCAAGTCATAGCTCCGTGCATTTATTCAGACATGGAGCCCCGCCACCTCTCTCCCCTGATTGGCTAACTGACTTTGATTGACAGCCCGGGGAGCCAATGGGGCCAATCAGGAGGGAGAGTCCCGGACGGCCAAGGGAATTGTGGACATTGCTGGATAGAGAAGGGGGATCAGGGTAAGTATTAGGGGGTGCTGGGGGGCCTGCTACACACAAAAGGTTTTTTATCTTAATGCAAAGAATGCATTAAGATAAAAAAAAACTTTTGCCTTTACAACTCCTTTAAGGTTTAACCCTCTTTTGAAGGGGGTGGGGTATGAGAAATGACACTCCTCAAACTGAATATTGCACTAAAACTGTAGGTAAATAAGAGATCCAGAGCCTTCGGAAAGTGGAAGAGTGAGTGTGATAATGAAGTTGGCAGTGCCTCTACTCAGGACAGGGTGAACAAGGGGGGTTCCCTTCCTGGGAAATTAACCAGTAATCTAATTAACTACTTGGCGCCCATGTTATAGCCGAAAGACGGCTACAGAGTGACTTAAAATGCCGGGAGCCAGTATAGAGGTTGATGTGGTTATGTGGTTTAGCCAATCATTTTCTGCATATTCCATTTCTGTTGTCCGTGTAACTTGGGCTATGGCAGGGACATGTCCTTTGCTTGCATATTGTTTGCTGAAAGATGTCCTTCATTTCATAAAGTTTGGAGTTATGATTTACTGAAAGGTAAATTTTCAATTTAGCTTTGCTCATCGGCCCACCTTTAGGTACTCCCTAAGAAAA
Organism: Lithobates sylvaticus; assembly: GCA_028564925.1. Classification (NCBI taxonomy): domain Eukaryota; kingdom Metazoa; phylum Chordata; class Amphibia; order Anura; family Ranidae; genus Lithobates; species Lithobates sylvaticus. The sequence goes on along the minus strand of CM053031.1, from coordinate 92,767,718 downwards.
GACAGCAAGCTTGAAGATCTTTAGGGGTTCTTTTAATAGTATAAAATACTGTTTATACTTGTACATCTGGTTCCCTCCGGGCACGCAAGCTAGATTTTTATAATCATTACGGTTAATTATCTCACACTACCGCAATCATCAATTTTTTTCAGCAGGCATGGTTGCAGTTCTTGTTGTCATCATTTTGAAAGAATACACATTAGTAGAGGCAATTTAATAATGAATAAAGGTACCTTGTTTCGTTGTATATTTTGTGAGAAATTATGAAGGCTAATGAGCAAGGATAACTTCTGAAGTGAGAAAGAACTGAATATAATCTGCCAGTCACATCGAAATGCAGCTTACTCTTGTATTTTGTTTTATTTAAATCTTTTTAGGTAGTTTAAACTTCAATAAACGGGGGCGTGGCCAGCCGGCAAGAGAGATGGACGCTTAGTGCTGAGCTCTGCTGTGAGGGAGACGAACCGGAACGATTAGGGACCGCTGGAGCCGGTATTTTTGTACAAAAACGTCCCCACATTAGTCCGGTAGTGACCCACAACAATGTCCCGTAAGAGAACTGGGGACCACAAGCCCCAAAAGCTCACCACACTCCTGTACCCTCCTGAAGCGCTGGTCAGTCAGAATCAAAATGGAGCTGAAGGCATAGCAGCGCCTCAGACTAAACATACAGAAATCCCTAATAACATTTCTGGTGACTCACCAAACAGAGAGATGTCTAGCTCCCATGACAATGACACAGAGGGGGATCCCTTAATGAACAGCCCAGCTAAGGCAAAAATGAGAATGGATGCTCTAGCACAGCGGCCACCTCACTCAGAAATTGAGCCCCAGGCTTTTATTCCACTACAATCTAACCAGGCCTTACATTCCTCAATGGCATCCTTCCCAACCTGCGGTCAGCCTGTTATTGACACTACACTGAAAGAGATGTTAATATCACTGCATTCCTCTCTTGTGACTGATTTATCCACTCTATTTACTAAACTCACTACAGATGTCAGTCTAATAGATAACAGAGTATCCACTATTGAGAAAGGTATGATGGAATGCTCCTCCACAGTCAATGACATCATTGATTCTATTGATGAGGTAAAAGATGAACAAGAGTGGATAAGGGGCAAATTAGCAAATTTGGAAGACCGCTCTAGACGAAACAATGTCAAGTTAAGGGGGGTCCCCGAAAATATAACAACTCCAGAATTACCCAAATACGCCAAAGAACTTATACGCACTATTCTACCTGAAGTTACGCCACGTGACATTATAATTGACAGAATACACAGAATTGCAAAACCTTCACACCTGGCTGCATCAGTGCCTAGAGATATACTTATGAGGATCCATTTTTTCCATATTAAAGAAAAAATGATGTCAGAAGCCAGATTGAAAGGCCCTCTACCACGTCCGTTTGAGGGTGTTCAAATATTTCCTGATTTATCAAGATATACGCTTCAACTACGTAGAGATTTGAACCCCATAACTAAAGGAATGCAAAACCATAAGATTCTATACAAATGGCGCTACCCGGCCACACTAATTGTCTCCAAAAACGGATCCACTCATATAATAAATGACCTACACAAGGGTTTGAAACTTTTGAAAGAATGGGGAATAATCCCGGAATACCACAAAGATGAAACTTCGCTTCTTCCAAAACGTCCTTCAACATATCACTACAATCAAAGATCCCGGAATCATCAACCTATGGAAGTATCTGGCTCCTGAGCGGTCCGCTAACTACGTTTATAGCGTCCCCTCCAGGAATTTTGTTTGATCTCACTTGCCTTTGGTATTAACTGTTCCACACTGCAGCAGTAAAAGCTGACTCTTTGCTTTTTTTTTTGTGCTTGACACAAATCTGCCGCATCCTGTTTTCATATCTTTTGCTATATTTTTAAATAGCTGTTATATATAATTGTAATTTCATTCCAAGTTTTATAGAAATACATCTAGTTACGGAACCCAGGTATCCTGATAAGCCGAAAGGAACTGAATTTACTGTATACACCAAGAAATATCTGCAAACTGTAAGTGTTATAGTCTCCCACGATCCATCACTTAGCCACAACAGGAAATATGCCATTCACGATAGTATCCTTGAACGCCAAGGGTCTCAACCACCCAGCAAAGAGACAATCTTTGTGGCATACTGCTGAAAAGCTTGATAGTGATATCTTCTGTGTCCAAGAGACACACTTGACCCCACTTTCAGCCACTTTATGTCGCAGTAACAAATTTCCCCATATTTTCTATTCTAATTTCTCTTCCAAGAAGAGAGGAGTGCTTGTAGCGATCAAGAAAGACACTGACTTCCACCTCATAAAAGAAATAGGTGACCCCAATGGTCGTTTTCTTATTTTAATCTGTATGATTAATGGAACTAAATATACCTTACTCAACTTGTATGCTCCCAATTCTAGACAGGCAAATTTTGTCAAAAAGACTTTGACCAAAATTAAAGAGTTACAACAAGGATATCTCCTTGTATGCGGAGACTTTAATATGGTTGCAGATATTTATATGGACACTACTTCAGCGGATAAGAGAAGACCCTCTCCCCTGGGGCAAATCCTGACATCGTCTGATCTTTACGATGTCTGGAGATGCCACCATGGATCAGAGAGGGATTATACTTATTTCTCCCCGCAACACAAGTCGTATTCCAGAATTGACATGTTTGTTGTTTATAAATTGTTATTACAAAAGGTGACTACCTCTGTTATCCACACCATGACATGGTCAGACCACAACCCAATTTCGATAATTATTGATGATACGTCTCCTCAACGGAACTCTTTTCTCTGGAGAGCCAATAATTTCATATTACAACATGCTACATACTCCAAAGAAATTGCCACTCATTTGAAAGAATATTTTGAATTAAACGCTGATTCAGTGGGGGATCCTGCCGTGGTGTGGAACACGCATAAAGCGGTAATGAGAGGTGTTCTTATAAAACTGGGCTCCATTCACAAAAAAAAAAAAGAACACAACAAATAGACTCCCTTACTTCCCAAATTGCTCATTTGGAGGCAGACCATAAGTCATCTGCATGTCCCACTACACTAGCACAATTAATGTCGCTTAGACAGGAACTCAGGCTGCTTCTTCTCCATACATACGAACATATGCAACGCAAATTCAAAGCCATCTCTTATTCCACATCCAATAAGGCAGGAAAAAGATTAGCACAACGTATCAAAGGGGCTAGAGTTAAATCTAAAATTCCCTTCTTATTCCACCCACACTCGAAAGTGAAGCTATCTAATCCACAAGACATTGCGAATGCTTTTAGCGATTACTATAGTGACCTATATAATCTCAAGAATGACCCTACAACCCACCAACCATCCCCAGAGGAAATTGATGACTTTCTCCATAAGATAAATTTACCGACTCTGACAGAAACACAATTGTCTTATTTAAATGCTCCTTTTTCAGCACCAGAACTTCTAGCTACCATCTCATCACTGCATTGTAACAAAACACCAGGCCCGGATGGCCTTACAGGGGAATACTTCAAACAATTCTCTACCTATTTGATTCCACACTTGCTGAAATTTCTTAACCAAGCTGCATATTCTTCCAAATTCCCTGTAGAATCGCTAAACGCATTAATTATCACTCTCCCAAAACCTGAAAAAGATCCGACTGCCCCACAAAACTTCCGGCCAATCTCCTTACTTAACCTTGATTTAAAAATATACGCCAAAACTATTGCTAGACGCTTAATGAAGATTATGCCAGACCTGATTCACAAAGACCAAACAGGATTTATTAAAGGGAGGCAAGCATCCGACGCGACGCGTCGCATGATTGATTTAATCCATTGCGTAAATTCCAGTGGAACACCTTCTCTGCTTCTTTCTTTAGATGCAGAGAAGGCATTTGATCGGGTGCACTGGACCTATCTACAGAAAGTTCTCATGAAATTTGGGTTTAAAGACAATATTTATAATGCTATCATGGCACTATATACTTGCCCAGCTGCTCAAGTTTTTTCGGCTAATATGATATCTCATCCATTCCAAATTTCGAACGGTACCCGTCAGGGTTGCCCATTGTCGCCCTTAATTTTTGATCTAACTATAGAACCTTTAGCTGAGCACATACGCACGAACTCGAACATCTCAGGCATAACTGTTGGCAACACTACTCATAAGATTAGTCTTTTTGCTGATGATGTGATTTTAATATTATCAAATCCTACCTCCTCCTTAGCAGCAGCCCGAGACGTTTTAGATTGGTTTGGACGAATATCATTTTACAAACTAAATGTCACCAAATCACAAATACTAGATCTCAAATTGAATTCCACCACTAAATTACTATTACAAGCCCAATACCCCTTCACATGGTCTGAACACAGCATTTCTTACCTAGGTATTCAACTCACTAGAACCACTAAACTCCTCTTTTCATCAAACTTCAAGCCTCTCTTAGATAAATTACGTACTGAATCTCAGAAATTAGCTAAAATGGAACTGTCATGGTCTGGCAGATTAGCGGCGTTCAAGATGATGCATTTACCTCAAATTTTATACCTGTTTAGGACCATTCCTATTCCTATTCCTAAATATTACTTTAAGTCACTTCAAACGATACTCAACCGATGTATTTGGCACGGTACAAAACCTAGATGCGCTCATTCTATACTTAGGATACACAAATTAGCGGGAGGATCAGGTTCAATAGATTTTACAGATTATCACACTGCAGCGATCATAGCTCAAGCAACTGAGTGGTTTCAGCAAGATCCGAATAAAAACTGGTGCAATATAGAACTTTCCTTACTATTTCGTCCTAGTTTAAAAAATTGGTTGTTGAGCACTCCATTAGACGCTAAAATACCAAAAGCGATTCCCCCTACCATGATAGCCACGGTCAGAGCATGGAAAATTCTAACCCAAACTATCCATCAAGAACCCACTACTACACAGATACCGATACCTATAGAAGTCTTAAACCACATCTCACCAGAATTATCTACATCCCATTGGTCTAACCGAAAAATCTCATTCATAAATCAACTATTTCATGACTCAAACCCAAAATCCTTTTCAACCCTCCAAAATGAATTTCACTTGCCTGAATCAGACTTTATTGCATATTCCAAACTTCTGAAATGCCTTAACAAAATCAAACCTCTCTTATATACAGTTTCTTCAGTAATATGGAAATACCTGCACTTTGAATTTCCTAAACAGAAGGGTATTTCACTTGTATACAACACCCTGAACCAAAAGCGTGTATTTACTAAATCCACACCACATACACACTGGGAAAATGATCTAGCAACGACTTATACAGAATCACAATGGGAACAAGCTTCACGAAGTGTATACAAATCCACGAAAAGCTCTGCGTTGTGGGAACTCACACAAAAATTGTCCCTTAGATGGTATTTGACGCCTTCTCGCTTGGCAACATTCTATCCCACATTATCTAATAAGTGCTGGAGATGTAATTCCAACATAGGAAGCATATTCCACATATTTTGGGAATGTACCCTCATACAGGAATACTGGAAAACCGTTTTTCTTCTCTTAAAAGATATATCCCAGATAGATATACCAATGTCTCCGGGTCTAGCTATCCTGAATTTATCCATTGAAGACATACCCTTTTCATTTCGTCATGTGACGACACATATCCTATTGGCAGCTAGGTTAACTATAACCAGATTATGGAAGTCAGATACAACTCCCTCTATCACTCACCTCTTAGATACCGTAAACCTACATTATAGTTATGAATTAATGATGGCATCCAGTGAGGGTAAATTACCCAAGGAAAAATCCAAGTGGGCATCATGGGAACAATGGTCGACTATTACTAACTTTTTGTAACACTCATATCTAACAGATTGATATACACTTTTGCCTCTGGGTTCTAGAGTATGGACACAGGTTCCTGGATAAGTTCTATTATTGTGGCAACGTTCTCCTCTTAACGGCATACAATGTGTATTTGCATCTTTACTGTATGTTATGAAATTCAATAAAAACTGATTGAAAAGTAAACTTCAATAAACATTGTTGAAAATAAATCTTTTTAGGTGATTAGATACATCAGGTGAACATTTTGATGACGAGAATTGTAATTTCAGTTGCAATTGTGATCATAATTTGAATTGAATGTAACAAAACAGCAAACATGCTGGTGTCATCTTGAGCACAATATTTAAATACATATGACTAAAAATTACTATTTGTTTAAAAAAAAAAAAAATTCTAATTTGACAGTATTAGGGAAATCATCTTGTTGAAAGTAACACAAAGAGAGGTCTTTTATTTTAAAAGGCAACATTAAAAATACACAATTGCTTGAAATACCATGCATCCTTACACCTCCACACGAAGTGCCACCCCTGTAGGTTGTGCTCCTGCAAATATGGCAATAAAACAGAACTAAACCCTCCTAACCTTTTACAGCTAATTAAGCTGCCATCTTAAAGTGGTTGTAAAGGATTATGTTTTTTTACCTTCATGGATTTTAAAATACCTTCTGTGTGCTGCTCCCCCCACAGCCCCCCTAATACTCACTTGAGCTCCCTCTCAATCCAGCAATCCAATGATATGCACAAGAGCCTCAGCTGTCTCGGGACTCCCTCTCCTCATTGGTTCCCACTGCTGTCAATCACAGCCAGTGAGCCAATGAGGAGAGAGTGGGGGCAGGGCCGTGCCACGGCTCCATGTGAATGAATGAATAACTTATATAGCGCTACATTAGCGAGCTAAATCGCCTCAAGGCGCTTATGCCACCAGTGTCCATCTGGGTCTTCAGAAGAGATGGGTCTTGAGATTCTTCCTGAAGGCCAGATAGTTTTCTTCTGAGTGGTTGTCCACGGGTAGAGCATTCCATAGCTGCAGTCCTTGGACTGCGAACCTTCGTTCGCCTTTTAATTTATAACGGGTCTTGGGGATGTGGAGGAGGTTCTGGTTAGTTGACCAGAGGGAGGGAGCGACCTGGGGTGTAGTGCTTTATTTTGATTATAGATTAGAACTGTGTATGTCCAGCCTAAGAAGCGAGCGCACACTTGCTGCCCCTCCCTTTTCTGGCCAGTCAGGCTGCATGCCCTGTTAAGGGTTTGGCATGCACTTTGCATACTGCTTTTATTCAAGTTGAAGCCCTTGTGAACGAGGCCTAATCGGGAATGTTGTGGTAGGAGACACCACATGACTGGGTCTCTTCTTGCTTACTTTTTCTATCAGTTCTTGGCTTTCCTGGTGCTCTCAGCATACACAGAAGTTTGGATGTCATAAACAGATAATTTTTACCTCTACCCTTCTACTATCAGAGGTATACCATGTGGGTGGACATCAGCAAAGCAAGTTAAATAAACTCTCTGCCCCTTTTTTCTGAAGTTCAACTTCTTATTTTGACTAATGACAGGTGTGCCCATGAACGTGTCAATGTTCCCAGGGTCACCTAAATACCTCATTAGAATAGATTCACAAAAAATATCACGGTTTTCTAATGACTCACAAGTCAACGCAATGCAGAACCAGATGTGTAGGGTTCATTTGGCTACTGACAGCTTCTTCTCAGACATAGACTAAGCATTTATACTACTGGGATTATTATTAGACCTTTAGTAAAGATCTACTGGATGCTGATAAGTTTATTTTGAGCAAATACGACTATCTTCTACAATTTCTTTAGGTTCAGATACTGATCTTATTATCTTTTGCAAAACTTTCTTCTTAGCATCTGCAAAAAAAAAGTGAAAATAAGTTGTAGGTTTGCCAAGTTGAAATCCTGGAAGATGATTCCCAGATAGTTTCTCCTCACTTGCTCTGTGAAAAAGAATGTAGACTAGTAGAAGGAGGCTGGGAGATGGGTGTAGGCAGGACAATGCTCTTATATCTTATCAGGGAGATGACACAGACACATCAATGACACATCTCATTTCTAAACTGGTCGTACACAGTTCGATTTTTTCTTCAGCTTGCAGCGCAGATGGATGAATATGCCACAGTGGCTAATATTTTTTTGAACCAGCACCAGCTGTCCAAACAGTAGCTGTTACTGATTGGAATTAGCCATTGTTCAGCTGATAATTTTCTGCCCATCCTTCGTTGGAAAAAAAAAATGTCTGATAGGAGAGGGATGACAGAGACACTCACTAAGGAAATTTTGTCCGGTTTATCAGGAACGAGACGAAATTCACATAGGAGTTGATTTACTAAAACTGGAGAATACAAAATCTGGTGCAGCTCTGTATAGAAACCAATCAGCTTCCAGTTTTTTTTTTTTTTTTTTGTCAAAACTTAATTGAACAAGCTCGTTAGACGCTGCCACCATGCATAGCTGCACCATATTTTGCTCTCTCCAGTTTTAGTAAACCAACCCTATAGTGTATTGCCAGCTCTACTCTCTTCTTATTCTTCTGTCAAGTACAGGATTTTTTTGCAGCATAATATTTTTTTTTGCCATCGGTCCACCTCATAGTAACGCTAAGACCCCTTTCACACTGAGGCAGTTTTCAGGCGTTTTGGCACTATAAATAGCGCCTGTAATGCACCTGAAAACTGCCTCCCATTCATTGCAATGGGTGCTTTCAAACCCGGGCGGTGCACTTGCGGGACGTTAGGAAAAGTCCTGCAAGCAGCATCTTTGGGGCGGTTTGGGAGTGCTGTATACAGCGCTCCCAAAACGCCCCTGCCCATTGCAATGAATAGGCAGCGCTTCCGAAGCGCCTGAAAAACGTTTCCGAAGCGCCGCAATACGGGAGTTTTTAACCCCTTTTTTGGTATTAAAAGCGTTCCTGCCAGCAGGCGAAAAGCAGCGCAAAAGCAGCGCAAAAGCACCGCTTATACAGTGGTAAAACTCTGCTAAAACGAGCGGCGCTTTACCGCAAACGCAGGGCAGCCCCAGTGGGAAAGGGGTCTAACAGTTGGTTCTTTATTTGCACTCCTCTGATTGAGATTGTGACAGCATTTGCTCCATGTCTTTGCTGTTTATTTCCATTCTGCTTATACACACTTCTTTATACAGAAGATGACTGAATCCTGCACAGACCACCTGGATTTGCCTTCGTTGACAGAGTCAGGGATATGATGACTGTGATGCATACGTTCCATAGTGGTTTGAGGGTTAAACATAAAGTAGTGACATCAGCCAGTGATAGGAGCCAGATGGGAGCAGTTTGGAAAGGGGGGCAGGTTTGGAAGGGAAGAAAGAGGGCAGGTTTGGAGAGGAAGAGTGGGAGAGTATTTTGAACTGCTTCTCATTTGGGCTGGGTTTGCAGGGGATTGGATTTCCCCTTTTTCAGTCCTAGCTGCTACCTTCGATCTCAGCAGCTGGACCCCTCACCATCTCTATTCCCATCAGTCCTAGGAGACCAGGAGAACCCTCTGCCTGGCAGAGCATCACAGGAGTCTTGGCTGAAGAACATGACTGGCACGCACGTGTGAAGCTGACAAGTTACCTTCTATCTCTTCTTCAGCTCAGGGGTATGCAAGGAGGGGATCTGGGAATATTATATAAATATCCTATTAATACAGCGAAAAGCTTAGAAGCTTTTAGTTATTTTATTTTAGTATTATTCTTAGGTATGGATGGTGCACATATTTTAGGAACAGTTTATAGACCTTATATATATATATATTTATTATAAATGATAAAAAATGATACACAGAAGAAAGTGAAGCTTTGCCAGGAACTACACTGCCTTTGCTGGAAATATATAGTAAGATAGATAGTGAGCAGGGTGACAGAGTGAGCTGCAGTGTGAGGCATTGTCATACAGATGGGGTGGGCATAGCGCAGCACTGTGATATGGACCACTGCTGGATAAGGAAGCGTAATGAAGTGATGTGTTCTTACTAACCCAACACATAATTAAAGTCATAATGCAGGATTATAGAGGCAATATGATACCCAGGCTTGCAAAGAGAGATGCAGGGCGATTCAGTGTAGTAAGACAGTTTTAACTCATGTGAACAGGTGAACATAAGAGATATAGAAGATAGACAAAGGCAGATTGCTTTTATTTTATAGTGAGTACTGAGTAGCAATAAGGAACCTAATATTAAAAAAATAGTACTTTGCTTTTGTTTCATACTGAACAGTAACAAGGAAGTAATATAAACAAAAACTGATTTAGCTTTTGTCTTATACTAGCAGTAACAGGGAACCTAATGAAAAAAATAGTACTTTGTTATAGATTGATTGAAATGCATGATATGCATAGGTCCTATTTTTGAAGACTGGAGCAAAATTTGAGCTGTTGCCGGCAGCAACGTATTGAATAACCTGTTTCATTTTAAAGTGAAATGTCACTGGTTGCCGGGGGAAACTGCTCAACTTTTTCTGCTGTTTCGTTTGCACTGATCCAAACAGACCCCTATGCGTTAATGGTTAACAGGCAAGCTGCTGGGGACGTATGCAGTTAGGTGTGTACAGCGTGCCCCCCAATGCCTTTCTAATGTGGGTGTGTCCGGGTATCTAGGAATTAGGTTAGGCTATTGCATGATAGTAAAATGCATTCTCCCTTTATGGTGTTGGTGTTACATGTTCTGTGATCTGCTGCTGTTTGTCTGATTACTCCAATCCACATCTGTTTCTATGTCCGTTCCATATTAGTATGTTGCTTTTATAGACTTTGTATACTCCAATTTATTTTATATGGTTTCAAGTGATCATATCACTATCAAGCTACAATCACCTTTTCCATAGTAATTTTGGTTCCAGTTTTAGGTACTCTTATGTCATGCTTGCACTGATTTTCTGCGTTTGTGTTTCGTTATTTATATGTATATTAATGTACGTGTTTTATTGCTTTAGTATGTGCTCCATAAGTGGCCATATTTGTTTTGGGTATGTTAAAAAAGGGTTTGTAAACCGTAAAAAACATACATTTTATATATTATAGCTTACCAATCTTTAAATGTGGTGGTTGCATTTGTTTTCTTAGTTTAGGGTTATTTTCTTTTATATAAACGTGATGATTTGGCCAGTTACACACATCCCCTTTAAGGCTGGATTCACACCTATGCAGTTTGAGTGCGTTTTGCATTTTGCAGATTTGCACTACAGTCCATTTAACATGGTTTCCTATGGAACACATTCTGTAGTGCAAATCTGCAAAATGCAAAAAGCACTAAAATTGCATAGGTGTGAATCCAGCCTTAGGGTGGCTCCACTGTAGAGTAACAAGGGAGCCACCCATCAGCAGCATTGTCAACCTGTGGAGGTGGTAGAGTAATGCACAAGCAAACTTAGATGAACTTACCTAACAAAGTAAAGCTGAACTCCACTAACAAGTTTTAAGCAGTTATAGCAACAGTTTTTTTTTTTTTTGGCAAAAAGGTTTCACATAAATGAATAAAAGTTTACCATTGTCAGTCTAAGCTGGTTTGCCTAAACCCTTAACTGCCAGTTTTGTTGAACAGTTGGTCTGTTAAAGAAAGTTGAAAAATAACTTAACTTAAAGTGGACCTTCAGTCATTTTTTCATCTTTCCAGCTATTAAATCTTCTGCCCTTGTTGTTTTAACTTTGGATAGTAAAAATTTTTTTTCTGCCAGTAAATACCTTATACAGCCCACTTCCTGTTTCTTGTCTGATCATTAGCCTAGGCTTATGACATCATGCACAGCTCTCTTTCTCACTCTAGTGAGAGTTTGCCAGGAAGGGAGGGGGTGAGTCATAAGAGGGCCAATGAGAGCTGCAGAGCTGGAGGTGTGCCTCTGTGTGTCTGTGTAAATCCAGGAAGTGAACAGGCAGCAGCTTCAGCTGCCCACAGTTAAAATGGATGCAGCCAATCAGTGGAGGGAGATTCCTGCAGCATATTTGGCAAGTACAGAATCACAGTATATATAAAATAATATGCAAAGTGGTTGGAGGGAAGCTTCAGAATGGCAAAGGTATTTTTATTACAAATTATGTGAGCAGACTGCAGTTCCTCTTTAACCAGTTGAAAATAAAGAACAAAAAGCCTAAAAAGAGAACAGTAATGCAGTCACCACATCTCTAAGGATTGGTAAGCTGCAATAAATAAAATGTTTGTATTGGGCTTTGATTTGCTTTAAAGTGATTGTAAATGCAATTTTTTTTAATCAAAATAACAAACATGTTATATTTACCTTCTCTGTGTGGTTTTGCACAAATCAGTCCCAGTCACAGTGCGCAGCTTGGTCCCACCCTCTGCTCCCTCATCACTGGGTGTTATTGACAGCAGCGGGAGCCAATTGCTCCCGCTGCTGTCTCTGAGCCAGTGAGGAGGGAGAAAGCTGGGAGAGCCACGGCTCCTATGCACATTACTGGATTAAAATTGGGCTCAGGTAAGTATTTAGGAGGGGCTGAGGTGAAGGGTGAAACTGCATGCAAAAGGTTTTTTTATCTTACTGCAGAGAATACATTAAGGAGGTTGTAAACCTCCACCCCCCCCCCCCCCCCACATTATGAAATACTTACCTTAGAACGATGCCCTACAGCGGTGCCAGCACACCGCTGGCATGGATGACATCTTTTCTGGAGTTACTTCCGGGTTCGCCGGCTCCGGCACTGTGATTGGCTGGAGCCGTGAGCAGGCCGTTCCTTCAGTGCACATGTCCTGATGACATAAATGACAGTGTATATAGTAAATATCAAATTTAGTAAATATATTTATATTTAATTTATTTTGTAAATATTTCCAGTACCTACAGGTAAGCCTTACTATAGGCTTACCTGTAGGTCCTATTAAAGGTAAAAACCTTCTGCCTTTAGAACCACTTTAAGTTCATATGAGCTGAAATTTGATTGTCATATGTATATTGGCCTTAGTAGCTGTTACAACAGTAGTGATGTCCACTTGGAGTCATTGTTTGTGCCTCTCCAACTGTTGCTATCAGCAACTAGAGAACTAGAAATTTCCTCCTGAAACTAATAATAATATAGATACGCAGGGCTTTTTTTCCTCAGAGAATAGGTGCAGGAAACTCCCCCTTTCCGACCCCTTTTCTCCATTTCAACCCACCTTCGAGCACTGTTCCTTGGTTCCACCCCTAGCCACTTCCAATTACTGCCCTTTTAGAGATTAAAGAACTAAGTATAATTTTGTGGTGATAAGTCATTTGTACAAAATATGTTAATGATAACAAGAAAAGCAGTAAAATAGATCCCCTGCAGCCAGTAACAATAGAGCCCCCTCTAGCAACAATATATCCCCCCAACAACAATGGTCTACTTGAAACAAAATCCCCACTCCCTTGCAGCAACAATAAACCCCCAGCAGAAGCAACAGATCTCCCCACAGCCAGCATCGATAGACTCTCCAGCAGCCAGCAACAATAGACCCCTTCCTTAACAGTAGATCTCTCCCAGCAATAAGTGACCCCCTACCAATATAAGACCCACGCCAACAATAGGTATCCCACAAGTAACAATAGGCCCCCCATTGCAAAAATAGATTCCCTCCAGCTAGAATAGATCCCCCAGCAGCCAGCATCAATAGACCCTGCCCACACCCTAGCACCACATCCCGCTGAAAAAAAGCCCTGAAGATAGGTATTCGATTTCAGCTTAGCAAACATACAGTATACAGAATGTTGGATCCCTAATGATTTACTTATCTTGTTAGAGTTGACATAATCAATAGCACCTTCCAGATGACCTCAAGCCATTAATATCAATTCTTGATGCCCAACAAAGGATTATATTTAGAGAGATATACATACTTCCTAAGAAAGAGGATTTTGTGGTCTGCCATAAGTCTATGATAACCACTTAGAATGTATGATTTTATGGGCAGTGATTGCCAACATGCATACCAGGGAAGACCCATTCATCACAATTCACAACACCAGGACACAGGTGTAATGGAATGCCAGTTGCAAGGAATGTATTCCAACTTAGTGGGGAGCCTGGTGGACTGAATCATCTGTTGGCTTGTTAAGTCTCTTGAGGACTTCAGTGGCAAGATACCCCCAATTCTAATCCCACCACTTTTCCTGCTTCACTAGAAAAATTCTGCACTGACCACTGGACATAAGTAATGGCAGACATTTTTATTGGCTGTTGTCATAAATTAATTTATTTTCTTATACAATGATCTTTAGTTATTACATTTTACAGGATCTGTGAACAAAACCTGGGCTCATATACAATACATGGGCATTTGTCCATTGCGTAATTGAGTTTGCCTTTGTTTACCTTTTGACAGTTTGCACATTTCTAATTTGATGGAACATTTACTTGCAGGTTTGTGTGATCTGTAAAGAATTATACAATACTGAAATCCAGACAATTGCAATTCATAAACAGAATGATCCTTTGCAGATTGGACAAATTTGCAGGCAGATATGTAAGCAAATGGAAAAAAAAAAAAATCTGTGTGCCTGGTGTGCAAATTGATTCAGTCCTCGCTGTTTACCCATGTTTGTGTGTTTTTTGGTAAAAGTTTGTTAAATACGGGGGCTACTTTCAAAAGCAGGAAACTGTAGGAAATACCAGTCAATATAAAAAAGGTTCAAAGTTGTACAGTTGATTAAAGCACCACAGAAAGCAACTTTATTTTAGCGAGCATGCTCTTCTATTTAAAGATGTGTTTGTATAGAATCCAACATATCCCCTACTTACAGTGAAAATATTGTTGGGTAGAATATGCTGTATGGGTTGATATGCAGTGACGTAAGTAACTGAGTTAAAATAAACGGAGTTACTTAACGCAGTTACTTTAGACGGTAACGAGTAATCTAACTGATTACTTTTCCCATCATGGTAACTCAGTTCCCATTACTTGGGCGGCGTTACCCCAATTACATCTACCGCCACTAGATGGCAGTAGTGTAATTCCGGTGTCCTGCCGAAAAAGTTCCCCCGCCGGATAAGGACCCCCTGTACTGCTCAGGCGCAGCGCTTGCACAGTGCGAAGGACTATGAAGCTTACAAAAATTGCCGAACCTAAACATCTCTGAGTGAACTCTACACCGTGCAGGCGTAGTTAACATGTAATTGTACGTGGCGATGCCGCACGCTGTCGATGCTCGTGCTACTCTGCAAGGGGTGTCTATCGTGTAACTAAGGGCGGGTCTAGTATTACTGTAACCAAGGGGCGCATTTATTATTATTGTTATATATCGAGCTCTGCACATTAATTTAACATTCGCCCTCTTCTGTAGCCATCCGCCCTTACACGATATAATAATAATAGACCCGCCCCTTACTTACATGCTATAACAGATCTGCCCCTTGGTTAGAGTAATAATAGAGCAGCCCCTTGGTTACACGATATATAACAATAATAATAAATGCGTCCCTTGCTTACAGTAATACTAGACCCGCCCCTTAGTTACACGTATAGAATATAAAAAAAAAAGTCACAGTTACTTTGCTGCGTAACTAATTACTTTTCCAATGTAGTAACTGAGTTACTAACGCAATTACTTTTTGGGAGAAGTAAATTATAACTTAACTAATTACTTTTTTAAAGTAAGATGACCAACACTGTTGATATGCATGCTGACCACAAGCACTGAAAGCACACATGATATGTAAATCATATGACTACGGTGTGCATAGATGGAATTAAAACAGCAATTGGCTGGCACTCCGTGTAGTTTTCCACCATCTAAAATCTGATGCGTTGTTACCAAAAAAAGCAGTTATATGTGTCATATTTCAAAAATCGCGCCTTTCGTACTGGCATCATCAACCAAGTCTGCATATGCTCAAGTCTGTTTGCCAAAAAGACCACACCCATAGTAATACATTTGTCCTGTTAATATCATTTGAGTCTTGCAAAACACAAATAGTACAGTGGTAAAAAATAATAACTCTAATTGCCATATTGAATTGAATATTTTATTATAAAATAAAAAATTAATAATAGTATGTTAATAGTACTATGATATGATCATTAGTATTTTGTTAGTATTTAGGTTGCTTAAGACTTGTGGTGCTCTTGCAATAGGCTTCTATAAGAAAATATGAAATGATTATAATTCCATTCATATATAATCATATAATCATGTCCTTATGACGTTGGAAATCTTAGCATAGATATGCAGATATGTTCAATTACTTTGTAAAAAATGCTTCTTGGAGCAGAAAGGGTTAACAAAATCCTTAACATTGTGGCCAAAACACACCTTCACAGTTGAATAATGCTGATACGAAAGGTAACTAGATACCTTATTTCTTAAAGGGGAACTCCAGTCAAATAGATTTTCTAGTTTTGGATAGAATAGCATGGGGACCTCTGTCAGGCTTTTATTGCTGCCTTTGTTCTCATTGGGAAGTTTTTCTCCCACTTCCTGTTGGAGTGACACAACAGTAAGTAGGAAAATCCTGCCAATGGAGGCAAATAAATGCAGTGCCAACTTGTATCAACTCCGGTAACAAAACATTTTATTGTTGTATTTACCCATTGGATAGCGCACTTCCTATTTCTGTGACATGGCAGAACGCAGTGGAAATCCCCAGTAGGTAAACCCCTTCTTGGGACTTCCTCTCACTTTTTGTCATGTGCTGACCATTTTTTTCTTACCCTTTATACAATGGCCCCCAGAGTGAATTACAACCCTCTTTTTCTTTGCAAGCATCCAAGAAATGGGGAATAAACCTGAAAGGGAGAGCTTGATTACCTCCACCATTTTAAATGCCAGTAAAAGATTCATGGCTCCCTTATTTGGGACTGGTCTTAACAGTTTTGACAAATATGTACTAAGAGCCAAATGATCACTCATGCCGTGTACACACGACCGGACTTTTCACCGGACTGAATTCCGTCAGACTTTTCAACGGAGTTTCGACGGACTTCCATTGAATCGGACTACACACAATCACACCAAAGTCCGGCGGATTCGACCGTGATGACGTACGACCGGAGTAGAATAAGGAAATTCATAGCCAGTAGCCAATAGCTGCCCTAGCGTCGGTTTTCGTCCGTCGGACTATCATACAGACGAGCGGATTTTTCGACCGGACTCGAGTCCATCGGAAAGATTTGAAAACATGTTCTAAATCTAAAGTCCGTTTGATTTTCGACCCGATGAAGCCCACATATGGTCGAATTGTTCGGTCAAAAAGTCTGGTCGTGTGTGCGCGGCATCAGAAACAAGATGTTTGCTTTGGGCGGAGATAGCAGTCAATAGTGCATTGCTGCTCTATAAGATGTAGTCATCAATTACAGGTCAACTTTTTCTTCTGATTCTAATGGGTTACTTTTTTCAAATGTTAATAAATAAGATTTTTTTAAATTTCATGATGTACTGTTGGGTAAACGTGATTAGTGTTTAATGGTGTCTCTGTTGTACTCTTAACTAAACAGAGTGAAAATGTACCACTTTAACTAGTGTGAGCATTGGTAGCTCAATAACACCAATGAAAAAAAGAACTGCCTGATGGACAAGTAAAATACCTCTCAAATGTCACCCCCACCCCAGGACATGTTTTTCTGTACTCTATGGCTTTTTAAATGTAAATTCTTTTACATTTCATTATTATTTTACCACATACCTTAATACATAAGGTAATTGTAATCACTTCCACCAAAAATCACACTATTGTTTGATTTTTCTGTCCAGTTGTGCTTGTTACTTCAGATGTTTTTTTAGTTCCTTCAAGAACTGGACCTACCTGCAGAACCCATCACCTAAACAAGTATTCCTCTCCCAAGTTCACCATAATGAAATTTCTATATTGTAAATTATTATTGTATTTGCCACGCCAGGTTTCTGCAAGTAGAGGTCCCGGCCAAGCGCAAAAGGATGGGTCAAGCTGACATTTATTAATTAAGTGATGGGTTGGACCCAAGAAAATCTTCACTTTATACCCAAGTGGCCCCATGCCAACTTTGCATCTAAAAACTGCTAAATTATACCACTGGTCTAACTAGCCCACAAATAAAGCAACTAGAACAGTTTGCACACAGCTGTTTCAGGTTTCTTCTTTAGCATAGACAATAGTCAGAGGGCCATGGTGCCCATTTTTATCCTCCCAAAGGTTAGTAATTTTGCTTATCAATACATAATAAAATGTATGATAATGGTTAGTATTCAATCGTGCAACCACAAACTGAGAGCAAGCCTTACCAAAATGTAATTGTACATGCCATTATTTTAATACTATCGTATATAGAAATATTACGTTTAGGAACAGTATAAATGAATGCGCAGTATAGTGGGTCTCACTGTATCTTAAACCAGTACTTGCTTATTTAGGTCCTAGAAGAGTCATTAACATTGCTAGTTTTTTTTTTAGCTATGCAGAAATACTAAATCTTAATGTAAACCGTATACATTTCCATTATTTTTCTATGAATCGTCATAGAAATAGTTGGTATTCAGAAGACAATTATACCCACATATTGCTAAGATTATCTTCCCTGCGAGGTTAATGCAGTTCCCTTTTCTTTTTAGAGTGACAGGAGCAGGGAATGCAGTAGCTTTCCATAAATGGAGAGTTTTCAGGAGCAGTGAAATGCTGGCAAAAGACACAGACAGAGCAGTCCTACGTCCCAGACACCCTTGATAACTCCTTGGTTGCCAGATTTACATTGCACAGCAAAGACAGGAATACTGTAGTCAACACTACTTTGAAACCAGAGAATAAAGGGCAGGCAAAGCAATCTTTTGAAATAAATGCATTGAGTTATAGAGATCAAGTGATTTCTGAAGTTATCCAATTTTTTTTCACATCACACACTATACAGATAACCAAAAGAAACTTTCAATTAATCTTTTTTAGCCTTTTCTATAGTTGTCATCACTACTTGGCACTGCAAGTGTGGTGCAACTCTATTGGCTGTTCATGCAATGTATGTAATCCCAAGGCTTTGGAAGCCTGGGTAATTTGTGAAATACTTTGCATGGGTCATCCCTGGGTTTATATGTAGCACCAGCATCTGTTAATCAGCAAGATGTTTAAATGAAATTGTATCTTTATCCCACCAGAGGGCAGCATAACACCCCCTGCGTCTTCCACATGGAAAGAAACTGAGTGAGCGGATGGGGTGTATTTCATGAATGAACATGTGTTTTTAAAAAAAAAAGCAATTACCAACATACTGAAAGAGGTTTCACACTTTTACAAAAGTGGACTCCTTAATCGTGGAAAGACAAACTTTGTGGTTAAATGACAGTTATGATTACTATCATGCTTAGTGTATATTATGAAACTATAAGCATCAGAGCTAAAAATTAACTGGTGATAAAATTTCACCTATTGAAGTCAACATTTCATGTTCCAAAAATGTCTGCAAAGATATTCCACACTTTAAAATCCAAATCTGGCAAATCTGAAAATCCTCCCTAGCTATGCCTGCACTGCAAGGAATAAAAGTTGTCAACTTATGAGTTTTGGAGGGCTCAACTGTGGCCCTCTGACATCACATAATGTTCAGTATATGTAATGCTGGAGAGGACTGCCATACTGTAGACCTAATAGAGGAAATGATGGTCAAAGACTGTGCACATGCTACATTTTTGGCCTGGAGACATGCTGCGGAAAAGACAATACGAAAACGGGAACATGTTACATGAGGCTAATAGAGATCAGTGCTATTACCCATAATCAATGTTCCCACTACAGACTGCTGAGGTCCAAGGACCGCACATTATATACAAAAGGGCCACCTGCTGCCCTTGGGCCACAGTTTGGGCACCGGTGGTCTACATATATGATGTCATAGGTCATACTGCTGCATTGAGGTGTATTGGTAGGTTAGTTATGCATAGTTAGCTAGATTTAGGTGGGAAGTGACAGAATGTTCTGAAAGTCCACTCCTGACACACTAAGACCCCTTTCACACTGGGGCGTTTTTTTCAGGCGGTACAGCGCTAAAAATAGCGCCTGTACAGCGCCTGAAAAAATCTGGCCCCATTCACTCCAGTGTGAAAGCCGGCGGGCTTTCACACTGGAGCGATGTGCTAGCAGGACGGTCAAAAAAGTCCTGCTAGCAGCATCTTTGGAGCGGTATAGGAGCGGTGTATTCACCACTCCTATACCGCTCCTACCCATTGATTTTAATGGGACACCGCGGTAATACCGCGGCAATACCGCCGCAAAGCGCCGCTACGGCGGCGTTTTGCGCGGGATTTTAACCCTTTTTCGGCCGCTAGCGGGGGTTAAAACCGCAACGGCTAGCAGCCGAATACCGCGGCTAAAACGGCAGTAAAGCAGCGCTAAATATAGCGCTGCTTTATCATCGCCGCCGCTCCCGCCCCAGTGTGAAAGGGGCCTAATACTCATCTTCTCCATATCTCTCTGTTGCTTTGTTAGGGCCCTTTGTTGGTACTTCTAAATATGTGGAAGCATGTGACAAAAGTGTGGGGGACCATGTGATCTCCACTCAGGATGCAGTGCTTTGCCCTAAACCCTATGAATTGGGGGGAGTTGGGGTTTCCAAAAGAGGAAAGGAGTAGTTGGGAAAGGTTATGGTGGGCTAGCAAGAGTCTCTGCCACTTTGTTCTGAATGGGCAAATAACAGAGTATTTTAAATAGAATAAGACAACTGTGTTAATAGGGTTTTAGAATTATTCTTGGGACTGGACTGTCATTCCGGAAATGGTTTCAGCTGTAGACATAAAGTGTTTGAGAACTATTATCAGGCAACATTAGAATTCTACTAACAGATGTCTTTAATGTTAAAAGTAAGCCTTACGTTAAAAAAAAAAATATGTTACAGCACTTAATTATAAGTGCATCTGCACTTACAGTTCTCTCTCAGTCTACCTGCAAAAACCCACCAATACCTATTGATCCTGCCAGTGAGGTTCAACCTAATGCAGCATCCTGTGATTGTAATAGTGTGGCAACAATGAATTCAGAGGAGCATTGCCACTCTCATGTAGGGGGATAAAGAAAATAAAACACGGTAGAGGGCATGGCAATGCTGATGGCCACTATCAGCGTTGTCACTGCTCATATAGAAAGCCTCGCACACACTGCTATTTTTTTCATTCAACCCAGCGGGTTCATTGGAAAAAAAACTGACAGCTTAGGTCGGAGCCGATGTACTAACAGTCCGATGTTAGTACAGTGATCTCCCCTGCTAAGCTGTTGTGTTTTGACCCATGAGACACAAATGAAGGAGGATTTGGCTCAGTCACAAAAGATATATCTCTGTCATAAGATAGTGAGCAGGAGAGCTGGAGCTGCCTAATACACCACTGAAATACACATATGCAAATGATCTTGTCTGCCATGGGATTTTTAGTTCTGTCCAACAACTTCTGTGATTCCCATACCTCTGCAGGGCAGCACAGCTAGGGGTGTGGTGGCACCACTTTCAATTTTAATTTGGCCGTAGATGGATTGAAATTCACCCAGTTCAGTAGAAACCGACTGAATTTCAATCCATCTATGGATGTTCTCATCTAATAATTGACTTCTCATGAACTGGCTTTTTGGAAAATTCTTGTTCAATCAGCACTACAGCCAATTGGCTGCAGTTTTGATTAGTGTATTCTGCCAGAACAATTGTCCCTGCTGTCAGAATACAATAGCAAATTAGGGAGGTTTTCTCCATCCACCTCATCTGTGGGGGTGGGGGAATCCAATCATTTTTTTTGATCAGCCTGCTTATTGATCAAAAAAAATTAAAAACAGATCTATGTATGGCCAGCGTTAGACTTAGAGAATGCAGTTGTGTTACCTCCTTGCTCACAGCCTGACAGCTGGACATTAAAGAAGCAGAATATGCTGATAAGTCTGAAGGAGGTTATGCAAGGAATGCAGAAGGCTAATATCAGGATAGATTTGATTACCCATGCCAATTATATATATATATAAAAAGACATGTAATCATTCTTTAAGGAATCCACGCCTACAATAAATAGTGTTTGAATACCTGCCTAGATTTCAGCTTTCATATTTTTAATTTCTGTTTATAATAATTATGTGTGCAATGTTTTAAAAAAAATATATATATATTTTATGACTCAATTCCTAGGAAGCTAATGATCATATATTGAAAAAGTATGTCAGAATTAAAAAAGGCTTTTTTTTAGGGCTATTACTGATTAAAATTTTTGTGTTCGATTAATCGATTTTTTTTAATCGATTAATCGACTAATTTCGATTAATTATAACGCACATACAGTTTTTTTTTTTCAATTTGTCACAGACATTACGGATGCAACGGATCAAAAAACTCACGGTTTGGATCGTTCCTCGGATCAGACTCACGGATCGGATAATTTTTCGGATCACCGCCATATATAGTCCCCACTGTAATATCCACATCTCCCCCATACTGTAAGGTCCACATCTCCCCCCATACTGTAATGTCCACATCTCCCCCCATACTGTAATGTCCACATCTCCCCCCATACTGTAATGTCCACATCTCCCCCATACTGTAATGTCCACATCTCCCCCCCCCCCCCCCATACTGTAATGTCCACATCTTCCCCATACTGTAATGTCCACATCTCCCCCATACTGTACTGTCCACATCTCCGCACATCTCCCCCATACCTTAATATTCACAATTGTCTGCTCTGTCCGGAATAGACAGCAGGCAGATCCGTCCGTCCTCAGAGTAGACGGCACAAGCAGGCGGGCGATGATGACGTCAGTGCGCCGCTACTAAGCCGCCGTCGGGTGGACCAAGATGGCTATGGGCGAGACCGCGGAGCTCACTCCATGGATCGTCCTCGATCAAAATAATTTTGATCGATCAAATAAATTAACGTTTAATCAAACAATTAACAATTAATCGTTAATTTCCGCAGCCCTACTTTTTTTAAGTTAAGAGTTACAAGCGTTTAATCTCCCTATATCTGATATAATAAATGATGATTTGAAATTTATGTTTGATCAGATCAGGAGAAGCAGATAAGGCATAGCTCCCAACTGTCCCTGATTTTTGAGGGACCGTCCTTGATTTGGAGCAATGTCCCTCTGTCCTTCTCATTTGTCCCTCATTCTGATCTATATAGTTGTATATAAAATGTACTATTTATCTATCAAAAAGTGTTTCCAGTGCTAAAACTTTCATCCAATCTCTAAATTGCTGCATTTGTAGATACTAAAAGCCAACATAAAGGAATAGTAGTGGTAAAAAGCACTTGTGGTTTTAACCAATCATAATTTTATTTGTACAATTTTCCTTTAAGGGGGGCGTGGCAGGAGGTGTGTCCTATGCCTACATACTTTTACTAATTGGTGTCCCTCATTCCCATTTCAGAAAGTTGGGAGGTAGTTATAAGGGGTTTATATTGTGTATCAGAATTTCTAGTATGAGACTTATTTTCTGATTTTTTGATTCAAGGCCCACTGGAAAGCATTACAATGTAAAATTTTCTGAGCTGTTTTTGCTTAGCTAAGAAAGCAGGATTAACCCCCTAAGGGCTCTTTCACACTGACGGACCGTATGTCCGTTTTTCATCCTTCCGTTTTGAGGATGAAAAACGGACATGCATGTATCCCTATGGGATAGCGGGTGTCAGCGGATGTCTGCAGACGGAGGAAAACCCCATGTTTTCATCCGTCTGCAGAGCGGATCGGATGACGACGGACGGTCCGTCGTCACCCGATCTCCCATACGGGAGAGCGGCGCTCTGACAGGTCCGTCCCTGCACGGAGTGCAGAGACGGACCTGTCATCTTCCTGCTCAGCGGAGATCACTCCGGCGATCCCCGCTGAGCAAGCGGCTATCCGCCCCGTGTGAAAGAGCCCTAAAGCCCCATACACACGGTCGGATTTTCCGATGGATTCTGTCCTATCGGACAATGTTGTTGGAAATTCCGACCGTGTGTAGGCACCATCGGACAGTTTCCATCGGATTGTCCGACGGACAAAGTTCTATCTCCTGCTGGAAAAATTTTCCCGACAACAAAGTCCGATCACACCAGTTTCGTGTGTAGCGAATTCCGACAGACAAAGTGCCACGCATGCTCAGATCACATTACAAGACCAAAGCTATTGGCTACTAGCCTCTACGTAGTCCCGTCGTAGGCAACAAACGTCACCACGTTCATAATGATCGGATTTTCCGACAACTTTGTCCGACCGTGTGTATGCAACACCAGTGTCGGACTAAATCCGTCGGACCAAATCCGATGGATTTGGTGGTCGGATTTTCCGACCATGTGTATGGGGCTTTAGTGTTATGTACCTTTCCATGAGCCCCCCACAGTGGTATTCTTGCACTTTTATGTGTTATCATCTTGGTGGAATGATACAAGGAGGCTCCCAGCGGGTCCTTTAAGCATGTTGATAGAAAGTAATGACATGCTCTACGTATCACTCACAAATACGGTGCTTCTTGTGCCTCCTGCTTTCCATCACACACAGCTGTGTATGGGACACTGCTTGTGTAACATGTCCATCAAAGGCGAGAGGACAAAACCAGACCACCAGGAGTTTGTTTAATGGGAAGTCTCCCCAGCTACTTAGTACTTCTCTGTAATCAGCAGAAAACATTAAATACAGAGCACTGGCAACCAACATTTATGCTGTTGCATGACTTACACACAAATGGTTTACTGATTAAATCTGTATAACTGGTAAGCAGGTCTATATCTTATGTGTTAAAATGTGCTGGTTGGCTGTTAGCCCCATATAAAGTCACAGTTAATCATTTATCTCTGTGGCAAAATGAATGATGGTGTATGCACCATTTTTTTAAAGAGTCTCCAGGATCGATCTTTATTTCACACTTACTTTGGTCCAGCTTGGACCAATGTAGGTACAGTAGGTATATCCAATATATGAGGGGTTGCTGGGGAAGCTCACAATTACTGTGGTAGTTACATAGCTCCCAACTGTCCCTGATTTCGAGGGACTGTCCCTGATTTGAGCAATGTCCCTTTGTCCCTCATTCCACCTCATTTGTCCCTCATTTTGGTCTGATCCATATAGTTGTAAATAACATAAACTTGTGTCTTTCAAAAAGTGTTTCCCAGTGCTAAACCTTTCATCCAATTTCTAAATCTGTACATTTTAAAAGCCAATATAAAGGAATAGTAGTGATAAAGAAAAGTCCTTGCAGATTTAATTAACCTTTTTTTTGGTTAATTCTCTTAGAAGGGGGTGTGGCAGGGCGCGTGTCCTCTGCCTACATACATTTATTAGTAGGTGTCCTTCACTCCCATTTCAAAATGTTGGGAGGTATGTAACACTACATTGATAGCTTTGATCTTCTGCGTCCCGCTCAAATTCAATGTGAGCAGCTGTCCCAATGCACAAAGACCACAGGGGGTCGCTCTTTCAGCACTACTGCCATTTATTTTCAATGAAAAATTAAACACTCAACAAAACAGCTGTGAATTCCAGTAGACTTGACATCATCCATAGCCAAGTTGTTGGCACTTCCTCCTCTCCCCTGCAGCAGCTGCTTACTGACACAGGGGAGCTGCAGGATCACATGACTGGACAAAAAAAAAAATAGGTATGTGCACACATCTTTTTGATACAGGTTAGGCAGGATAGGTAGGAGGAGTTCTGAGGAAATATTTTTAAAAAGAGTTAAAGTTAGGCTTTTCTTCCACTTTCATTTCAGATCCTGCCAGTAACAGCACTTCCTGTTTCAGCTGTTGGATTGCATTTAGCAGAGGCATTGTCAGCCTGCTGTGCGCACTCCTTCAGTTAGTCTTTGGGCTGACTTTCACATGAGCAGGAGGCGTGGGCAGACCTAATAGACAGCCAAATGGCCAAATGAAGGAGCATGCATTGACAGGCTGACAATGTTGCTGCCTATTGCAAGGCAGTGGCTTAGACAGGTCATAGACAGTGCAAATGGCTTTCCTGCAACCAAGGGTTGCAGGGAAGAAATTTGTCCATCAATACAGACAGTGTTGACAGGGTAATCCTGACAAGCAATTGTATTCTCCCGGCGAGGAGGGCCGGAGTGGGCGGGGAGAACACAGTAATCATCGCTAGCAGCTATAGCAGCCGCTAGCAATAATCGCAAGTGAATCCGACAGGTTGGTTGTACCCAAGTTGATGGATGAATCAACTTGGTGCATTCAGCCTGCCCATTACTGGTTCGAATCTCAGCCGGTTCCTGCTGAACTGCCCAAGATTTGATACTCAGTTCCTGAGTGTTTCCGAGCCTTTCCAAGGGTTTCCAAGTGCATCCGAGCGGTCTCGGAGTATTTCCGAGTCTCTCCAGTGCCCCCACCACCTTTGGTCACACGCGGTATTGCATGCAATAGAAGTCAATGTGGAACAAATTATCTTCGTTTCCATTGACGTCTATGGGGAAAACTCTCTTTGATATGTGAGTGCTTTGGATTACAAGGATTCTCCTGGAACGGATTATGCTCGTAATCCAAGGTTCCACTGTACTTATATTGCAATCTATCTGTGTACATCAGTATTGGCAGAATAAATAGGAACTTCGAACTCTAAAAGGAATAGAACCTTTCTTCTTTCTTCCTTTCTCTCTTTAAATACTGTAGATTGATACATCCATATGCATTTTGTGTGTGTATACCCCTTACATTTTTCTTTTGTTTCTATATGGGGATTTTTTCAAACTCCCTCTGACTATAGTTGGGTGGTCCCCACTGTAAATTAAAGAATAGTTTAGAAATATCGGACTTTTTTTTACCACTGATAATGGAAATGGTAATGAATTACCGTATTATGCAGAGCAGCTGAAAGGTTAAGAGAACAGCTGTCCCATACTAATGTTTGCCTAAAGGATTGAGAATGATGACATAACTTAACCAAACATAAGACTTAAGCCTCGTACACACGATCTGATTGTTGGCAGGGGATTGTCTGTTGACAGACCGTTGTCCTAAAATCTGACCGTTAGCACGCTCCTTCAGACAATTGTTGTCCAACCTTCGGCCAACAAATGGATGACAGGCTAGTACATTTTCAGCGGACAGCGGTCTGTTGTGAGATTTCCGCATCGTCTGTACACAAGTCTGTCACACAAAAGTTAAAAGTACAAACACGCATTCTCAGAATCAATGCTCACCAAACATGAAATTAGCAGAAGGTGCCCAAAGGGTGGCGCTCAAGAGCTGAAATTTCTCGTAGTATATCACTACGTTCGTGTTTGTTGGCCAACAATTATGGACCCTTAGTATGCAAGACAAGTTTCTGGTACATGCCCTTAAGACAAAAGACTGATGATCTGTTGGCCAACAATCCGATCGTATGTACCAGGCTTTAGGCCTCATGCCCACGGATGTTTTTACAGTGGCTTTTAGGAGCGTTTTGCACAGCTTAACCACTTCAGCCCCGGAAAATTTGGCTGCTGAATGACCATGCCATTTTTTTGCGATTCAGCACTGTGTCGTTTTAACTGAAAATTGCGCGGTCGTGCGACGCTGCGCCCAAAAAAAATTGACGTCCTTTTTTTGCCACAAATAGAGATTTATTTTGGTGGTATTTGATCACCTCTGTGGTTTTTATTTTTTGCACTATAAACAAAGAAAGAGGCATTGTCTCCAGACCTAAACATCTGTGGGGCATCCTCAAACAGAAGGTGGAGGAGTGCAAGGTCTGTAACATCCACCAGCTCTGTGATGTCATCATGGAGGAGTGGAAGAGGACTCCAGTGGCAACCTGTGAAGCTCTGGGGAACTCCATGCCCAAGAGGGTTAAGGCAGTGCTGGAAAATGATGGTGGCCACACAAAATATTGACACTTTGGGCCCAATTCCGTCATTTTCACTTAGGGGTGTACTCACTTTTGTTACTAGCGGTGTAGACATTAATGGCTGTGTGTTGAGTTATTTTGAGGAGACAGAAAATTTACACTGTTATACAAGCTGTACACTCACTACTTTACATTATAGCAAAGTGTCATTTCTTCAGCGTTGTCACATGAGAAGATATAATAAAATATTTACAAAAATGTGAGGGGTGTACTCACTTTTGTGAGATACTGTAGCTATTTTATGGTAACTATTATTAATATTTCATAGTGGCAGTATTTTATTACAATTGGTGCTTTGCGGTGTATTGTGCTCCAGCTGCTGAATAAGTAACACATCTTCACTAGAACTAAGTATGTTCTTATTCAATTAAAGCAGTATTAAAACTAAAAACTAAAATTTTCTATAATGCAGCTTACCAATTTTTAGATGTGGTTCTTTTTGTTTCTGCTTTTTTTTGTTGTTTATTTTCACATAGTGATCCTGCCAGTAAGTCTGTTATTTTTCATCTTTCTTTAACAGACCAAGCTGCAGTGGCTGGCGGCTGGTGTTTTTTTTTTAGGGGGGGGGGGCGGCGGCAAACAACCCCCCCCCCCCCCGGCGGCACCTCAAACCCTCCCTGCCCGCTCGTTGTCTGCTGGTTGTTCCGGTACTCACCCCATCCAGGTGGCGGGCATCGGGCATAAGCAGAGGGCATCGGGCATTCCTCCATCACGGCGGCTGTGTGTCTCTTCCCCTCCTCCTAGGTGTCCAATAGGATCGCCTGTCCTTTCAGCCAATTGGGTGACTTGTCTCAAAACCCGATTCCTGATTGGCCTGGGAGGAGGATCAGTGTTACAATAGCGACTGTTCGTTCGCTATTGTAACACACCTATTTTGAAGCCTATTAGAGCCTCTAGCTCTAATCAGGTTCTTCAAAAACACACCCACCCCACATTGGAATCCATGCATCCTGAAAGGGACCAGATGCATAGATGGGGGGGGGGGGGGAATGGGGTGCTGCCCATGCACCCTTAATGGACCGGGCCGCCCCTGCCAAGCTGTGCAGCAAAAGTGGCTGTGTGTTGACCATTTAATGCTGACAAAGATGCTTACAACATGCAGCTTTTATTCATACATGTAAAAATCTTTATCCTAAAAGGAAACAAAATATCACTGTAACTGTTTAAAAAGTGCTAGCTTGAGTTGAGCTTTAATTTGTTAGTCACATTCTTCTGAATCTGCCTGTAGGCAGATGCAGTCTGTACTCCCCACTGCAGGTGGCGCTTGACTGAAGTATGCATCGCAGAAGGGGAAGGAAGTTGTGAGGGACTTGATTCCTCTATGACTTCCTGCAATCACAAGGAGACAGCTGTTAGATTGGACGCTGGTGCTCCATGTGACTCCAGCGGCCATCTTGGGTCAGGTAGAGTCTATTTAAGACTCTGGCTCCCATGTTTGACATGCTTTATGCAAGTGGCTATTGTAGGGACAGGTTCCCTGTCTGGCAGGGACAGTACGTAAAGTGTTAATAAACCCATTCACTATATCTGATCCACAGTACACAAAACATGGAAGTGCAATTAATTTAGTAAATATAAACTGCTAAATACCTTTTCTCATCAGCAGTTAGAGCAGTCTTATGACTTCTATCAGTGTCTGGTTAAAGCTTGTAGGGGTAGTTTTAATTTTCCCCGTATTGTCCTTTGAGAATACAGGACCCCTGACCCTCTCTCTGAACAGTGCTGATCACATGCACCCTCCTAATAAAAAAAAACTCTCTAGCAATACACACCAAACTGAACTGTGTAGCCTGTTCCCTAGCTCTGTAAATATCAGGAGATATATTGGGGGCAGTGAAAGAAGGAGAGGATCAGATGAGACAGGATCAAACAGCCATTTTACACAATGCAGTGAGTATAAGAAGCATGCAACTGATTTTATTGTTGTGGATTTAGTAACACTTTAAAGGTAGGGAAAGGATCCGGAGGAGTAGGGACAATGCAGGGACTCTGTCTACCTCGATCCAGGAAGCATTCCTTTTTGGGTGTGGACCGGCCAGGCCACATTCTGCTCCAAGTTGCACAGTCGTGGTGAATCTTTCTACAATATAACACTATTGCCTAACTTGGACTCTGTGTGTTCACTGCCCGTCACACCATGCTGCACCTTGCCCACATGCTAGTGCATCTAACACTATCCTCTACCCAGATTAACAATGCTCCAAAGGTGCATCTGCTGCTCCTCCATCCAGAGGGGAGTTCCCCTAATGCCGCGTACACACGATCGTAAATTCGGCCAACAAAAGACAGAGAGCTTTTGGTAGGAAAATGCGACCGTGTGTAAGCTCCTTCGGACTTTTGCTGGCCGAACTCCAGCAAGGAAAAGATTCTCAATTGAGCAGGTTCTCAATTTTTCGGTCGGAAAAAGTTCCGATCAGAAATTCCGATCGTCTGTAGCAATTCCGACTCGCAAAATTCCTACGCATGCTCGGAAACTATTTTACGCATGCTCGGAAGCATTGAACTTAATTTTCTCGGCTTGTCGTAGTGTTGTACGTCACCGCATTCTTGACGGTTGAAAGTTCAGCGAACTTTTGTGTGACCGCGTGTATGCAAGCAAAGCTTGAGCGGAATTCCGTCAGAAAAACCATCCAAGATTTTTCCGAAGGAAAATCCGCTCTTGTGTATGGGGCATAAGACAAGAAGTGTGTTACTGGACAAATCGCCAGGTGAAAAGAAAGTAATAAAAGAAAAAACCTAAAAAAATTCAGCTACCATTTTAAAAGAGGAGCTCCAGGCATCTTATCTGTGTGCACCTGGCTCTGGCTGCGACACACAGCCAGGTGCCCACTGTGCATGCATTAGTTGAGCTGCCCATTGTAAATGGTCCAGCAGTCTTCTGGGATCTGTCACTTGTGTGTGTGGGGGATTGATGCAGGGGGACTTCTGCTTCCAACCTAGATGAGTATTTAAAACAAAACCAACAGATATCAGTTCCTACAGCTACCTAACCAGGATGGAGTCATTCTTCTATTTCCGACACTGCTTTAAATGAGGGAGGAAATGGAATATGTAGTAAACTTGCATGACTTTATTCCTCCCTACTAGCTGGAAGAGGATTCATTTTCTGCACCTTTTTTTTTTTTCGTTATGTGCCACCTTGCTGTCAGTAGCAAGAGGTTTGATTTGCAACCCCTTTTTTCTTATTTCCCTTTCCACTGGCAAAAGCTGTGGGCAGTAGAGGGCGTAATAGTGGGCAGATACTTTATTACTGAACTGGATAAACAACTATTCATCGTGCGCATTAATATTTACCACTAGATACTTTAGCGAAGGCTGGGGGAACTATTACATTCTTTTTTCCACCCATCGTAAACCAGCACCCACATCCCTGCAGACACAACTTCACCTATCTTGCCCTAACACCTGAAATAAGGTAGTCCTAGGGACAGAGTAGGTTTTAGGGAGGAGAGGCTATGCATCGCATTTCTAAATAGACAGGAAAGTGTGGAGGAATGGCTCTAGGTATGCCCAGGCACATATAGATGCCAACACTTTATACCTAGACTTCAGCAGTTTTGAGCTTTGACAAATTGTGTATGCAATGCACACATACTAATAAACTGCAGTTCAGAAATGGTTAAAATATTTTAATTATATTCTTAAGGCAAAAAAAAAAAAAGGCTGAGATGAAAATGTGCCCAAAAGGAGCAATTGGGAGAGCTGAGATCTGAGGCCAGCGGAATAATAATAATAAAAAGCAGCTGTGCTAGAATAGCAGACCTTCTCCCAGCCATGGAGAAGAAATGGTCCTACAGCCCAGACCCATACTGACACATGTGCAATGAATCAGGCGTACTGTGGAACAGCTGGCTTCAGTTAGTACATCCCTTGTCCCTTTGAATTTGACATTCTTCTGATCTTCTCATCTGCTTAGCACATTGCATTCTCATCCCTAAAGTTGATGTACTATATTGAAAATAGTAAAAAAAAAGACAAAGCATGAACTCTGCACCTACAGAACAGGGAGCACATGTGACTGGGATTTTAGGGTCAAAAAACATATTGCAGAGAAAATGGCGATGTCCATTTTGCTATTGATTTGCTGCATCTGTTGCCCTAATAGTCATTTTTGATTGTTAGCTAAAAGCCTAGAGTCTAGCACTTTCCAATTGCTAAATGATGCAACAGTTGATGCAGTCTATGTACGGGTGGCAAATTGGCTATTGAACTTAACCTATGGAATGCAAATGTCTCACCGAACTACGATAATATGAGTTCATGCCCATATTTGTTTGCCATGGGAATTTTCAATATAAGTCTTTTTAATAGATATGAAGGTAATGCTCATTTTACCTGTTCAATGAGGTTTCAGGTGTAGTTACAAATATTTGCTGTACACTCAACTCAGAAATATCAAATTATTACCCTAAGTTAAAACAAACTAGTCACAAATCAAAGCAATTACAACACACAACAGGGATTGTGATGGGAAATGTGTAAACAGTAGTTACCTTCTGAAATAGACAGATCAATTCCTGTAGTTTCTTGTAGGGCAGAGTAAGCCCCCGTACACACGGTCGGACATTCCGATCCCCAAATCCATTGAATAGTTTCCGACGGATTTTGTCCGAAACTGGTGTTGCACACACATGGTCGGACAAAGTTGTCGGAAAATCCGATCATTCCGAACGAGGTGATGTACAAAATGTACGACGGGACTACGTACAGGGCAGTAGCTAATAGCTTTCGTCTCCAAATTTCTTCTGAGCATGCTGGGCACTTTCTGCGTCGGAATTCTCTACACACGATCGGAAAAAGTCAGATCGGATTTTGTTGTTGGAAAATTTTAGATCCTGCTCTCAAAAAAGTCTGCTAGAGCCCACACATGATTGGATTTTCCGACAACATAATCCGATCTGACTTTTTCCATCGGAATATCCGACCGTGTGTACGGGGCATAACACCTTTTGAGGTTCCAATGGGCATGCTTTTTAGCTGTGTTTTACATTTCTTATCATTTAAGTTCATGTAGTATTAATGAACTGCTTGGAAGCTGCTCGAAGCAAGGTTTTTTTTAAAGCATCACATGTAAAATACACTGATGTGATTGGGCCCTTACTCCAAGTTCAATGGATGGTCTAAAAGTTCAGTAGGGAAGCTAGAGAAATGGGAGAGGCAGGGAAAAACTGGCCAAAACTTGACTTACAGGAAAAGTTAAGTTGTGCATATTATTTAGCATTCTACATCTCTGGATCTAGTGATCATTTTGACATGGGGCGTTTTCTAATCGCATTCCCTGCTTCTGCATTTTTGATCTTGGCTATTAGGAGTTCAATGCTTCCAGAAGACCTTTGGTTTTAGTGGGTAATGATGGGGTAGGTTGAGTGTAAAATTATGCTTTCTTTTGTATCCCCACTGAGTTTTGTATGCTCACTTTACTTATATTCAGCAATAAACATGCAATGTGGACATATATTTATCAGTACTATTTTTTGGTATTGAATGCACTCACTGGAAGACAAAGGGGTTGATTTACTAAAACAGTGCAAAAACAGGTGCAGCTCTGCACAGAAACCAATTAGCTTCCAGGGTTTTTTTGGGCTTAAGTTAGAAGCTGATTGGCTACCATGCACAACTGCACCAGATTTTGCACTCTCCGGTTTTTGTAAATCATCCCCAAAGTATTGCTGTACAATGTTCTTGGCCTGTAGATGGAAATTAAACCTGGCACAGACAACATCCTGCTAATATGTTGTGCTAACCTGCAGGGAATAGATTAGGAAACAATCCAGCACAAGCTGCACTGCACAGCATTTCATCTCACATTAAAAAGAAATACAAAGTGTACATGATCATACTTTTATATCTATTGCCTTTTTTGCTTAAGCGTATCAAAAGGCAAAACTTATTTTTAGTCCTAGAGTTGGGAAGAGTTAGAACTCCTGCCAGGTTTTTATTGTTGTCTGTGTTCTCGCTAGGGAGATAAAGTCTCTCTAGTTTCCTGTTGACCATTGTCCCTGGGACAGAAAAAGAACAGAAATGCAGAGGCAAACATTCATAGGGAGCCCTTTTTCCATTGAAAACTGTCTAAGAGGGTTTTTCACACACTTTGAAGAGGTTCCCTAATGTGTCTACAGTAAAGGATGTAAAACGAAAGCCCCCAATGGGACACAGATGGCAAAAAAAGTCTTTGACCTAACAGACAGTGGCTGTCTTAGTTTCAGATAGTTCCTTGTTAATGCCAGTGACATTTTTAACACCAAGGGCTTCATTTTTTCAACTTAAAACTGTCAACTTCAGACATCTAATCACCTGCAGATTTATTTTTCTGTTTTAAAGCAGAACTAAATCCATCTATTTAACCTCCCTGGCGGTATGATTATGTCAGAAATTTTGTACCAAAAGCGGTACAATTATTTTGCATGGGAATTTGGCGTTTTATATTGTAGTCCTGCAATTCTTACGAAATAACTCACTTAAATCTGTCCAAACCAGAGTCTAGTAGACATTTTGGGTATGATAAAGCTTGAAACACAAAATCATAAATTATAATATAATAAATAACTATAAAAATTATTCAATAATGTAATCAAATCAAAAACACTGAAATTTGCTCAGTTGCAGAATTGTCGCTGTCATTAGATGTAGTGTTTGATGACGAATTTCCCCACAAATCGCTGTCGCTCAATTCTGCAAGTGATTCTAATTTATTATCGCTGTTTTCTAGCTGGTCCAAAAACACTTTTGACATAAAGGGACACTTTTTGGTTGCTATGGACAATCTCCAAATTCCAGGCAGAAAAAACTGTATTTATAATATAAAAGTGCATGCAGGGCAAAGGGACAAAGGGGATGTGTATTTTTTTATACAATACTGTAATCTTACAGATTACAGTACTATATGTGTTTTGTGTGTTTTTACTTTTTTGAATTTGGCGCCGATCTCTGCTCCCGTGGGTCGTAACGTCGCAGGGAACGGAGCTCAGCTGCACTCGGGCACTGTGTGAATCGAGCGGAGGAGCTCGCACACACAGCGGGGAGACATTTCAGGATACAGGGGACAAGGTAAGTAACTTCCCCTGTATCCTGCAATGCGATCCCGAGTCTGGCTCTGGGTTACCGCTTATGGTACTGAAGTTCCACCCTGAGCCAGACTCGGGAATACCGCCAGGGGGGTTAACGGTTTAAAAAAAACACAGGCATGACGGAAATGCTTACTGTCACATTTGCTTGTGTTCTCAACCAAAATGTCAAACCATCAAATGTGTTGCTGTGAATGTTGGTACATTGAAGAGGAGATCCTTCATGCTCAAAAACATAAGACCACAACAACACATGCCAGCTGTTACACTAGTCTCTCTCGGACACCTGAGCTCAGACCTGCTCAGGAGAGAGAGACTAGAGTAGTA
Source organism: Lithobates sylvaticus (assembly GCA_028564925.1). Classification (NCBI taxonomy): domain Eukaryota; kingdom Metazoa; phylum Chordata; class Amphibia; order Anura; family Ranidae; genus Lithobates; species Lithobates sylvaticus. Next base: position 92,732,771 of record CM053031.1, on the reverse strand, counting down.
GCTGGTGGACTGTGGAGTTGTGTAGGCTTTGTGTTCACTGTCTGTCACATCACTTCTTCAACGTTATAATACTCATCTCCTTGTGAGCAGCGTGGTCGGAAAGTGGTAACGGGCTAACTGACCATGCTACTTAGCAACCACTGCAGGTCCATGCGCTTTGTGCCCTGGAGGATTTAACAAACATTTTATGACAATATGTTTTCTATAAAGCCAATGTTTAAAGTGATTGTAAGGGTTTGTTTAATTAGTTTTAACAACAAACATATCATACCTCCACTGTGCAGGTCGTTTTGCACAGAGTGGCCCCAAACCTCCTCATCTGGGGTTCCCCGGCGGCTCTCGCGACTCCCCACATCAGATAACACCCTAGGAGAAGCGCTCTCCCGAGGGGGTTACCTTGTGGGCGCACTCCCGAGTCCAGCATTCTGCATCCATAGCCGCCGAACATATGACTCGGCACCGCCCCCCGGCGCCCACGTCATTGGATTTGATTGACATAAGCGGGAGCCAATGGCTGTGCTGCTATCAATCTATCCAATCAAGAGCCGAGAATCCCGGGCAGAGAGACAGCGCGTTCCCGCCGGGTCAAGTTCCAGGGCTCTGGTAAGTAAAATGGGGGGGGGGGGGCTGGGGGGCCGGACACTGGCAGGTGGATGCATTAAGGTGAAAAAACATGAAGGTTTACAACCCCTTTAATTTGCTTATATTTTACCTTCCTCTCCCCACATCAACAATTAATTACATTTTTAAATAAAACTTTTTGCCTTCTTAATACTTTCTTTATTTTAGGCCCATTGATGTCAGTGGGTAGCACATGTTGCAAAAAAAAAAAAAACACATCCAAATCTCTTACTTTCCATTTGTTCATTTTAAAGCTCAACCCAGGCCCACACTTTTCTTGTTTGAGTTTGGATAGCCTTGGGAAGAGTAAATACATCATACTGAAAAAAAAAGTATTTTGTTGCAGGATGTGTCTCCAGTTAAAGAGATGTTCTATACCGTCCTGTCTTGACAGGAAGCTAGAGAAATTCTATTTAAATTTCTATTTAACCGCAAGTAAAAAACTGACAGAGGTTATATCCCTTTCTCACTCTGTCCAAAACTATAAAAAAATGTCTGGGGCTGGGCTTTTCTGAGTTTTATTGAGCTGCTATGGCTTGTAAGGCAGCGGCATATAATGAAAGCTGTCATTTTTTCTGTATAAATAGTTTAGCTTCAGCCCAAATACTTTAAATTTACTGCTGATAGTGGAAAGTAGGAGAAGTTAGTGGTTGTTTATACTCAGAGAGATTCTGAGGAGCACTGTGGTGAGAAAGATGAAGATGTGCCTTTATTACTCATCATTTCCAAAGAACTTTTTGTCCATGTCACAACTTCTAAGAGCCCATCACAGCCAACATATTTACTAATCAGTGGAGTGGATTAGCATCACAAATTTCCAAAATGCACACAATCCGAATTTATGGTTTTTATTTTATGCATGGATTTTGTAGTCTTTTAAGGTCTTAAATCTAGCTTACTAGCCTTATGTCTAATTTAGTACTTGCTCACAAAGTATAAACATCTCTGCATCCAACTAACTCCTTGGCAGAGCTCAGCGGCTCTTAAAGCCGAACTCTTGTCAGATATAAAATACACAAATGAATGCAGTTCTGTATTCATGAACACATCAGTGAATGTATTTTTTATTGAATGTATTTTTTATTGACAAGCAGTGGGAGATGGAGAAGCAGTACAAAGAGCCAATGAGTTGCGCAAGGAGCATTATTACAGAAGGAGAGAGCAGATTGACAAAGAGATAAGCTCCTTACTGTGCTGCTTCTCCTTCACTGTCCAGTCAAAGGCTTGAGTTGTGTCCATGGCAGCCTGGTCTCAGAGGAAGTTGGTAAATCGTCAGTCCAAAAGTCTAATAGAAATTAAATATCAGATGGAAAGCGAAAAGAAAGACATCGCCAGATTGAAGGTGAGTATTGTAGCAAACGCTGATTTTTATTTTAAATTTTACTGAGCTGTTTTCTTTTTTTTTAATTGTAGTTTAGTTTTAGGTGTTTTTTGATTCACCATTTACCTCAATTTCAGCTTTTCAAATATAATGTAAAAATATGTGTTCTCCATAATCTTTTTTTTTTTTATATATATATATAATAAATGGTGGATTATAATTGTCTGGAGTCAAACATTCCATATGCAATAAATTTCAACTATAAATTCTCTTTTTTCCTGCCACTTTCGTACTTTACAAGGACATTCCTGGGCAGACAGTGAACATGTGCTATTAGTGACACATTCCAGCCATTAATCTCTCTTTCCAGGCCCTGTAAATTAGAGGTCCATTTGGAAAAGAGTGTTCTATTGGCCCTATACCATGAAGGCATTTCTAATTTGAGAAGTGTGAATGGTTTGTGCCGGCATGACTGGGCTGAGGTAATGTCACTGTCTGGCACAGTGATCAGGAACAAGGCGAAGTGACTGTGTAAAGACGTGGCACTTGTGGAAGGATAGATTTACTACTGCTTTTTCTTAAAAGTCTGTACACATCCATGTCAGAGACATCAAGAATAATCAATTGCGTTGGACTAAATGCAGATTGAACAGAAAGTCAAGATATTAATTTATTTATATGCCTATATTAGAATATGGCTGAAATCATTTACAAAATGTGTCTGTAAAGCTAGCAACTTAGGTGTGCAGCATATGTTTCAAGAGGATCGAGGGGTGTTGAAAGCTGCTGTTTGTGTCCTTGTTGTTGAGAATTTTGCTCACTTTTGGTCACAGTGGTCACCAAGAAAGAATGTAAGGGGAAATCTCTCCAACAGGGACACAGAAAGTAATAAAAACACATTTTAGTACAGTGCAGAAACACTGTCAAGTTTTACTGTTGTATAAAATCCAAATGGGGATCTACTCTTAAGCCTTGTCCCAAAGGGGACGCAGGTAACAATGAAAATCCAATAAAGGCTACCAAACATTACAGGTTGCAGGGATCTGTATTTCAACTTCATTGTGTCGCTGCTATTGCAGCTTACTATAACTGAAATTGTGCTTGCGTACACTTGCACGGGCGCTTTTTAGGCAATACTTTGCATTCCCTAAATGAGTGGTCATCAACCCTGTCCTACTAACAGGCCAGGTTTGCAAGATAACTGAAATAAATCACAGGTGATATAATTTGCTGCTCAGTGATTGCAGTATTCTAGTCTGCATCTCCCCAAGGTAATACATAAAACCTGGCCTGTTAGTGGGCCCTGAGGACAGGGTTGATGACCACTGCCCTAAATGAATGCAAAGCGTTCTTTGATTGTATGAGGTGGAGAGGTGAAGATGTAAAAGTATACTATGCCTGGAATGTATTTTTAATACATTATTATTATTATACAGCATTTATATAGTGCCAACAGCTTTACAGCATGCGGGCAGACAGCATGGTTACAATACAATTCAATACAGGAGGAATCAGATGCCATGGATTTCCCAAGCACTATTTTTTAGCTAGAAATACAGCACAGTAGAACAGTGTGCTTTACTGCTACCTTTGTCTGATTGAAATTTTGGACTTAACCATTTGATAAGTGATCATTCAATGCTCTGATGACTCATTGAGTAAAAAGAAAAAGAAAGAGAAAAAGATACAGTGCCAACAATATAAAAAGAAGATCTGACTAGCTAAAAAAAGAAACACATTTTTATAATTTTTTTTGTAGACTTGACCATAATAAAAAAATAAATACAATATATACAAAACCACTTTACATCCCCTTTAAACATATTCAAACTGAGAGATTTAACAGAACAGAAAGAGCTGACACAACAAAGCTGAAACAACAAATCTAAAACAATAAAACTAAAAGATCTAACATTCAACGGCCAGAGTAAATGCTCAATGGTAATAAATAGTTGATGACACAAATTTTAATTTCCAATTCATGAGATATTGCAATTGAAAAGCTCTTCCTATTCTTTCAATGTATGAAATGCCCAGATATAAAGCATAAGAGGTTTGTACATATAATCGCTTAAAGAACCGCTACCGAGACCGTATTTACTAAAACTGGGGAGTGCAAAATGTGGTACAGCTCGGTACAGAAACCAATCAGCTTCCAGGTTTTTGTCAACGCTTAATTGAACAAGCTGAAGTTAGAAGCTCATTGGTTATGGTTACCATGATCGGCTGCACTCTCTAGTTTTAGTAAATTACTATAGTTAACAAAAGTGGATATTTTAATAGAAGTCCAAGGTGTTAAGTCAAGGGAATTCCTCATCCAACATGGTTATAAAAAAGTGACCTAGTAGCAATTAGTTGATAGTTAGTTAGTTACACTCAAATGGACTTGCTCTGTAGTGTTGAAGGTGTTTTGCTGCTCATAAGAAATGTCTTTAGCACTACAGAGCAGGTTCTGTTGAATGTGACTAACTACTACTGCTACTACTACCACTATTAGGACCTGGATAAATGTGACCTTTCACATATATATGAGCATGCTTTGTGTATGTGAGCTTTTGCCCTTGTTCACATTGATGCTACTTTGAAATTTCAAAGTAGCAACGTCAGCGTGATTTCAGGTGCTACTTGATAGACATCTGTGTGGCTTCATGCACAGATGTCTATTGAAGTCGCACCTGAAATCGGCAAAAGTAGTGCAGGAACTACTTCTGCAACTTTCATGCGTTTTGCGCTCTCAAATCGCATGACAAATCGCTCCAATGTGAACCTAGGCTAAGTCATTCTCCTAAATGCTCATGTATATTTGAATCTGTCTAATGTAGTCATGTAATAGATGAATTAAAAATCACTATACAGCTCTATCACAAAGTCAGATTAACACATGTTCAGTATATGTTCAGTCAGATGGATGACTGGTCAGACATAGATTTACCATACTGTTTTATGATAATTGAACTTTAAAGGTAGGGTTAGTGACACTGATATTATTTATTGCTATGAGTACTTTTAATATAGACCATGTGTTCAGGGAGTGGGGCTTCCCGACATGCATATGTTTTCAGCATGTGTTGGATATTAGCATAGCCTCCAAAGATGTATAACTTCTGTCTAAACAGACAGACTGATGCCTACCTACTGAGAAAATATATGGCTAAACTAGCTTCATAAATTGATGTCAGCAATGAAAAGCATAGGAGCCACCAATTTCACTACGCGGGGTGGATGGACAACAGCAAAGAGGTTTTATGTGTGTATAATTCTTGTTTAGCATTGTTATATGCATTAGGGACAGATGGTCGATATTAGGTTTTCCATGAAAATGCTGTCTTCCTAGTAGACACCTTCATGATTATGGTATGTACATTATATAAGCAGTAGCAAAAAATGGTCCTTTGCTTGTAAGGGGCTTTATGATTTTAAATTTAATTTATATTAATATTTTATTCTTAAGTATACATGTGTAGCCAATAACTATATCCTTTGTTAATGTCAATTAAACAAAACCCAATATACTGTAGCTGTCAAAGTTAAGGTAAGAAAGCAAAACTCTGCTCCTAAAAATTACAAACAACAAACTAGTCAGTGCACCCATTGCAATCCTGCAATGCGTGGACACATTGGCTTTTATTGAGTTAAGGGGCTTTGGGGAAAAAAAGCCAAAAGCGCCGCAGTAAGCATGAGGCCTAAAAATTGTCCAGTCTTTTAGTGTGCAGATCAGTATTGGTGTAGTGTTTGTCAAGGTGCAGTATAGGGTACCATGGATATTTTTAATTCACAGTACAAAAATCCAAAATGTATATTTCAGTTTTTGGTGGATGCTGGAGAGATAAAGAACTCAATGATTTATCACATCTCCTCAAGACCAAAGTGGTGAGATATATGGTCTTAGGTTCCCAGGTGTACATACCTGATGCTTCCCATATTAGGAAGTCCCATGCTCCCTGTTAGAGTTTTAACTTATTTTAGATCTAAAGAATCGATTTTGGGAAGTGTGCATAATCCAGGGACATCTGAACCACCCAAAAAGGCTCATTCAAGGGAATTAAGGACATGAACTCTATTAGTTAGCCCTAATAGAGCCCCAGTAGAAAACAGGAACCACTAGGTAACCCAACCCATCAGAACTCACCTTTATGTGAAGTATTATTTATAAGTAAATGACCTGTAGTAGTAACACTGTGCCAGGTTCATAGACCGTATACAATGTGCAGTAACCCATAAAAAACTTCAAAACTGATCTCTTAACTGACACTTAGACTTATAGTATGCCAAGATCTAGTTGGTTGCCTTGGGTTACTACACTTTGTACATAGTCATTTATTATCACACATCTTCTGTACATAATCCTGTATTGACTTGGGAAATTGCACAGCTTCTATTGCCTGATAATGACAAATATGATCACAAATATAACATTATAAAGTATATGGCATATGACAAGACCTAAATCACAGAATTTTAGAACATGGATAAAGATCTTGGAAATAACTGTCAGATTTTTGAAAATAAGAATCCTTGCTTCCTTGTTCTTGTGGTTTAGATTAGTTAAGCCTAAAAAGAAAACGTTTATATATATATATATATATATATATATATATATATATATATATAAAATATATATATATATATATATATATACTGCTTTGTTCTTTATCAGTCAGTTATCACAATTGTTGTCCCTAACAAAATTAGGAAGTACAGTAAATGGTAACTGCTAGTAACAATCAGAGACTGAAATAAATCCAACATGTTTTATCATTCTTTTCAGTTTGATCATCTGGTGCTTATTACCCATACATGGTCAAGATGAGGGAGCATAGTCTACTGCCGATGGTGGCACTTTTATGCCTAATGCTCTCAGGGATACATAGACTGGATGCACAGCAACAGGAAGGTAGGTGTCAAATTATATTGATAGGCACAAAAAATTAAGGTAGGTATACATAGATTGATTTATTAAAAGTATTATTATCACCTTTTCTGTGGTCATTTTGAATATTTGGTGGAATCCTGTATTGAGAGAATAATGAGTTGTCTCTGAACATGTTAGCTTCTTAAGCACTTTCAGAGTTTTTGTCCCAATCCATTTTGTAGCGTGGTGCTAGCACACCTCCAGCCCTTCTGTCCTAGACCCAAGCCCATGCATTCCTCAAAGTAAAACTAAAAGCAAAACTTTTTTTTAGTTTTGAATTAAGTGGAGAAGGATTGGGACATGTTTTTATTGCTGTCTCTGTCACCATTAGGGAGATTAAACCTCTCTGTTTACTTTGTGTACCATTATCACCAAAAGTGGTAGTCAAAAAAAAATCCTAACATTTGGTTGTCCCCAGAACTGTATATATTTGGAATACACTTTTAACAGCAATATTGTTATTACAGTTGTGTACACAATTGCAATTCTTTAACATAGAACTTGCAGTATCCTAGCCTGTTTAAGCTGCATTTACTGTTAGACCAGGTAAGTAAAGTATTTTGTTCTTACCAAATTGTACTTGTTTGGGATAGAAATGTAATGTGCAGCAGCTTTTTAGACACACATAATTCATTCTGAGACTGCAGTGCTAACATTTACAGCATTTATTACTAGTTCAATATCTTTAAACAACATTTTCTGAGTTTAAAACATTTATTTTAGCTGCTCTGCAGCTTACGTAATGTTTCTAGAGTACAGAGGATTCTAAAAATGACATAATTTCAGTTGTACTGTTTCAAAGGAAATCCTCAGGCAGCCTCCCTTGTTACCACCCATCTGACTTCATTAACACACACATTAGTTTGGGAACACGCCGCCACCCTAAAAGCCCAGCAGGTTAGATTTACAGCTTTCAAGGTCGTGGGATGCAGCATGTACCAGTCAATGAATATGTAATTCCATGATGCAGGTTCACTACACATTAACTGTAACCTTCTCACCCAATGCCATGGCAATTACCTCATTCATTGGGCAAACTGCATTGCAACTATTTGTCAAGAAAATCCAAATGCCGAGTTTGGTGCAAAGTTTTGTATTTTTTCTGAGAACGCTTGTCCCACATCCCATCAGAGGATATCAAGCCATAGCTTCCAGTAACAGATTACATGTTTCTGGTTACACTATGTCAGAAACATGCTCATTGTGTGAAGCACACGCTTATGCTATGGCTAAAATTTTATATAAAGGCTGAGTTTCTAACAGTTATCTCAGATTAGAGGCTATGTAATGGGTATTAGGTATTATCAGTACACATAATTACCAGCATCGTGTATATATATATATATATATATATATATATATATATATATATATATATATATATATATAATGTAGAGGTCTGTGTGAAACTTCAGCCATTGGAAATGTTTATTTGATGATTGTCTATATTACACAGTGATGACTTTGATTCTATTTCCAATGACTATCCAGAGGGACTGCTAAATTCAATCTACCAAAGTTATTGTTACAATAACATGTAAAAACAGTAGCCAGTGGAAAGATAACTTTTTTGCTCTAAAAACAAAAAATCTAATTTTTTCAGAGTCTATTGAGAGACACAGTTCCCTCCCCTCACATATTTAGTTGTTGTTTTTTTTCATAGTGCTTGTCTAGAACTGAAGCATGACTTGTTTGGTAGAGGTTATATAGGCCCTACAGGATGGCCTCCATTTGTTTTTGGCCTAGTGTTTATTCTAACTGAATGTGAAACTAAACCCAATTGATTGACGTGCTTAACAAAACTGTGAAGCCATCAAATGGTTGGTGTCCTACCCGATCACGCATGCTGCACCATTGCATGTGCAGCTTCAAACAGAAGATGTCAGTCTCCTTGGCTGTAAAGTAGAGGAGGGTTTAGTTTGGTTAAGGGTGGTGCTATAAAGCCTATGGTAAAGTCTTGTTCCAGTGTCTCTCAATGGATATGAATCAATAGAATGAAATCTTTTTAAATCTTAGGCAATAAAAGATGGCTTACTTGGCTATCAATTAATGCTGCAAAATAGCTGATTTCACTGTATGTGGATCATAATGACATCACTGATTATGAATGAGAGACTCATCAATAGCATTAAATGTCTTTAGTGAGATAATTTGAACAATTGTAAATCTTCTGTTTTATTGACAATTGAAAACCACAAAACCCTTATCATTATGACCTGCACTTTGGTCATAAGCAGATTTACTAATTTGAAACAATTTAGGTTTGAAAATGCCTTTTTTTGCAAAGGCTATTATTATTAAGCATCTTGGCTCACATTCGGAATTACTGTACTTTAGAAACAACATTACTGGTCAGTATATGTAAATGAATCTGGAGTCTTGGCATAAATCTGGTCATCACTGGTATTGTTGTTAAAGCCTTAACAAGATTCTGCATTATTTGTTTGAATAACTGCTTACCGGGTCTTCCTAAAACATGGTGTGACTGATATAAAGAGACCACACAAGCTACACACACTGAGGCATTATAGGATATGGAAGGGTTAGGTATAGTATAAACTTTCTATATAGTAAAATTCTTGCATGCAGCAGTATGTGGTTGAAAATTACCACATAAGTATATATCTCCAATGAGACCATCTACAATTAGAGATTGATTCAGTCACCAAATACAGTAAGAGTATTGTAAGCAATATTAGTGCAGGTCTGTTTAAATGAGAAAGTATGCATAGTATACAAAACAAATTGTGAAATTACCTCTGATAATGGCAGAGTTATCATATCAAATGCAGTAAAATGGCACTATAACTCTACGCTATCATGTTTTGTCCAATATCTTCCATCTCAAAGAAGGGTTGTGTTGGAGAGAGCTTCACAGACATTATAGTATTGTCACATCTATGACTACCTTAAAGCCTAGGTGCACCCAAAATAAAACACACAAACTCAGCAGACATAACTTACAGCTGATGCCCGATCTTTAAATGAAACCTGCTCTATGAAAGGAGGACGGGTGGACAATTGAAAGGTTCACCCCCTCCGTTCACAGATCGTGTTTTACAGCTTCTATGAATGGAGCAGCTAGGCTGAAATGGCAGGCATAGTCAGGAACTCTTTATGAGAGCTTGTGACAGCCCTTTAGTTGTATTAACATGGGTGGAGGAGAATTTTACATAACTACAAATTCTATGTAACAGAAAAGACATCGGCACATAGGACACATCGTACTGATTGTAAGCAAGTCCCTTGTGCTGATTTTTATGGGGTTTTTTTTGGCTGCACTGAGGCTTTAAACAAAAACAAGGCAGTTTAATTTCACTCTTGGCAGAAACTAGGCCATTCAGTTACCTTTATAAAAAAAAGTACGGACCTGCTCGTAAGAGCTTACAATCTAGAAGGGAGGGTCAAGTGAAACAAAAGGTAATAAATGTGGGGGATGAGCTGATGGAGAAAATAGACATACAGTTGTTAGGTGTGGGTAGGATAGGCTTCTCTGAAGAGGAGGGTTTTCGGGAATCATCTAAAAGCTAATAGTAGGAGATAATCGGACAGCTTGGGGTAAGGAGTTCCATAGGGTTGGAGAGGCTCTGGAAAAGTCCTAAAGGCGAGCATGGGGTGAGATGATGAGGGATCTAGAGAGCAGGAGGTCTTGAGAGGAACAAAGAGAATGATTAGGTTGGTATTTCAAGACTAGGCTAGTAATGTAGCTGGGGGCTAAGTTGTGGATGGCTTTGTAAGTAGTTGTCAGTATTTTGAATTTAATTTGTTGGGTGAGCGGAAGCCAGTGGAAGGACTGACAGGGAGGCAGACACAGAGCGATTGGTAAGGTGGATGAGTCTGGCAGCAGAATTCATGATGGATTGAAGGGGGAATAGACTATGTAGAGGTAAGCCAATGAAAAGGGAGTTGCAGTAGTTGAGGCAAGAGATGACCAAGGAGTGAATTAAGAGCTTTGTTGTGTCATTGATTAGAAAGGGGCATATTTTGGAGATGTTGCAGAGGTTGAGGCAGCAAGATTTAGACAGTGATTGGACGTGGGGCTTAAAGGAGAGTTCAGAGTCCAGGACTACACCTAGGACCTTGGCATGCGGGGATGGGCTTATATGTGCCATTGATTAGTGATACGTGAGGAGACGGAGGAAGTGAGCTGAGGGGTAGAGAAATAGATTTGGGTGTCGCCAGCATAGAGATGGTATTGGAAGTCATGGGAGGCTATCAGCTGACCCAGGGAGGAGGTGTAGATAGAAAATAGGAGAGGGCCAGCAGACCTTGGGGGACCCCAACAGAGAAAGGAAGAGGAGAGGAGGAAGTAGAATTGTAAGTAACGCTAAAAGTGCAGATGGATAAGTAGGAAGAGAACCAGTGAAAAGTACAGTCACAGAAACCTAAGGCGTGGAGTTTTTTTGTGGAGGAGGGGGTGGTCAACCATGTCAAAGGCAGCAGAAAGGTCCAGGAGTAGGCGTACAGAATAATGTCCTTTGGTTTTTAGCCATTAGTAGATCATTTGTTAGTTTTAGGAGAGCAGTTTCTGTGGAGTGTTGGGTACGAAATCCAGACTGAATGGGATCAAAAATGCTATTCTCAGCAACATGGTCGGTAGTAGACCAGACATTCAAGGAGTTTGGATAAAAAGGTGAGCAAGGAGATGGGGCGTAGGTTGTTAAGATTGGTTGGGTCCAGTGAGGGCTTTTTAGGTATGGGGCTGACTAGTGCATGTTTTAGAAAGTTGGGGAAGATGCCAAAAGGGAGGGAGAAATTGAAGATGTCGGTTAGAGTATAGAATAGAGGCAGAGGGTGAACATAGCATTTTTGCGAGGGAACAGGATCCAGAGGGCAGGTGGTTAGCTGGACGTTAGCAAGAAGTTTAGCAACCTCATCTATAATCACAGAACATAATCATATCTAAACAGTAAAGGCAAATTGCAAGTGATTGGTTAGATGTGGCAGGACCTAAGAAGATAGTGATTCCCTCCAATCAATAATATGATATCTATAACTTTGAGGATTGTCACATCCTCAAAGTTGCAGCATTCTGTCACACAATCTTACATGAGAGGTCTCTTTATTCTCACATTACTACTAATTTTGTTTTATATTAAGAGTCTGGTAGCTCCTATTCACCAAGAATGCAGAACGCTGATGTTAAATGTTGCTATCATGTAATGAAACTGAGGTATTATGTAGTGGGTGCTCAGGACATTTTATAAGCATTCCAGTTGCTGCCGTTAACTGCCTGTGAAACTTGTATAAATTGACCAGATAATTTTCACAAAAACAATACCTATTAAACAATTCTGACAATTTTTGAGCCCCAGTGTCACAGAAGTAAAACTGCAATCAGAATTAAAATGTGTCATCTTAAAAAAAAAGAAACCCTCACTTTTGAGCCTGATATTATAGGTGAGAGAGCAGAAGTTCATTGAGCTATAATAAATACCTGCTGTAACAACCATTATTTTGAGCAGTAAGAGCCGAAAATAAGTCACATGACTGAAAATAATGTATTGCAAATAACACATGCATTATGTCTTAAAGCATTGAGTTCAGGGTCTATTTAAAAAGGAATCTACAACTTTGCTGATTCTGATAATAGCAGTAGGTTGAATATGGCAAGATATGTTTAGTAGATAAATATGGCTATGCATAAGGCCCCTTTCACACTAAGGCGTTTTTCAGGCGCTACAGCGCTAAAAATAGCGCCTGTATAGCGCCTGAAAAAAAAACGGCCCCATTCACTCCAGTGTGAAAGCCGGAGGGTGTGTTCACCGCTCCTAAACTGCTCCTGCCCATTGAAATCAATGGGACAGCGCGGCTATACCTGCTATACTGCTGCAGCAGCGCTTTGTGGGCGGTTTTAACCCTTTTTTGTCTGTTAGCGGGGGTTAAAACCACACCGCTAGCGGCCGAAAACCGCTGCTAAAACGACGGTAAAGCAGCGCTAAATATAGCTCTGCTTTACCGCCAACGCTGCTGCCACCCCAGTGTGAAAGGGGCCTAAGAGTTATTCAAATTCCAAACACAGGCATAGCTGGTACCTGTTATGTCTAAGGTCCAATGTAGTAGAGAGAGAGGACATAGTTAATGCCATGAAGTTATATGATTTGATTTAGGTTAATATCAGTTCTTAACTGCAGGGACCTCTAGAAAGTACCAGTCACAAGTGTGATCAATATGATCATTGATCATAAAGTGCTGTTAGCACATATGCTAGAAAATAACATATGCTTATAATGTAAGATTGATCTCAGCATTATAGAGTACATGCAGTTCGCCAGGAACGGAAAATGCACTTTTAAAAGTCCTTTGCTTCCACTGCATCATGTTTCTTAAGGTTGTTGGAGAGAAACATGTATTCACTTTAGTACATCTGCATGTTTTTTACTGCACTTAAGTTAACACTGTCACCTTGTGCATTTCTTTCTTTTCTCTCCTACATTTCTGTTTTTTATTTTGGCACTTATCGCTATCTTTTACCTAACCCACCACACAACACCACTGTTGCATAATTAACACCAGACTCGGCTGACCTGGTTTTCCTCATTGACGGCTCAAACAATGTTGGACGCACGGGTTTCAATGCCATCCGTGACTTCTTGGCGAATTATGTGGAGAGACGTTTGGAGGTGGGAAGGAGCCGGATGCAAGTAGGAGTGGTGCAGTATAGTGATGATGTCAAAATAGAATTTACCTTGGATGAACATACTACCAAACAAGAGCTGATAAATGCCCTGAAGAGATTACAGTTTGTTGGAGGAGAAGAGGCAAATATGGGGGCTGCTGTTGAGTATGTGGTGGAGCAGCTGTTTACTTCAGCTGCTGGAAGCCGAAGAGAGGAAGGAGTGCCCCAATCACTAGTGATCATCACTGGTGGACCATCAAGTGATGAACTGAGAGATGCTGCCAATTCTTTAAGACTTAACAGTGTCATCACATTTGGCATTGGTGTGGGAAGAGCAGACAACAATGAATTGCAGCAAATTGCAACCGATGATACATTTGTGTTTATGGCGCCCCAATTCCAGGTTTTGGGTCAACTGGAAAGTCAAATTATTCCATACATTGCTGGAGTAGCCCAAAGAACAATTGTTTTACAGCCTCCAACTGTTATAACCGAAGGTAGGTAGGATCTATAAACTCATGTTGGTGAGTTCAGAGTGAACTCTAGGGTTAGATATATAGGAGGCGTAAAAACAAGATAACCAGTTCTACTCTCTTGAAATATCTGAGCTATAATTACGACTTTAAATAGTTAAGGAAAATGCTTGATATGTATCATGGCTGCCAGCTGAATAACAATTACTCTACAAAAAACATACAGTACATGTACATACAGTGAAATAAACATTGGTTTTCAAACTGAAGGAAAGAAAAAGCATGTAAAATGTGTTTACTTTTATTTTTTTTTATTTTTTTTACTTTTAATTGTAATAGGCAAAACCTGTGCTTTTTTTGTTTTTTTGTTTTTATTTATATATATATATATATATATATATATATATATATATATATATATATATAATACAGTTGTGCTCATACGTTTACATACCCTGGCAGAATGTACGATTTCCTAGCCATTTTTCAGAGAATATGAATGATAACACAAAAATATTTCCTTCACTTATGGTTAAGGTGTTTGGCTGAAGCCATTTATTATCAATCAACTGTGTTTACTCTTTTTTAATCATAATGACAACAGAAACTACCCAAATGACCCTGTTCAAAAGTTTACATTTTGGCCTGATAACATGCACAAAAGTTGATACAAAGGGGTTTGAATGGTTATTAAAGGTAACCATCCTCACCTGTGATCTGTTTGCTTGTGATTAGTGTCTGTGTATAAAAGGTCAATGAGTTTCTGGACTCCTGACAGACCCTTGCATCTTTCATCCAGTGCGGCACTGATGTTTCTGGATTCTGAGTCATGGGGAAAGCAAAAGAATTGTCAAAGGATCTGCGGGAAAAGGTAGTTGAACTATATAAAACAGCAAGGGGATATAAAAAGATATCCAAGGAATTGAGAATGCCAATCAGCAGTGTTCAAACTCTAATCAAGAAGTGGAAATGAAAGGTTCTGTTGAAACCAAACCATGGTCAGGTAGACCAACTAAAATTTCAGCCACAACTGCCAGGAAAATTGTTCAGGATGCAAAGAAAAACCCAGAAAATAACTTCAGGTGAAATACAGGACTCTCTGAAAACAGTGTGGCTGTTTCAAGATGCACAATAAGGAGGCACTTGAAGAAAGATGGCCTGCATGGTCGAGTCGCCAGAAGAATGCCATTACTACGCAAATGCCATAGAGTATCCTGTTTACAATACGCCAAACAGCACAGAGACAAGTCTCAAACCTTCTGGCACAAAGTAATTTGGAGTTATGAGACCAAAATGTAGCTTTTTGGCCACAACCATAAACGCTACTTTTGGAGAGGAGTCAACAAGGCCCATAATGAAAGGTACACCATTTCTACTGTGAAACACGGAGGTGGATTGCTGATGTTTTGGGGATGTGTGAGCTACAAAGGTGCAGGAAATTTGGTCAAAATTGATGGCAAGATGAATGCAGTATGTTATCAAAAAATACTGGAGGAACATTACATTCATCAGCGAGGAAGCTGCGCATGGGACGTACTTGGACATTCCAACATGACAATGATCCAAAACACAAGGCCAAGTCGACCTGTCATTGGCTACAGCAGAATAAAGTGAAGGTTCTGGAGTGGCCATCACAGTCGTCTGACCTCAATATCATTGAGCCACTCTGGGGAGATCTCAAACGTGCCGTTCATGCAAGACAGCACAAGCATTTATAGGAACTGGAGGCTTTTTGCCAAGAGGAATAGGCAGCTTTACCATCTGAGAAGATAAAGAGCCTCATCCACAAATATCACAAAAGACCTTAAGCTGTCAATGATGTTAAAGGGGGCAATACACGGTATTAAGAACTGGGGTATGTATGTATGATCAGGGTCATTTGGCTAGTTTCTTTTGTTATTATTATTTAAAAAGAGTAAACACAGTTGATTGATAATAAATGGCTTAAGCCAAACACTAGCCATGAGTGAAAGAAAAGTTTTTGTGTTATCATTCATATTCTCTAAAAAACTGTCAAGAAATCATACATTCTGCATTCTTATGAGCACATATATATATATATATATATATATATATATATATATATATATATATATATATATACACACACACAATGTATTTCAACAGCTGGCTTACTCTACAGCTTACAAAAGCTACAAAAAAATACTTTTAGAATAATCTAGATAACAGATAATTAAGATGAAATATTTAAAAAGAAAACAGTATTACGTACATGACTTCACTCAAAATCAGCTGAGCCAGTTAAAATAGACCTGAAAAAGATGTGTCTGCTATGGTGACATTCCTCTATTCTCACCATATTCCGTTTCATGCTAAACCCTCTTGGAAAGCATTTTGCAGCTACAAGAGTTCGAAGGTAAGTAAAGTCCACATGCCAGACATATTTTACCTTCTCAAGCTGGCTTGTTTGATTCTATGTAGAGTTTTTTATTTTAATATCTACTTTCGAATAAACATAACATTTATTGGAACATTTATGCATTTTGTAGATTCACTTACTTATATCTTTGCCTTGCAGTTACTGAAGTCAACAAGAGGGACATAGTGTTCTTGATTGATGGTTCCAGTGATCTTGGAGGGCCAAGTTTCTCTGCTATCCGTGAATTAATTGTAAAGATAGTCAACAGGTTGGAAATTGGTCCTGATCTTATTCGAGTAGGATTGGCCCAGTATGGCAAAGATGTAAAATCTGAATTCAACCTGAACACATTTGGTGCTAAAAAGGATGTTATTGCGCATTTGAAAAAAATGAAGATTTTGAACAACACACCATTAAATACCGGTGCTGCTCTAAGCTATGTCCAGAATAATTTCTTTACTTCATCTGCAGGAAGCCGTGTGGATGAAGGAATCCCACAGCTTCTAGTACTCGTCACTGGTGGGCAGTCAAGAGATGACTATACCCAGGCATCGCTGGCTCTCAAGAGGGCAGGAATCCTGACCTTTGCAATAGGATCCAAGAATGCTGACGTAGATGAGCTTAAAGAAATTGCTTTTGATTCTTCTCTGGTTTTTCAGCCTGCAGAATTTAAACAAGCTCCTCTACAAGCCTTACTTCCTCAGGTGCTTACTCCTCTGAAAACCTTAACAGGAGTTGTCATTTCTGAAGGACCAACCGAAGGTAACACATTCAGTCAATATATGTATTTCATATTTGCTAAGTATTTTTAAGCTAGAGGCTTACAATATGGTTACTATTTATGTTTTGTGTTTTGCAAATCTGCTATTATGTTCTATGGTTCCCTGTGCAAACTTTTTGTAAGGGACATACCCTTTCCCCAGTATAATTTGCCTGAGGGCTTGCAAGGCAATATGGTGTAAAAGTAGGGTTGTCTCTATCAAAACTTCTTGTTTTGGGATGAAGTAGTCAAGTTGACTGAATGATGACAGCTTCTGATCTGCCTGTGAAAACTGTAAATCAGAAACTGTACCCTTTAAGAGAGGAAAAAGATTTTATAGAGACTGTTGCTTAACCACCTAATTTTGTAAAAAAAATTCTGGAGTGAATGAGGTGATTAAAGGAGTGGTTGTCCCAACAGAAAGTAAGAGCGGCTTACCAGAAGTATGTCTACTGCATACTGTATAATATTTTTTAATAAACAGTGGACTATTATTAAACTACGGGGCTTGGTTAACACTACTGCGATGCAATTTTTATGTGATTTTCAGTGCAATTATGCAGTATGACTTTGATGCAACTTCACTGTCTTTTTGCATATGGGGCCAAGTCCCACTGTAAATCGCACCAAAGTAGTACAGGAACTGTGCTGAGTCACATTGATTTAAATAGACACCATTGAATAGAATGTGATTTGCCTTGTCACGCTATTCTGTGCGACTCAAGTCACACCAGTTGCACTAGTGTGAACCAGCACTAAATAGTAAAGTAGAATCTGGTAAAGTAAAGTAAAATCCAGGTTTGGGTGTTCTGCCATGGAACTATTGGGCAATAAGGAACACTTGTAATGACTGAGTTGGAAATATTCACTTAAGTTGAATACATTTACATTTAAATCCTAGTTTTGCAGTAACTTTTCGAAGTGTTCTAACCTACATACGGGTTGCACTTTTGTGAAAAATGAAGAAAATATAGTTGACTCGCTGACTAATGAAATGGGCTTTTACAGACCTGACCCAGTCACCCTATTTTATTACTCACACAAGTTAGTTTGCATTTACTTGGTAGCATAGACTCTTTTTGTCATACATAACTCCCTAATTAAATAAATGAATGTTTACAGAGCTGACCCATTACCTGTTTTATTAGTCACATAAACCAATTTGCATTCACGTCATTTGGGTTGTATAGATGCTATTTTTTTTCAACCTATCCATTAATGTCCCCACTTAGTTCTATTAAATGCACCTGGAATACCATCCGTTTTTTTTTTTTTTTACTCTAAAACCAGTGATGAAGACATCACAAAATATTCAAAAAAATATAAAAAAAAAAAAAAAAATGCCAGCAAATATTTAGAAATGTTATTGCAGTGTTTGCCCCAAACTAATATTTTATGTGATTTTTCACATATTTCTTGCTTGATCTTTCATAATTTTGTTAGTGTATTAAGTGTTGACACTTCTGTAGCAGATACCAGCTGGGCTATGCATTGTTTTCAATCTCTTGGCCAACTCATTGACTTTTATCATGAAAGGAAAGGTAAAACACAACAATTTACCACTGCAAATCAGGAAGTAGAGCCAATGTATGTAGAAAGAAAATATGGCTGCCCTTACAAATTATGCAGATATGTTAAAATTTTAGCACATAAGATAAGATTAATTACACCTAAAAGTTTCCCTTTTCTCGGATAGCTAAAAAAATTGATAACATTGTTCTTTCTGTTTATCACAATAATACCATTGTAGCAGAAAGCAATGCTAGTTATTGTATATACTGTTGCTTATGGGCTTTTGTGAAGCCTGTACATGTATTTCAAGTATATTGTGCTTAAGAGATTTGGGGTACAAAGTTTTTGTACATATATATACTGATGGTATTCAAAGAAAATTTGTTCTGGCACACCTATTTCTGACATGTCCAGTATAAGTTGAAAGCCACATCAGCTATACACGTGAACTAGGGGCAGTTGATCAGCGAACCCATAGTTAACCCAGAGGTGTGCTTTATATACAGTGTGTATATATATATATATATATATATATATATATATATATATATATATATATATATATATATATATAAATTGTATTTTTCCCCTAGCCTTTACATTATATATTAAAATCACCAGGCCTTATGATCAATATATGTGCTTATGTCACTAGGAACAAATTAGGGTGATTGTCTCCAGTCATAAGAAAACAGACATTTATTTAAATATTGTTGAAACTTCAGGGGGTTTAATTAAAATCTTTACAAAGTGATTTCTTGCTCACTTAACAGATAAATATTCACTCCTAAAGTTGCATTAATATTACATTTAAAATAATGTAAAATATAAAAAAAACAAAAACAATCCATATAGTGAAACATTTTCTTGAAAGATACCATCCAGAAATGTGTGATCTTCAATATAAGCCTCCACCTTATAAAGTGCTTGCTTGCCGACTCAAGTTGACCCTCTATTTTTGAGGGTCAATCTCACTTGTGGCTTATAAACCCTGCCAGGGCCTATGCCCATCCAGGGGAACCAGGATATATGAATGAGAAATCCGCCACTTTAAGAAATAAAACTTGCCATAGCATAAAATCCATAAAATCATTTAATCGAATAAAAAGATTGCACTTACATCATAGACTTTAAAAACACACATGTAATCAACAAACCGGCCGGCACCAAACAGCAGCATGTCCTTCCGAGAATTGTGTATGTGGTGACATCAGCACGTCGCTCTACCCCACGCATTTCATCACAATCTGACGTCATCCTGGGGCAGGAAGGAAGGGCTGCTGTTTGGAGCCGACCATCTTGTTGATTAAATGCGTGTTTTTAAAGTCTATGATGTAAGTGCAATCTTTTTATTCAATTAAATGTGTTTTTATGCTATGGCAAGTTTTATTTCTTCTTGGGGATCTTCCATGATCAAGTCTCCTTAAAGTCTCCTTAAAGTGGCGGATTTCTCATGGATGGATAGAGGCCCTGGCAGGGTTTATAAGTCACAAATAAGATTGACCCACCGTAATAGGGGGTCAACTTGAGTCGGTAAGCAAGCACTTTATAAGGTGGAGGCTTTTAAAGATCACACATTTCTGGTGATGGATATATGGATGAATATATAGTTTGAAGAAAAGTTTTCACTATATGGACTGTTTTTTTTTTACATTTTTTTCATTTAGTATTAGCACAACTTTAGAAGTGAATATTGTTGTTACTGTGCATGCCTCACAGGATAGTTGCTGATGTTGGTGTTCTTACTGAATAGCGCAGTTCTCTTCCACATTTGAAATTAATAGATAAATATGGCTTTATATTACTTTCTTCAAAACTATTTTTATATTATATCAATATGTAGCAAAAATCTGAATAGGGAAATTCCCCATGTCTCTCTAAATGAGGAAACTGTGGGAGATGGGGATTTTTTAGTGCCAAAAAACGGTAAACAACATAGCAAAATATGTAAATTATCCAAAATTTTTATTTATAAAAAATGTAAAATGAACTTCATAAAAACTCCTATATAATTACTAATATCATAACCATAGACATATGGTGCAAACGTCTGTGCATCAATGGATAACAGGAAGACCCAAATTGAGGGCTTCTTCATAATCCACTTTTCAATGTTTTTAGACCATATAGCTGATAAATTATATAAACAATATATTAATTCCAAAAGATACAAAAATACATTAGTCATCACATAATAAAATACATTGTGTGCAAGCATATTGTCTATTCAAACAACACAGGCATGACTATATATAAGAAAGCTTACAAATTATAATAAATGTGAGGTTTAAGGAAATAGAAAAAAAAGGGGGGTTCCAAAACAACCACCCCTCATCCTGCCATGAAATCCAAAATATCTGAAGGATGTTACATAGATTGGGGGGACAGAGGCAAGAACATTGGAGGAGCATATATCCTGATAATAAGTCTTACCTTAGATCATAGCCACAAAACATACTCTATGTGCATTTATATTGGGAGAGAGCATCCCACTATAGTCGTCAGCATAGTATATGTCAAAGGTGAATAGATAATCGCTAAGAAAGAGAATATATATTTATATATAAAACCCAAACTTTTTTGTTAAGATCGAGTAGGGTCGAGTAAAGTTAAAGTGGTTATGTAAGCAAAAGATTGTTTACCTTAATGCAGCTTTGTAATCATTAATACATTATTAAATTAATTTTTAATGTATACAGTGTAGGTACCTTAATGTGACCTGGTATCATGTCCCTGTAGAGCAGGGGTCTCAAACTGGCTGCCCTCCAGCTGTTGCAAAACTACAAGTCCGATCATGCCTCTGCCTATGGGAGTCATGCTTGTAACTGTCAGCCTTGCAATGCCTCATGGGACTTGTAGTTTTGCAACAGCTGGAGGGCTGCCAGTTTGAGACCCCTGCTGTAGAGTATAGCTGGAGTGGCAGAGGAAGAAGCAGTACAAGGAGCCAATCAGCTCATGTGCTGACAAGAAACATACTGATAGGAAGAGAAAGCAGAGTGATAGTGATAGAGAAGAGTGATGAGCTCATCACTGCGCTGTTTCGCCTTTTGCTGTCCAGTAATAGGCTGTTGCAGATCCAGGAAGACCTGTGTTTAGAGCAAGTGGGCTGTATGATTTTGGCCATCAGACTGAGGACATCTAGCAACAGAGAAAAAAGTTTAAAAAAGTACTACAGAGGATAACTCTTAATTAAAGTCGAAGTAAACCCTCCTATCGTTTTCAGCCAAGGAAGCTGCCATCTTGGCCTCTGTTTGCTCTTCAACTGCCATGATGCTGCACATGTGATCAGTTATGATACCAGCCATTGGATAATTTGACAGTTTGGTTGAGAGCACAACCAATGTGACAGTTACATGCCGGGAATGTAACTGTTTTTTAAACTGTTAAATTGATGGGTTTACTTCCACTCTTTTTTTCTTATTTTTTTGTTTTATTTGGCTATTTATTTTTATCATATTAGTTTTATTTTCTTTAAGATTAAGCACTGCCTTTTACATTTGAATAATTTATGCACAGGAATCTGGCATATTTTTTTTTCTTGAGGCAGATCATTCATGTAGGATTAGGTTGTGAGACCACACTAGAATGAACTTGAAACATACAGCATTAAGTCATTTCTACCTTCATTATTCTCCCTAATGTTTTGTTTCTGTCACTCTTCTCATCTTTCATTTCCTTCTGTTCTACATTATGGTTCTTCATTATGGTTGCTCTTTTTATGACTTCCATCTACATAGAGATGCCTATTTTCCTAAGCTATAAGTGCAATGTACAGTACATGCAGGGCTTACTAACTGGGTATCCATTCCATCCGGAAACACTTCTTGGATTACATATTGTTTTCCTGTTTTTTATTGATTTAAAGAATGATCCATTCATTCTTGTAAGGTCTGAAAACATGAAGTGCTTAACTGATGGTGTGGATGCTAGCATAGATGACCTTATTCTTACTGTCTATGGAGAGCTACAATATCTCCTATACACTTATTAAACAAGAGTGACACATATACATAGATGATAAACATTTTGTTTTGAATGCAGTTTCATGCTGTAATTCACCTTGAATTGATTTACCCAGAACTAAAAATGTAAGGTGGAGAATATGCTGAATGCCCAAGTATAACTTACGTTGCATTGAATTCCTAACCCTCTGCTAGCTATCCCTCCATTTCTACAAAGACTGACTTCATTGTGAAATGTGGTCAACAGGTCAAAGTAGTAGATCATGCCCTTAACATATCCCTGTTGGGATGGAAAACTTGAAATCAGTATATCTCAAGTCCTACCCTCAAATTACTAAGCCCTAGCCGCATTTAAGATAAACCACATCTGTTTTCAAACAATACTAAATAGATTGGTAGTACTTGGGCAGTTATATTGGCCTTTAAACAGAAAATATGGAAGCTACCATTGCTGGCTTGTTTTAAAGGTGCACCATTTAGGGCTGTCATTCTGGTCTTTGCTTCATTACTAAAAACATGACAGACCTGGTGCAAACATGAAGGATTTAGGACTTCACTAGTTGCATGCTTGCTCCAGGGAAGTCACTTCGTAGTAAGGCCATATCCAAGATGACAGACCTCTAATCTGCACTTTTAAAAATAAGTTGGCAAATAAACAACCATATTTATTTCTTCCTGGGCTCACTTTGTTCCACCCAACATTCAGTTTTTGGTTTGGCTAAAACATAGAAATAACTATTTATCAAAAAGTATTTAGTAGATGGAAGATATTGTCTAAGACTAACTTTGCTAAGATGCTCTGGTTTCATTTTCATTCCTTTCTTTGGCTTGCCCTATAAGCATTATTAAGAGTTATGTGTCTACATTGTGTAAACACATGCATTTATTGATCTTGCTAAGCTGAATTTGCTGTGATGTCATGTTCATTGTTTCTGTATCCTCCACCCACAAACTTGCAGTTCTAACCCAAAGAGACATCGTCTTCCTAGTGGATGGTTCTGTCAACGTTGGAAGTGCCAACTTTCCTTTAGTAAGAGACTTTCTCATCGATGTCATTAACAACCTTGGTATCAGCAGTGAAGGCACTCGAGTTGGCCTGGCCCAGTTTAGTGACACCCCCAGAACTGAGTTCTATCTAAACACACCGACCTCAAAATCTGATCTTGTTAACCGCCTGGGGCAGATAAGAATCAAGGGGGGTAATCGCTTAAACATTGGCTCAGCACTTCAATTTGTTCTCCGCAATCATTTCACAAGCAGTGCTGGCAGCAGAATAGAGGAAAATATCCCACAGATTCTTGTACTTTTGGTGGCTGGGAAGTCCTCAGACAACATTCAGGCTGCGGCAAATGACCTCATCAGATCAAGGGTTTTGACCTTTTGTGTTGGGGTTGGAAATGCTGATAAGGAAGAGTTGGACACCATTGCATTTAACCCACAACTGGTTTATGAGATGGATGATTTCAGGGCCTTGTCTGGTCTCAGACAGCAAATCGTAGCACCTCTTACAACCTTCGTTAGAGGAGAAGTTACAGAAGTGACAGTAACGGAAGGTAATTTATTTTTCATTTTCTCTGGTCTCCTATGTATAGTTATTTTAAAATGTACTCAAAGACCACGTAAGAATGAGTTGCTCAGGTAACTGAGGAATTATTATTTATTTACTTGTTGTCAACACTGCTAGTTTATTTGCTTTAAGTGTAATTTGCTAATGTGGAAGGTATACGATCAAAGTGAAACGTTCCTAAAAAATTTTTTTACCATCAACCTTTATTCTTTTTGTTTGTTAATAAATATGAAATGCGTAAGAAACAAATACAACTGTGGTAGGCATCTGAGGTTTTCAATGGTAGCTAATCCCATATGGGTCTCAGAATCAAGTGTTATCAATTCTATTAAAAAAATTTAAATAAAAGCAAATATATATATATATATATATATATATATATATATATATATATATATATATATATATATATATATATATATATATATATATATATATATATATATATATATATATATATAATATATAATGTATATATATATATATATATATATATATATATATATATATATATATATATAAATATATATATATATATATATATATATATAATATATATATATATATATATATATATATATATATATATATATATATATATAAAACTACATAAGGAAGCTGTTTAGAAATAGTTGGTGTAAATGGAGATAAAATGAGCTTCAGAGGAAGTGGTGCTTGCATATAACAGTGAATTTGGATTCATGTTCTGATTTATTGTGAGTAAACATTTGCAAATTTGAGTGGATATTTTTTCCAGCATGCACAGTTGAAAATTGAAAAATGGTAATAGTCTAAAGTGATTGGTTAAGTGATGGGTTTGTGATGGTGCTGTCCAGTAACTAAATATTTATTTACAACTCTATTTATTCACAACTCTTATGTATTTACAACTTCCTAACCATTTAACAGTTTCAGGTTATGCATTTGCAGGGCACACTGAAATAAACTGTTCATTCAATTGGTATTTTTTCAATTAACTCACTGAAATTTAACATTTTGTCTCAGATGGTAACTATTCTTTTTATGAACAGGCTTTTTCTTATTTCAAATGCATTTTTTTGACTAATCTCACAAAAATAATATTCTACTAATCCATTCTACCCTTTCTCTCATTCTCTGTTGACTGCTAACAGTGGATCAAGACCGCAAGAAGGATGTAGTTTTCTTAATTGATGGCTCAGATGATGCCAGGTCTGGTTTTCCATCTCTCAGGAGCTTTGTTCAAAGGGTAGTTGAGTACCTTGATGTGGGTCAAGACAGAGTACGCATTGCAGTTATCCAGTACAGTGACTCCTCCAGACCTGAGTTCCTTCTTAACACCTACTCAGACCGCCAAGATGTAATAAGATCTATTCAGAGCATGACTCCTATTGGAGGGTCTACACTGAACACAGGCGCTGCTTTAGATTATGTACAGAAAAACGTATTTATTGGGTCAGCTGGAAGCCGAATAGCAGAAGAAGTACCACAATTTCTGATTTTGCTGGCAACTGGGAGGTCTAGAGATGATGTGAGGAGACCTGCCGCTTCTCTCAAGTCCAGCGGCATTGTGCCATATGCTATCGGAACTAGCAGAGCTGATCGGACTGAGCTTCAGACCATCTCTTTTTCCCCTGATTTTGTTCTTTTTGTTCCTGATGTCAACCAGCTGGAGAATGCTTACCAAACTTTTTCACAACGTGTCAGTTCGCTTACCACAAGTGATATACGTACTCTAATACAGTCAGTTCCAGCTGGTAAGACCAACTAAAGTGATGTTTTTTATTCTTATTACATGTGCTCACATAGCCACATAATCAAATGGGTCTGTTGACAACCAGTTACTGCGTCAGTCTATCTGCTGAACATAAAAATAATGTATACCATGTTCAGGCTGGTTTGTAATTATATATCAGAAGCAGACTGGGCCAAGGGGCAGGGATTCATGTGCCCCCAGGCCAGTGCCTTCCTACCATAAATAAGGCTGGCTCCTGCCTCCTGCAGAGCTAACCTGCACTGAAAGGGAAATGTGACAGGGACCACAGCTTTACAATAGCTGCCAAATACAGAGATAGACTAAAGATGCTATGGTTATCAATGTCCCAAATGCTTTTGATGGAAGCACTCTGGAACTCCTTCCAGTCTGCATGTATGATGTCACTTCCTAAACCACCATGGTGCTTCCATTCAGTTGAGCTGCAACTGCAAGCTATTTTTCATGATTATTAAAAGGTAATAAAATAAGGAGCATGAATGTAAACAGAGGCTGAAAACCATTTTAGCTAAACACATTGACTGTATGCCACAGGATTTTAACTTTAGCTGATTATGATTATATATTATTGCTGAACATTTCCTATTCCAAATTGTCTACAGCCTGCACACTGTGCTGTACATTCCCTATCATATACCCTTTGCTGTGTGCTGAGCTGTACTTTCTCTATTCCACATCGCTTTATTTTATACACCATGCTGTACATTCTATATTCTAGCACACCTTCAGTCTGTATGTTGTGCTGTGCATTCCTTATTCCACATCTCCTCATTCTGTTTGCCGCACTCTACAGTCCCATTCATGACGCCTCATTTTGGGTGCTGTGCTGTATATTCCATATTCCACTCTACCCCCATTCTGAATGCCATGAGGTACATTCTCTATCTATACCACATCATTCTGCACACTTTGTGCAGTTATGTACGTTTACCATTCCATGGCACCTAATTCTGTATACTATGCTGAACCTTTCCTATTCCAAAACAGCTTAATTCTGCATACTGTGATTTACATTCCCTATGCCAATGCTTCCTAATTTTATATGCAGTGATGTACATTCTCAATTCCAAAACATTCTCATTCTGTACACTGTGTTCAGGGCCGGCGCTCCCACTAGGCGAACTAGGCAGCCACCTAGGGCGCACTGCTGGCTAGGGGCGCAACCACAGCTGCTGGGTCCCCTCCAAAGGATCGGATCCCCCTGGCGGGTGGTGGCTCGTGCGGTGCGGGAGGTGGCTCCATCTGGCTGGCTGCATAGTTGCTGGGTGGGGAGAAGGTGCAGGCAGATTCCCCCCCTTCCCTGGAGCCAGGGGTGACCATGCTGGTGTCCAGCAGTCATGTGCGTCAGCTCTCAGCCCGCCCAGCCTCCCACCCTGAGTAATGTGCAGCCATTGGAGGAGCAGGGCGGGCAGCACTGTGCACAGAGACAGCCGCGAGGGATCCACCCAGGTCCGGACTGGCCATAGGACACTCACTGGGCCAAGGCCACCGGGTCACTTGTCCTGGAGGAGCGAAGAGCTTAAAGCAAAGCTGCTACAGCAGCCCGCCCTGCTTCCCCAGTCTCTCCGTGGCTGGCTGCCAGAGCCCGTGGGTGGAGCCAAATGATCAGCTGATCTGATGGGGGAGTAGCTGGAGGAGGTTTCCCGTGCATGAGCTGTGAGTCAGCCTGTAGGGAGACCGCCATCTCCTGAGCCTGGGACTGCTGCCCACTGCCTGGCATGTGCCAGCGACCCAAGGTAAGAACTTGGCAGGTGGTGGTGGTGGGCTGGGGAGGCACTGGGGATGAGGACTTCCAGACCTTATCACTGGTGTGTGACCCCCTCCACTTGGCTGCACTGCACCCCCCTCTCCTTTCCATCTGGCTCCATCCCTCCACCTGCTCAATCCCTCCACCTGGCTCTACCCCCCTCCTGGCTGCAGCCCCTCCTATCAACCTGGCTCCATCCATCCACCTGGCTCATCCCTCCACCTGGCTCCATCCATTCACCTGGCTCCATCCATCCACCTTGCTTCATCCATCCACCTTGCTTCATCCATCCACCTGGCTCCATCACTCCACCTGGCTCCATCCATCATCCATCCACCTGGCTCCATCCCTTTACCTGGCTTCATCCATCCACCTGGCTCCATCCTCCACCCTCCTCCCTCCACCTGGCTCCATCCCTCCACCTGGCTCCAATCCTCCACCTGGCTCCATCCACCCCCCCTCCTCCACTCCACCTGGCTCCATCACTCCACCTGGCTCCATCCCTCCACCTGGCTCATCCCTCCACCTGGCGCCTCCACCTGGCTCCATCCATCCACCTGGCTCATCCCTCCACCTGGCTCCATCCATCCAAATGTCTCCATCCATCCACCTGGCTCCATCCCTCCACCTGGCGCCAATCCTCCACCTGGCTGCATCCATCCACTTGGCTCCATCCCTCCACCTGGCTCCATCCATCCCCCTGGCTCCATCCATCCACCTGGTTCCATTCTTCCATCCATCCGTCCATGGCTCCATCCCTCCACCTGGTTCCATCCATCCACCTGGCTCCATCCATCCATCCACCTGGCTCAACCCTCCACCTGGCTCCATCCATCCACTTGGCTCCATACCTCCACCTGGCTCCATCCCTCCACCTGGCTCATCCCTCCACCTGGCTCCATCCATCCACCTGGCTCATCCCTCCACCTGGCTCCATCCATCCAAATGTCTCCATCCATCCACCTGGCTCCATCCCTCCACCTGTCTCCATCCCTCCACCTGGCTCCATTCCTCCACCTGTCTCCATCCCTCCACCTGTCTCCATCCATCCATCTGTCTCCATCCCTCCACCTTGCTCCATCCCTCCACCTGGCTAATCCCTCCACTTGGCTCATCCCTCCCCCTGGCTCCATCCATCCACCTGGTTCCATTCGTCCACCTGGCTCCATCCATCCACCTGGCTCCATCCGTCCACCTGGCTCCATCCGTCCACTTGGCTCCATCCGTCCACTTGGCTCCATCCCTCCACCTGTCTCCATCCATCCACCTGGCTCCATCCCTCCACCTGGCTCCATCCATCCACCGGGTTCCATTCATCCACCTTGCTTCATCCATTCACCTGGCTTCATCCATCCACTTGGCTCCATCCCTCCACCTGTCTCCATCCAACCACCTGGCTCCATCAAACCACCTGGCTCCATCCCTCCTTCTGGCTCATTCCATCCACCTGGCTCCATCCATCCACCTGGGTCCATCCCTCCACCTGGCTCATTCCATCCACCTGGCTCATTCCATCCACCTGGCTCCATCCATCCACCTGGCTTCATCCCTCCACCTGGCTCATCCCTCCACCTGGCTCCATCCATCCACCTGGCTCCATCCGTCCACTTGGCTCTATCCCTCCACCTGGCTCCATCCCTCCACCTGGCTCCATCCATCCACCTGGATCCATCTGTCCACCTGGCTCCATCCATCCATCCACCTGGCTCCATCCGTCCACCTGGCTCCATCCCTCTACCTGGCTCCACCCCAACTCCTGGCGGCACCCCCTTCCTGGCTCCATCCCTCCACCAGGAGTTGTGGTACTAAAGTTATTGAATTCATTTTGATTTTTTTTTTGGGGGGTCTCGCCTAGGGCGCAAAATAGTCTGGCACCGGCCCTGACTGTGTTATCCATTCCCTATTTCACTTCACTTTAATATGTGTGCTGCTGTACCTTCCCTATTTTAAAACAACCTCATTCTGTTTGTTGTGCTGTTCTGCTCATTTCCTATTTTACAATCATCCCATTCTATTCATTGTGATGTACATTCTGTATTCCAAACTATTTCATTCTGGGTGTTGTGCTTTACATTTTTTTTCATACTACTTCAATTTTGTAAGATGTGTTGCACTGTGTTCTAAATTCCCAATTCCAAAATGACCTCATCATGTATGCTGTGCTAAACAATCCCTATTTCAAACCACCTAACTCTTTGTACTCTGCTTTTACATTTGTTTTTTGCACAACCTCCCTCTGTACACCTTGATGTACATTCTCTATTCCATGCTGTCCTCATCTGTGTGTCACGCTGAACATCACACCATTCAACTTTGTACACTGTGCTGTACATTTCATATTCCATCACCATCCCATTCTGGATGCTGTGCTGTACATTTCCTATTCCATACTATTTCATTATGTATGCTGTGCTTTAGAGTCCATATTTCCCATTGCATTATTCTGTACGATGTGTTGTACACCATCCCTTTCTGTATGCTGTGCCAATATGTGGACTGGGCCTTTTGTGAATGGGTATTTTTTTTTTTATTCGTACTTTACTTGTATGGATTCCTAAATGATGGCATTTAACAGTGTGCGTAGTCTTAGAAAGAATAACAGCCTTTGACACATCTGATGGTCATAGCGCCTCATGTTGGGCAAAATATCTGGTCTGGAAATAGCTGCACACGGTGCTGCTTAGTTCAGCTGCAATCAATGTACCCCATGCAAAAGGCTCATTACATTTTTTGGATCACGATACCATGAGTGTGCGATACAGGCACCCCAAAACTATCTCCCATGAAAGATATTTTTACTATTTATCTGCTAATTGCAGAATGCTTTTACTATACAACCTTGGAAATTTGAAGCATAATGATTATTAGAAAGTAATTTTCTATATTGTTTTCTATATCAAGTTTTCTAAAGAAGTATGCTAGGCACAGGCACTTTTCCGTCCAATACGACGACAATTCAGCTTATTTTTAAAGTCTTCTCATGTATGTGCAACATACTACAAACAATTGCTGAACAACGCAAATACTTGATAACAATTTTTTGTTATGACCAACTCAAAACACTTATCAGCATCTTGGAAAAACTGTCTTCCTTGAGAATCTGTGTTAACCGAAACTGAGCATGCAAATGGCTTTTGAACAAGTCTCCGAATTAAATCCTTCACTCAGTTTGTAAATAAGCAGCAAGTAAAAACTCAAATAAGATCTGATATCTGTCTGTCTGGAGATCCATGTGATAAACAATCTGCCCAATGGATGGAGTTGACTGTTGTATCTTGCGAATAGCAACTGTTCAAAGAACAGGCAAATATCTGATCTTGCGACGTATTGGACAAAAAAATAAATCACTTTGTCTTTGCCTAGCTTAAGCATTTTTTTAGGATTTTTGTAACTGTTGCATTTGTTTTGTACAGTGGCAGACAGCAAACGAGACATCTTATTCCTGATTGATGGTTCTACCAATATTGCTGGAAGGTTTCCCGCTGTACGAGATTTTGTGGCAAGCATCATTGATGGTCTCGATGTTAGCCCAGATGGCACTCGTGTTGGTGTGGGCTTAGTCGGTGAAAATGTCAAAGTGGAATTTAAGTTTGATTCATATGCCACCAAGGCTGATGTAATCAGTGCAGTTCGAAAACTGAAGTACAAACCAAGCAAAGAATTCAAACTTGGAGTTGCACTGGATTATGCTTATGACAGCCTTTTCACACCAGAGTCTGGAAGTAGGATTCGAGAGGGCGTACCACAGTACTTAGTGTTGCTTGCAGCAGGCAAATCTTCAGACAGTGTAGACAATGCAGCTAATAGGCTGAAATCAGCTGGCATTGTGACATTTGCAGTCAAGACACAAAGGGCTGAAGCAGAGGAACTTGAGAAGATTGTTTTGGCTCCACAATTTGTTTTAACCTCAGAATCAATTGCAGACCTTTCTACCATCCAGTCTCAGTTTGTTAATCTCATAAAAACCATTTCAGTTGAGCTACCAACGCAGTCTTGTAAGTACTCCCCTTCTATTGTTATCCTTGCTAAAAACAAAGTACACAAAAAGAAGATAAAAAAGAGACATACGATTAAGTTAAAAAATTAATTAATTTTATTTAGGAAACATCTGGGTATCTGAGTTAAGTGGAAACATTATTTCTTTCCTTAAAATTTAGTAATCCATTCATAGAGAAAGATTAAAGGTCCACAAGAATTAAATTACAAGGTAAAGTTTATGATAAGTGCATTCATAATGAGACTTATAAGCTTCCCATGGAGGCCAGAGCTTTTATGACAATTGTAGACAGACATGACCTGCATTCAGTTAGTGCCTACAACAGTCAAAGGAAAAAAACAATAGATTCATAGTTTGTGTGTTGTTCCAAATATATACACTGAAATTAACAGTGCACACAACTATTACTGTATTTCTTTGGTACATAACATTTTGATGTCTTTCTTTACACTATGAGACAACAGATCTCCTGTTATCAGCTTGTATTTCCATATACAAAACTTTATACAGTTGTACTGTACTTGACTTACTGAAATACAGTTTCAGGCCCACTGGTGTACTGTGTGCTTCAAAAAGTAAAATACAGAGTATTGAAGTACAGAAGGGTATTTTGCACAATATTTAGCTGTGAGCTCAGGAGGATACATAGGTGACTACTACCCTTTTAGTGTCACTTTTGAAAACCATAGCTTAGGGACACATGGAAAATGGAAGATGTGACCAGGAGGCAAAAAAAAAAAAATGTATCTGGCAAAGAAGATATAAGGCTGCACATACCTTTCACTATGATGAACTTTTAAAAGTTAAAATTGTTTATATTATTGTCATAATTATCACATTTATACATTCTTTTAATTCAGATTTAATCACCCTTGAATAGACTACTACTACTACTACTACTACTACTAAAACAATTATTTAATTTAAACATCATATAGAAAATAGATTGTACCATTATACTGCACAGATAACTGTTTTCTTTAAACATCTACTGTATATCCAGGGTTCATCAATATATTGAAATATTTATAATCATTATAGAGTTAAAACTAAAACATTTACAGTATATAATAGTATTATAGATACAAAAGAGAGTGCTGGTACAGTGTAGTAGGTAAACACATGTGAAGTAGATTGCATACTTAATGTAAGAAGTCCTTCCTTCTCAGAGATCATGGCCTGTCATCCAAACTGTATGGCATAGATTTATATTTGTGCATACCCCCTATTTCTGATTCGTCCATGTCACTTGCTTACACCTTTTGAGGGTGGAGACTTCTTGCTCAGAGCATGCAATGTGGACTCAGTGAGTCTGACATAAAGCTGCCACTTAATAAAAAAAAATCAATAGTAAGAAACAAGTCCAAGTGATGTTAATAAGCCTTTCCTCTCCTGTAATAGTAATTACCATGGATACAAAAATAATTATTATGGAATAACATATATTTAACCTAATGCAAATAATGAGACTAAATAGTGTGTGTGCACATTCCTGGATGTATCCATCAACCAATACTAATAGAAAATTAATAGAAATTTAAAAGCAAAGATATACTGTAAATATATGAAAATGCTACTAAAAAAACTCTGCTATTTGTTAAAAAATAAAAACGATATACGTGTGTAAAAATGCATAAAACACAAAGACATAGAAAAGTTAGTAGCTAAAGTGATTTATTTACATATACTGCATGCATTATAACGGTAATAAATCTATAGTACGTCTATAGCACTCTATTCATATTTTAGGTGATTAGAGTAAAATATATAACAGAATGCCTTAGATCGCCATTAGAAGCTATAACTGCAAGTCAAAAAACTTTAAAGTAGGTTGAATCTATGCTGACATTTTGGAAATATTTGGCTGTAATGATCAGTCAACATCTGGACACTCACTTAGATACTATTTTATACTGGATTCCAACAAGAGTGAGCCATTCACCTGGCTGTAATATTCCCCAATTGCTAATTTGATTCTGGAAGTCTGAATGCATGCTAAATATGCTAGTTCACCTTTTCACATATGTTTGATAACTATGACATTTACCTTTTATTGTTCCATTATACCATTGCAGATGTCAGTGGCAGGCTTTAATTTAGCAAACAGCCTTCTTATTATTATTTTTTTATATTTCCCTAGTGGAAATCATGCTAGAGTTAGCCATAAAGTCAGTGGGTTTTGAATACACAGTTGCTAATTCATATCATTTGGCTATATGAGGAGTACCCAGCTGTAAGAAAAGGATTAGCTCACTGAAGTGACTTGGACAGAGTTGGCAAGGTTTAGACTTTGCTTCTGCTGATCCACTGGTCAACATGATGCCATGAAGTAGAAAAGAAGTGGAGCAATTATTTGGGTATAAAAACACAAACTTAGGAACTTGTTTTAAAATATAGCTTGATTCCTTCATAAACACACATAATATATTATTAATATTATTATTGTTTTACAGAATTTATATATCGCCAACAGTTTACGCAGCACTTTACAATATAAAAGGGAGACAGTACAGTTACTATACAATAAAATACAAGAGGATTAAGAGGGCCCTGTTCAGAAGAGCTTACAATCTAAAAGGGAAGATGGTACAAAAGGTTGTAACTGTGGTGAATGAGCTGATGAAAGTGGTAAAAGATTAGCTGGAGGTGTGATAGGCTTCCCTGAAGACATGAGTTTTCAGGAATTTCCTGAAGGCAGCTAGAGTAGGAGATAGTCGGACACGTTGAGGTAGAGTGTTCCAGAGGATGGGAGAGGCTCTGGATAAATCCTGGAGACAAGCATGTGAGGAAGAGACAAGGGAGCTTGAGAGCAGGAGGTCTTGAGAGTAGCGTAGAGTAGCGGAGACAAGATTGGTGATGTAGCTCTGGGCAGAATTGTAAATGGCTTTGTATGTTGTGGTTAGTATTTTGACTTTAATTCTCTGGGCGATCAGGAGCTAGTGTAGCAATTGGCACTGAGCTGTTGGTAAGGTGAATAATTCTGGCAGCAGCATTCATGATAGACTGAAGAGGGGATAGCCTATGGAGGGGTAGGCCAATGAGAAGGGAGTTGCAATAGTCAAGGCGAGAGATAACAACGGAGTCAATAAGAAGCTTGGTGGTTTCCTTTGTTAAAAAGGGGCATATTTTAGAGATGTTATGGAGGTGAAGTCTACAAGCTTTCGACAGCATTTGGATTTGGGGCTGAAAGGACAGGTCAGGGTCTTGGATTACACCTAGTACCCTGGCATGAGGGGAGGGATTGATGGTTGCATTATTGATTTTGATGGAAAAGTCATGGAGGGGGGCACGGGCGGGGGCAATATTAATAGCTCGGTTTAAGAGAGATTTCGTTTAAGGAGGTGGTGTGACATCAATGCTGATATGTCAGTAGGTTAGTAATGTGAGAGGAGACTGAAGGAGTGAGGTGATGAGTAGACAGGCTATTATTATTATTACAAGATCCATAAGCCGCACATCATGAAGCAGACCCATGTGCATGGAGTGAGATAATTGGCAGCCTCAGCCCAGGCTCCAACCAGGCCATTTTGCTCCTCTCCTTGGAAGTTAATCATGGTTAAGCTCCAAGGGGCAAAGTGAAATGCCTTGGAGGCATGGCCTGGCTTGAATATGGGCTGAGGCTGCCATTCATCTCACTCCATGCACATGGGTTTGCTTCATGATGTACGGTTTATGGATCTTTTCCTTTGACAAAGCAAAACATATACTGTATATACATTAAAGTCAAGGGAAACACATGGGAAAGCTCTTCCTCTCTAATTAAGGGGACTGGGCTGACATAATCTGTGCCAGAGTTCAACTGATCTACAGGCATAATCACTTTAGTATGGGGTTGATCATCAAATGCACACAATAGTAAACGGCAAGAGATTGCTTAGAATGTGAAAACAGTTAGGACAAATGCATCTGAATTTAAATCAACCTCTATACAAAGGTAGTTGCTAAGCAATCCACTAAAAGTTGCAGTATGAGGCACAGAGTGGTTGGAAGGGTGGGTAGGCCGCAGTTGCATAATCAAAACCAAGAGTTTAACTGTAGCCATGAGCCAGAAGTAAAGGTGTCCTTGCAATAGCATCTGCTATTTGTATATAACACATTTATTTACAGTTTGTAAACCTCTACAGATTTGCTATAAAAGCAATTAGTATTGTGTTTCAGTACAGAAATTTCCACTGAGAGGCAGAGGGGCATCTTAATGTGCATATACACAATATTTATTTCTGCATCCAGGAATCAGTGTACTCCTAAATAAAGTCTTTAGAACAAAGATAGTGGTCAGTTGAGCTCAGTTGATTAAAGCTGAGCTCCAGATATGGATTGTTTTGCATAATTACATTGGCCCAGCCTGGACCAATGTAAGGATATATATTACGTACCTGTGGAAGCTGCAGATCACTGTAGTAGTCACTGCTAGTCTAGTGTAATGGCGCGTACACATGGTCGGATTTTTTCCGATGGGAAATGTTGGATGTGAGCTTGTTGTCGGAAAGTCCGATGTGTATGCTCCATCGAACATTTGTTGTCGGACTTTCCGCCAACAAATGTTTGCTAGCAGATTCTCAAATTTTCCGCCAACAAAAATTTGTTGTCGGAAAGTCCGATCGTGTGTACACAAGTCCGCCACACAAAAGTTCAAGCACGCTCCGAATCAAGCAGAAGGAGCTGGACTGGCTATTGAACTTCCTTTTTCTCGGGTCATCATACGTCTTGTACATCACCGTGTTCCCAAGTTTGAGCTAACAACCTTTGAACAAAAATCCATGGTTTTGTAAGTGGAAAGTCTGATTGCGTGTACGCGGCATTAGCCATCTCCTCCTAGTAGTCATCTCCTTCTTTTGGGTCCTGTGTTAAGCGAATGCCCTGCTG
Source organism: Lithobates sylvaticus (assembly GCA_028564925.1). Classification (NCBI taxonomy): domain Eukaryota; kingdom Metazoa; phylum Chordata; class Amphibia; order Anura; family Ranidae; genus Lithobates; species Lithobates sylvaticus. Next base: position 92,696,281 of record CM053031.1, on the reverse strand, counting down.
CATAGTAACCACAGGGGGTTGTCACTAGGGCATGGGCACCATTCACAGACTGACTTCAATTTTTCTCAATTAATGCTAGGCTTTCTCTTATTGGACAAGGTGGAGATTGTGGCATTCTGTAGATGGAACCCATCCCAAGTAGGTGAACACCTGTGGCTACTGTGCAGTAGGGCAGCTGATCAGCACAAGACATGGTAGAAAGAGGTGGTCACTATAGTAGTGGCGACTATTACAGTAAGTTTCCAACCTCCACAGGGATCCCACATGTATGGCATATGCATACTTACATTGGTTCAAGTTGGACCAATTTAACTATGCAACAAAATCTATATCTAGAGTTCAGCTTTTATAAATAGAAAACAAAAGATATATAGCCATAATTAAGTTGCTACATCCCAGGGCTTTCCTGTTAACTTGCTACATAATCTTTTGTGTCAAAAATATTTTATTAAGTTCAATAAAGTTAAGTACAATAAAGTTAATACTGTGTATTGTACATTTCAGAAGTACTTATATAATAATCATAAGTGGTTACAATTATAGAATTGATCTTGAAGTAAGGCATTGTGAAAAATCAATGTAATTAATTAACAATTATGAGCTAAACCAGTAGTGATGTAGACATTCAAATATTGTGTAATATTAATGATTATGAAAAACTAAATGAAGATTACCTGAGTAAACTTGAGTTAATGAATTATATTTCAATACTAATGAAATCTTTGTAACCTAAGGAACATCTAAATCATAAGGTGTAGAGAGAGTCAGAGTAGAGACAGAAAGAGTAAAGTGAAGAGTGAAGAAGACATATTAAGGAGAGGTCCACTGGCTCGATCCATAAGTCGCAGTCAGACCTATATGGTCAGCATGAGTTCAACTCACCTACCATGGCCATAAAACATTGTCATTGAATGACAATGGTAAGAAATGTTCTAACCATGGCTGCCATAGTTTATGAAATTTAGGTATTTGGTTTTGTTCAATAGCTGCCATTTTAGCGTGTACCATAAAATTATTCATTCTTTGTTTGGTCTCGGCCAGCGCTAAAGAGGGGGTTTTCCAAGCTCTTGCCACAGTTTGTTTTGCTGCTGTGAGTAAAAATACAAAAAGTTTAAATTGGGCATGAGTTAGACATTCCGGTTTGAGGCAGAGTAGTGACGTTGTAGGGTTAGGAAGAAGGGTAATATTGAAAATTTTTGAGGCATAAGTAAATATTTCTTTACAAAATGTCTGTACTATTGAACAGGACCACCAAATGTGTTTGTATGTACCCTTATATAAACAGCCCCAAAAACTGTGATTTGAGTATTTTGGCTGGTACTAAGTACCATCGAGTTAGTACCTTATATTTGGTTTCCATAGCTAGTACATTAGAGGAGGATGTTTTAATTGTGGACCATATTTTGACCCATTCTGCCTCGTCTAGGGTGTATTCCAAGTCCTCCCCCATTTCTGCACATAAGTAGGTATGTCCTTAGCAGAGTTTATTAGTAATTGAGAGTAAAGGGAGGAAATTCGTCCTCTAGCGTGTGGATCGTTTTTGCATGTGGTTTCAAAATTAGTGAATCGGGTCAAAGGTACATCAGAAATTATATTAGGTGTGGAGAAATGTTTTATTTGTAAGTATTGGAACAATTCCGATTGGGGGATACCATGTGCTTCGCATAGAGATGGAAAGGGGATAAAGGATGACGAATTAACAAAGTTGTGGAAATTCAGTATACCCAAGGAAGACCATGCTTTAAAAGAGAGTGGATGTGGAGTTGTGTAGAGATTGCAATTTATATTTAAATTTAAGCCTGTCCTAAAGAGATAAGTAATGTTTAGTAATAGGACTACGAAGCCATGACAGTTTTTGGAATGTAGCCATAATATATTTGAAATCGATAAAGGGTCACAATCATAAGCCTCTATCAATACCCATAAAGGAATTTCCTGAGTGGCGTGATATTTAGTTAAACTAGCTATGTGAGCTGCTCTATAGTAGGTGGCAAAATTTGGTACTCCAAGACCACATACATTTTTAGGTAAGTGTAGTGTTTTGAGAGGTATACGTGGCTTTGAGGATCCCCATATAAACTTAGATACTCTTTTCTGTATAATACGTAAATAATGAGCTGGGACTGACTTGCTACATAATCTTAATCAGATAAGTGGATTCCTATTATTACCAGTAAAATTCGAAATAAAAAAAATAAAAAAGTTAAACATGTATTTATATAAAATGTGTTTTTAAATAAATAACTATGTTTTTATTATTGAGAATATGGCTAGTAGTAATAATCCTTTAACCTGAATAAAATTATGTAACAAGTGAGCAGGAAAGCCCTGGGATGTAGCAACTTAATAATAGTCACAAATCTTTGGTTTACTGTTTGTTTACCTAAATACCATGTCATTTTTTTTTCTTATTTTAGATAGGGTAGGCAATGCCTAAAACTCCTGTCAGGTTTTTACATTTTTTTTTTATTACTTTCTGTGTCTGTGCTGGGAAGGTTTGCATTCTCTGATTGTCCTGATGACCATTATCATTGTTGCAGAAAGTAATGGAGTATTCAAAATGTTAAGATTGTCTACGAAACAGGAGTTGGGGTGAAATTTTCCATAGGGAACAACTGTTCCAGTGACAGCTATCTTTGGAGAGATTATCCCTCACTGCTTTTTTTGTCTCTGGGATAGGCCATGAAGAGATATCTCTCCACTGAGACACAGAGACAGACAGCAAAAAAATAAAAAACTGACAGGGGTGCTAAACAATTCTAAATGTATCCGTTTGGCTTTATATTTACTTTAACCACTTAAGCCCCTGACCATTTTGCTGGCCAAAGACCAGAGCACCTTTTGCGATTCGGCACTGCGTTGCTTTAACTGACAATTACGCGGTTGTGTGACGTGGCTCCCAAACAAAATTGACGTCCTTTTTTTCCCACAAATAGAGCTTTCTTTTGGTGGTATTTGATCACCCCTGCAGTTTTTATTTTTTGCGCTATAAACAAAAAAAGTGCGACAATTTTGAAATTTTTTACATTTTGCTATAATAAATATCCCCCAAAAATGTATAAAAAACATATTTTTTCCTCAGTTTAGGTGGATACGTATTCTTCTATATATTTTTGGTTAAACAAATCGCAATAAGCGATTATTGATTGGTTTGCACAAAAGTTATAGAGTTTACAAAACGGGATAGTTTTATGGCATTTTTATTAATATTTTTTTTTTTACTAGTAATGGCGGTGATCAGCGATTTTTATCGTGACTGCGACATTATGGCGGACACATCGGACATTTTTGACACATTTTTGGGACCATTGTCATTTATACAGCAATCAGTGCTATACAAATGCACTGATTCCTGTGTAAATGACACTGGCAGTGAAGGGGTTAACCACTTGGTGGCAGTGTAGGGGTTAAGTGTGTCTTAGGGGCGTGTTTCTAACTGTGGGGGGCGTGGCTGTGTGTGACATGTCATTGATCTCTGCTCCGATCACAGGGAGCAGAGATCATTGACAATGATCACTAGGCAGAACGGGAAGATGCTTGTTTACATTAGCATATCCCCGTTCTTCCTCCCCGTGAGACGATCGCGGGTATCCCCATGGCGATAAAGTCTGCGGGACCCGTGATCGAACTCACGGGGGTCCCGACCGGCGTGCACGCGATGGCATGGCTGCAAATTTAAAGGGACGTACCTGTTCGCCCATTTGCCTGTCCGTGCCATTCTACCGACATACATCTGTGTGCGACGGTCGGGAAGTGGTTTTGTTATTTGGGCCGATCACATATAGATAAAACCCTAACTAAAACATGACTAGTAGCATTGGAATTAAATACAAATACAAATAGATTTGGCTCAGATATACAACAAAAAAAGGCTTTCATGCATGTATCTAAAAGTTTCTACAAAAATTTTTTTTGAAGAGACTGTGATTTTTTCTGACGGATTTTGTCCGACACTGGTGTTGCATACACACGGTCGGACAAAGTTGTCGGAAAATCCGATCATTCTGAACGTGGTGACGTTCGTTGCGTACGACGGAACTACATAGAGGCTAGTAGCCAATAGCTTTGGTCTTGTAATTTGATCTGAGCAAGCGTGGTACTTTGTCCGTCGGAATTCCCTACACACGATCGGAAAAAGTCAGATCGGACTTTGTTGTTGGAAAATTTGAGAGCAGGATCTCCGACGGAAAAAGTCCGATGGCGCCCACACACGGTCGGATTTTATGGTCCGATAGGACATTTTCCTTCGGAAATTCCGACCGTGTGTACGGGGCATAAGAGTGACAGAGCCAGTCATAAGTTTAAAATTCACAATTCTACAATTATGTATTTTTCTTTTATTTTTTTTGCCTTCCTCTGGATCAACGGTGGGTATACGATTGTGTATATGGGGGTTTTTAATATCTTTTTCTTGTTAGTTGAACTAAAAGGACTAGTGTCTTTTTTCAACCTCACTAACTATGTAAGTATTCATATTTCCACATGACCTGCAATGATGATTTTTTAGTTATTAATCCCATACTTATATTATTGGATCAGTTTTAACTGTTAAAACTGTTAAAAATGTTCTCCTTAATTTTTGTGTAATTAAATTTGGATGTATTGCAGATCCCTGGACCTATATTGATGTATTTGTTTTATTATCTAGATGACTTAAGTAGGAGGAAGGACATTGTATTTTTGATTGATGGATCCAACGATGGCAGATCCAGCTTTCCATCTTTACGCTCCTTTATTCAGAGAGTGGTGGAGGGCCTTGATGTTGATCGGGATAAGATTCGTATAGGAGTTGTTCAATACAGTGATACCACTAAACCCAACTTCCTGCTTAACACTCACCCAGACCGCCAGGGAGTCCTCAGTGCTGTTCAACGTCTAGCACCTATTGGAGGTTCACCATTGAACACAGGGGCAGCCTTGGACTATGTTACCACAAATGTGTTTACCAGTTCAGCTGGCAGTCGGGCTTCTGATGGAGTGCCTCAATTCTTAATCTTACTGACCACTGGCAAGTCAAGAGATGATGTCCGGAGACCAGCCTCAGGCCTTAAAAGTTCTGGAGTAATTCCATTTGCCATTGGTGTCCGCAATGCTGACACAACTGAGCTGCAGACAATTTCTTTCATTCCAGATTTTGCTGTATCTGTTTCTGATATAAGCCGACTAGGAAATGTTTACCAAACCATAACAACAAAAGTATCAGAACTTAACACTGGTGACATTGAAATTCTGAGGCAGTCAATTCCATCTGTCTTGTATAAAGGTAAGTCTCAGGGCAGTGGTACTAACAGTGGACATTTATCAACATATTTTTAAAGTAGACAATGCTGTGTATCCATCATAAAATCATCATAAAATCTATTATGAAAAGCATAGTTAACTCTTTCACGCTTAAAGTGGTGTTTCCCCCTAAAAAAAAAAAAAAAAAAAAAATGCTTAAAATGCCTAAAAAAAAAAAAAAAAAAAAAAAATTATTGGAATTTTTTTTAAACTTACCTCTAAATGCCTGTTGCTAGGGGGTCCCTCGTAGTCTGCCTAATTCGGTGCCTGGGCTGGTGACATCACTTCCCTTCAGCGCAGGAAGGGCTCCCCAGTCATCTGGGACCTGTCACGTGTCCCAGATGACTGTGTGGCCAATCACGGCGAGCGGATCGAGGGGCGAGTGGAGCTACATTTGCGGGCGCGACTTGTGAATGCGTTTACTTTGACGCATGAGCACATGGGGAGGGGGGGCTCATTACATTTTTTTTTTTTTATTATTATTTATTTTAAAAAAATATTCTGATCACTTTCATTGCTGTCACTGTGGTTGTTATCACTAAAGAATCAACTGCCAGCTCTACAAAACGGTACCGGTGTGATGCCTGCATCTGCGGGCATCACCCCTGTATAACCCCTTTCAAGCCTGAACGCAAATTTGCGTACGGTCGGCGTGAAGGGGTTAAGGTTCAATGGATAATGAATAATGACAATAAATTAGATGTATGATACTTTTTGCTGTGCTGCTTTATGCATAATTATATCACCTATTATTGAGAATAAAATGCATCAAGATTCATAATAATTGTGTATTGAACTCATTTTAGGTGCAAAAAGGGATGTCGTGTTCCTTATAGATGGTTCCAGGGATGCTACTCCAGAGTTTACCAATGTCAAAGAGCTAATTGGGCGCCTGGTAGAAACAATGGACGTCAGCCAAGATAATACTCGAGTAGCTGTGATCCAGTACAGTGAGGACCCTAGTATTGAGTTTTTGCTAAATGCTCATTCCACAAAAGATGAGGTTCAGAATGCAGTGAAAAGAATAAGACCAAAGGGAGGATCATCAATAAACATTGGTAATGCCCTTGAGTATGTGTCTAAAAACATATTTACAAGGCCATCTGGAAGCCGAATAGAGGAGCAAGTCCCACAGTTTCTTATTTTGACCTCCTCTGGATCTTCATCAGATGACATAGATGAGGGAGCAAGACAGATTAAAGCATCTTCTGTTGTTCCTTACTTGATTGCAAAGAATATAGATTCTGAAGAGGCCAATAAAATTACTTTGAGTAAGGATTTCATATATGACGTATCTAGTTTCCGGGAGCTTCCAACTTTGGAGCAAAGATTGTTGTCATCTGTCACCACCCTTGATCGAGATGGGATAAGAGTGATCTACGAGAATGTCCCACGTGTTACTACTGGTAATTAATATTTTTTTTAACAAACATATGCAACAGTATATGCTAACTAAAATATATTATATGTTAAAATTAGATAAAATTATTTAGAAAAATAAGTCTACTCAAAGAGGCAACGCTTAGTAACCCATTGCAACAAATCAGGGGTCATTTATCGATGATCCAATGATTAAAATAACATTTTTGCTATGCGCTACTGTACTTTACTGATTCACTTTTTGCATAGCTTTATTTGAAATCTTTGTCGACCAAAACTTGCTGTTAAAAATAGTAACTGCATTACTTATTATGCCCCAATAATCCTATGGATTTAAAACACATTACAATGCTGTATGTACTGTTCTATTTTCAAGCAAAATGCATTTTTCTTCCTAGCAACTGATCCAGACAGAAGGGATGTGGTCTTCCTGGTTGATGGCTCTACAAGAACAGGTTCTGAAGGACTGGCAAATATCAGGGATTTCATCATTAAGGTTATTCAAAACTTTCAAGTTGAACCTAATAAAGTCAGGGTTGGTCTTGTTCAGTTTAGTAATGACCCTGCCTCAGAGTTTTTCCTAAGAACCCATACAAACAAGCAAGCCTTGATCAACAATGTCCGTCGTTTACGACTCAAAGGAGGAACGTCACTGAACATTGGGAAAGCACTGGATTTTGTAGCCAAAACTCATTTTGTGAAATCAGCTGGCAGTAGAATAGAAGAAGGAGTTCCCCAGCACTTGGTGCTCCTTACTGGAGGAAAGTCTGTAGATGATGTCAGCGGAGCAGCACAGATACTTGGAACTAATGGAGTAAAGTCGCTTGCTGTAGCTACCAGTGGTGCTGACAGGACTGAAATAGAAACCATAGTTTCAGACCCACGTTATCTCTTTACCATCAAAGAATTTAATGAGCTTCCAAACATTGAAAGTATATTATTCAGGTCTTTTACAGGACCCATTGATCTAGTAACAGAACCAGTACCAGGACCAGTACTTCGTAAGTGTTGCCTCTTTGTTTTTGTTTTTTCCAACTATGCTCCTTGAGATGTAAATAAAGAAGCTGAAGCTCTGTTCCCTATTTCACAGCATAATGGAAGCTGATTGTCCAGTAAGAGGACTTGCTATAATGTCCAGGAATGCATGGCATACTTGGACATTATAGAGAACTTACCTTTGAGTTGACAGCAATGATAGGACCACACTCTCTGTCACTGATTATCACTGCCACTACCGTCCTCTCTGATGCTTGTTCTGCACTGGTCACCTTTCTTCCATGGCGAGTGTGACCTGCGAGTATACTGGGCAGGCAGTTTCAATTTTAAAAATTGCTAGCTAAAAGGCAAAGGCATTATTGCATAAGAGGCATACAGTCTATTCTTCCAAAAAAAAAAAAAACTTTACCTACTAGCACTATTTCTTTTTTACATTTGGTCCCACTTAATTGCAAGGAAGTTGGTATAGCCTTGTGCTCTGCAACAATAAAACCCAGATGCACACAGACATAACATATAGCCTTTTATAAAGGAGTCAAATTTATAGTTAGGACTATACTATAGGAGGACATATATGTTTGTTATGTTACTTTAAGGAAGAGTGTTCCTAAAATAGAACTGTGGCTTCCCAATAAAAAATATGTGCTGCAGCACTTAATTGTAAGTGCATCTTTACTGAGAGTTTTCCTCTAGTACCTACAAAGTTTCACAGATACCTGTTGTTCTTTCCAGTAGTGTCCAGCTCATGAGCTTTCTGTAACATGTTGACAACACTATTGCACTGCTCCTAAATTCAGAGCAGCATTGTCACCCTCATGTGAATGCCTGCTTACACTACAATGGGATGAGAAGATATTGCAGAGGACATGGCTAAAACTATTGTCAATGCTGATTCAGCAGCTGGCCACATCTTGCCCTGCCCAATGGTTTCTAAGTTGGCAGCACTGGCACTACTGCTGAAACCTCCCACTGATAAATGCAATGTCTAGTAGGGGGAGCATACGAGACGCAAATGAAGGAAGATTTGGGATGCGCAAGAGAGGAAAATTATATTTTTTACTTTATGAGGTGTGTGCATAACTGAATTTGGGACCTGTTTAGAACTTCACACATGGTTCTCCACTCTAAATTCTCTAGTTGTATACCTGTTCTTGGTCAGTGATTTAGCCAGGCACTAGGTTTTTCAAAAATCCTTAAATGACGGCCTCTGTAATTATCTCAGTATAGGTTTCCTTTAAGCAAGCTGACTACATTTCCCTGGAATTTGTTAAAGCTAATTAATATTTTAAGGCCCAACCCCATCTTGTGCAAAAAAAGTAATTATTCAAGTGCCTGGCCTCTTTTAAAAAAATGCAGCGCTGACTGCTCTACCCAACCTGACTTTGACCCTACCCCTTGCAGACTCACTCCCTCACCAATACAACTTCTGTTCTGGGTTGAGTGCCATTCAATCAACTTCCTGTGAGACCAGGACGCCCCTGCCCTATACTTACAAGAGAATTTGTTGACTGATGTACTGACAATGATGGGTGGAAAAAGTTTTGGTACTACCATATTAAAAAAATGATTGTGTGAACATACTGGACAAGTAATCTTCCTGTAGTCAGAACAGCTCTATAACATAAGTTACACATAAGATCTTTGGCTGTATAATAGTATGAATGCCAGTGGCACAAACATCTAAAATGTACATTCCAACTATTTTCTTTTAGCTGCGAAGAAAGAAGCTGATATTGTTTTCCTTGTGGATGGCTCCATGAATTTAGGAAGAGATAACTTCAAGGAGGTCCTTCAGTTTGTCTCTGGCATAGTGGATGCTGCAATTGAAGACGATGATGCCATTCAGATAGGACTGGCTCAGTATAATTCAGATGTGACTGATGAATTTTTCTTAAAAGACCATGACAACCGTGACCTGATCATGGATGCTGTGACCAAAGCAGAGTTTAAAGGAGGACGTCTGGCTAGCATTGGAACAGCTATTCGTCACTTGCAAGACAAGCACTTTGTTAAAGAAGCAGGCAGCAGAATTGGTACAGGTGTTCCTCAGATTGCTTTCATTATCACAGGAGCAAAGACAGTCAGTGATGGACAATCTGCAGCACAAGCTCTAGCCAGCAAGGGAGTCAAAGTATTTTCCATTGGAGTAGGAAGCATTACTAATGAAGAGGTTAATAAAATTGCAAGTGAACCACCAAGTGCTTTCAGAGTATCCAATGTCCAGGGCCTTTCGGAGCTGAATGAACAGATTCTGATCACTTTAGAAACGGCCCTGCAGAAGAGGAGTATCTGTCCAGATGCGATTGGTGCTGTTAAAGGTATGTGGATCTTTATATTCTCCTTTTTCTAATACTAATGCTTTTTAATGGTAGCATGAATGTATTGTTTGACTATTTTATTCAGCCACAAGGTAATAATGAAGAAAACAGCTAACGTGGAATATAAACTATTGTAAATATGGGCATGTGCATGTAACTATTGTGCTTTCCTAGGCTAATATGGGAAGAGTTTGTTAAAATACAATCTAGCACACATTTCATCTATGCTAGTCAAAAAAAAAAAAAGGAAAGGAAAGTCACTTTAGTAAAAAAACATTTGAGGCTGATTACACTCAACACATTTTTAACCATAAATCATATGAATTACATTTTTTCAGTTCCTCTTAGGACAAAAGAGTGTGTTACCACCTGGAAAAAAAGATTAGAAATTAGGCAGTCATGAGCCTGTTCCAAAGGTCCACATCACTTGCATCCTAGCCAATCAGATTTTCTGACATCTTTACAGGGAGCAATTTGGAGGCTGCCTCGCATAGGTGAGGATTGAGGAAATGGGAGTGGGTGCAGACAGAAAAAAAAGGTACTCACTCTACCTTCCCCCAAAAAGTTACAGGCGTGAAGTTAGTGAGTGAAGTTATGCTTTAAATACTTTCAGTCACTCAATCAGAAAAAGTATACAGCTAAGCATTTCTGATTTTCCTGACATGCTTGCTAGTTCTGGATCAGTGACTCAGAGAGTGTTAGAGACAGAGGATCAACATAATAGTTTGACAAGGGGAGAAGGAAAAGAAAGGGCATCCCCAAAGGGGTCCGTACCTCAAGAGAGGAATGGGAACAGGCTGCGGAGTACTCCTTAAATAAGCTTTATTCAAAAATTATATTTGCAAAATTACAAAACACAGATCGTTAACAATAGGTAGCATCAAATACGTTGTCTAGTAAAAACGCACTCCCGGGCTCATATAACCCTTTTATTGCCCCTGCTGTTAACCCCTTCCCAGCCATTGTCATTAGTACAGTGACAGTGCATATTATTTAGCACTGATCACTGTATTATTTATTAAGTATTATGTATCACTGGTCCCCAAAAAAAAGTGTCAGTTAGTGTCCGATTTGTCCGCCACAATATTGCAGTCCCACTATAAATGACCGATCACCACCATTAATTGTAAAAAAATAAAAATATGCCATCGTTTATAGACGCTATAACTTTTGCGCAAACCAATCAATATACGCTTATTGGCATTTTTTTTTTACCAAAAATATGTAGCAGAATACATATTGGCCTAAATTGTTGAAGAAATTTGATTTTCCATTTTTTTATTGGATGTATTTTGTAGCAGAAAATAAAAAAAATATAGCTTTTTTTCAAAATTGACGGTCTTTTGTTTAAAGCGCAAAAAAAAATAAAAAATGCAGTGGTGAACAAATACCACCAAAATAAAGCTCTATTTGTGGGGAAAAAAAGGACATACATTTTATTTGGGTACAGCGTTGCATGACAAGGCAATTGTCAATTAAAGTTATGCAGTGCGTATTGCAAAAAAATGGCCTGGTCATGTGGTTAAAGAATTATGCCCCGTACACATGGTCGGACATTCCAACCACAAAATCCGTTGGATTTTTTCCGACTGATTGTGGCCGAAACTTGTCTTGCATACACACGGTCGCACAAAGTTGTTGGAAAATCCGATCGTTCAGAACGAGGGGACGTACAAAATGTACGATGGGACTATGTAGAGGCCAGTAGCCAATAGCTTTTGTCTCCAAGTTTTTTCTGAGCATGCGTGGCACTTTGTGCATCAGAATTCTCTACACACGATCAAAAGAAGTCCAATCGGATTTTGTTGTCGGAAAATTTTAGATCCAGCTCTCAAACTTTTTCCATTGGAGATTCCAACGGAAAAAGTCTGATAGAGCCCACACACGATCAGATTTTCCGACAACATAATCCGATCTGACTTCTTACGTCGGAATTTCCAACCGTGTGTATGGGGCATTAGAAGGGTGATCTTGAAAATCCATTCTGGCCATTTTCAAGGTTAATAGGCAATGGACTGTCCAAATGAGGGCATAAAGAGCTGGGCACTGCAATGGGGAACATGTACCATTTTTTTTAAATACTGTATGGCAGGAAGAGTGTCCGTCTTTTAAGAGGACTTTGAGGGCAAAAAAATAATAATTGTGCAGCAGGGAGAGGTTCCACACTTTAATGGGACTTTGAGGGTAATATGTCTGACCAAAACAGTGGAAGTAGCAGCCACAATAGATGTTAAAGGCATTAAAAAAGTATACTTCAAAAAAAAGCTTAATTCAATTGGCCAGTAGCAAAACAGTTTTATAGTATAGTTTGTTATTTATTTATTTTTTTTTTTTGCAGTACTACACTGTATTGACTAGTATGTCAAATTAAAGTGCACAAAAACACTTCAAAACCACATCTCCACATTTGCTAAATTGCCTCCGATCCCCATTTCTGCAATTATTTCCAAAATATTCCAAATATAGATCTCAGGTGTTTGGTAGAACTTGGCTAACATCCGGTTGGTATGCATGAACTTGAATAGGCAGCAAATCGAAATGGGACAAAGCAGGTTTGTATTGCAATAAAATTTGTGAATTATTTGAGAGACAATAGCCACAAATATTGCACAGTTGCTGGACAATATATGAGCAGCTTGTGCAGTGAAATGCCCATTTACTCACCTTGCTCAAATGCATACTCAGGCCCCTTTAAGTTCTTTTCCCCGCAACTCCCTGGTTCTTGGATACTCCCAGAGAACATAAGTTTCTCTGCTTCCCTCCCTCAGCAGAGGGGTCACATCTGATAAGGCAGAGGTATTTTGGCAAGTGATCTGCAGCCAGTTGAGAGGCTCTCCACTGTCAGAACCAGTGTGTAGGCACCTGGGTAGGCATCTAATAACAAGCAGCTTCTCCAAAAGACCCAGCTACTGTGGGGAGCACCTTCACAGTTGCTACCAGAGTACTGCAGTTCCAATGGGGTGGCGCTGTGTCCTTGGGTGTTGGACCCCTCCAGCTGTTCACCTTCTACCAGAGCTAACCTGGAATAAGCTGTGTTCTGAACTGTTTTGCTGAAACTATGATTATCAGCTGGACTCTCTGTTCTTGGGGATTCTTGTAGAGACTATGCTATCGAGCTGCATGCTACCCTGGCTGAGACATTATTGTGAAGAGTCCCTTTTTGTGCATCTTTCACATGTTTGTACAGCTTTCATGATTCTGCATTGTCTGAATGTTTTTGCCATCCTGAACCAGTTTTGCATTGTTGCTTCTAACTTTGCACCTGTTTGATACACTGTAAGTTAAAATTACTCTCTGTCCCATCATTGGACTGATCACATATTTTGTTAAAGTTCATTAGGTCCCAATATAAGGAGAGACAAGGCAGGCTTTATCTTGTAATACATATTAGAGTGTATTATTTAAGAGACAATAGCCACATATATTGTACAGGCACTGGACAGTTTGTAAGCAGCTTGTTTATGTCACAGTGTATGAAGGAGACACATGGCAAGTTTTATCCTGACATAAATATTAGTGTACTTTTTTAGAGATGATAGCCACAAATATTGTACTGTGGTCATACAGTATGTAAGCATTTTCTTTAGACTGTAGTGTAAGAAGGAGAGATGAGTTAGGTTTCACCCTTAATTAAGCAGACTGTACTTATTTTAGAAAAACAATAGCCACAAATAATTTTGAATGATGGAGCACTGGAATAGGCCTTACCTCAATTACCCTCAACAAGCATTCAAAATTTTGCAGCTGCATTAAAGCTGCGGAATCACTAGTTAAGGCACGTTTAGGCCTTATTCACATCTATGGTTGAGTGGTGGTAAAAACAGGCAGTTTACCTGCATTTTTGTTGCTTGCCAAGCAGCAGACATATTAGTACATATTAGTACATAGTGCTGTGGTCTCAACATGGTAAAACATATGCAACATATCACGTTTGATCTGCTACCAAACACAACCCATTTAAGTTAATGAGACCACCCTACAACCACAGGCATGTCATCTACTGCGCTGTAGGCACTCTCAGACAGCACACTGGCTGCAGTTCAAGTCATTCAGCACCTATTGTGTTATAGATGGCCACTGGCCTACTGAGTGCTGCTGAGGCAGTCAGTACACTCCTTCCAAGGGCCAGCAACTAAGCAGCAACTGGAATAAGGTTGCAGCTGATACACACAAAAAGGTAGTCATAGATAGGACAGCTGGGTCTTTGCACTGTGAACACAGAAGGAGAAAAACAATAATATATAGCCCACCACAATGTAATTAAGCTCTGTGTGTAGCACTGTAGAGCACTGTATATAGCATTGAATATACAGTATCTCCCTATTCACACAGTATCAGCTCTCCCTATCTTCTGGGACAAAACAAAGCCCCCATTCTGGCTATTCTAATGCTGTGTAAACATGACCCGACTTTTCAACGGACTGAATTCCGTCTGACTTTTCGATAGAGTTTCGACAGACTTCCGTCAAATCGGACTTGTCTACACACAATTACACCAAAGTCCGATGGATTTGATTGTGATGTCGTACGACCGGACTAGAATAAGGAAGTTCATAGCCAGTAGCCAATAGCTGCCCTAGCATCGGTTTTCGTCCGTCGAACTAGCATACAGATGAACTGATTTTTCGACCGAGTCCGTCGGAAAGATTTGAAACATGTTCTAAATCTAAAGTCCATCTGATTTTCGACAGAAAAGGTCCACTGAAGGGCCGATGAAGCCCACACATGGTCGAATTGTCCAACAGATTTGTTCCGTCGGACCAGTTCGGTCTAAAAGTCTGGTCGTGTGTACGCGGCATAAGACACCTGGCCCATGTTCAGAGACCAGGACGCCCATTTTTGGTACATGGTTGCAGGTGAGGGGGGAGGGGGTGGGGAGGCAGCTGCATTTATTTGTAATTTTCTGAAAGCACAAAAGAATTTGGTTTGCCTAGCATCCATGCTTGGCCAGAATCCAAAGTTTATCCCACTGGCCATAAATGAGTCCACAATCACAAATGGTACTTCTGACTCAAAAACAAAGATGGCAATAAATTAGCACTTTAGGTGCCCATTATCCCACAAAGAGTTTTTCCAACTTGTTGGGAAATGTCCCTACATAAAGAAAAATAGCTTTCCTCTGCAAAGGATCTGAGAAAAAGAATTGGGGTAGTGTGATTATGCCACTTCCAGCATAGACACTGGATCATGACAGTTCCCATGATCAGGTAGTATAAAGACAGGCAGATATTTCCCCATCTTTCATTCTCTGGGAGATATGTGACCATGTTTTATAAATCTTGTTTATGTTTCCATTAATCTTCTATCCATATGCAGCTGCTTCACTACTTATGTGGTAGTGTGCTAATATACTAACGACAACAATGAATTTAATTATATATTTAATAAATGGTTACAGCATTTCAAAAAAAAGTAGGATTTCCTACTACATCTCATAAGATATACATTCACATTGACACATTTGATGTCATTAGTTATTGTTACCATCAGTTCAATTCAATGTGGGGATAATCATCTATAGACTGATGACAATTACAGCCTGTAGATCAATACTCTTTAGCTTAGTCTGCATTTATCTTTGTAGACTGAGTGTGCATTAAACAACAATTGTGGTATGTACCAGAAAGAACATGTGGAGAAACATAATTATTATCTCTTTTCAGAATGTAATCTGGAGGTGATTATAGGATTTGATGTCGATGTAAGCCCTGGGCAGGATGTCTTTGCATTTCAGAGAGGTCTGAAGCCCAAACTGGGACAAATACTGGAACGGATTTCTAACATGCAGAAAATAAGTTGCAGTGGTGATAAAAAGCCTTCTGTGAAAGTTGCTGTCTTGTCACAGGGCAGAATAGGGCCTGTGGAGGCATTTGACTTTTCTAATTACCGTATAGAACTGGCTGAAAAAATCACTACCATGGGCACTCGAGGGCCTTATGTATTGAATGGCCGAACCCTGCAGACATATCTGAACAAATTCAAGAATGCTGGGGAACCGAACAGCGTTAAGGTAGGAAAAATAAAATTTTCCCAAAACTAATAAAATGTAGTTCTCACTTTTTTCTTAATTATATATTACAATTAATTTAGACTCAATGGGCTATGCTGTTATCTACAGGAGACTGAGCACAGGCAATCAAAGCTGTAAGAACAGCTCACTATAAACCCTTCCACTCCCTGCACACCTCTGTTTTTTGCTCATGTCCTAGCAGAGAAGATGTCTCCAATCTGCTGTGCTACACAGTTTTCTTTTTTGCAAGATAACTTTTCTTCTATCAAGTTTCTTTAGTAGCTAAAGAGCCCCTGCGGAGGCTGTACCCAGACCCTGTCATAAGGAAGACGTGGGGCTGGCCAGTAATGTACCTTGCAGCACATCACACAGAAGCTCGCCTAGGCACAAGTGGCAGCTGCAGAGTGCTCTACAGGTCCAGGGCTGTAGTTCAAAGCCAAAAAAGAGAGGTGCCTTCTAAGTATGAGGCGCCTTCTAAGTATGAACAGTGTAGATTTAATAATACAATGAATAAAAACACTTACATGGAGGTAAGTGATGGTCGGCATATGGAAGAAAGTCCTGCAGCGGTGCATCTCCTGTCACACTGGTCCAACAGGCTGTGCCAATCGTAGGCCCTGTGAGAGCCGTCCACCGGCTCAGTGTATGGTGGTAGATGCAGGGAGGAGGGCGGAGGCACACGTGGAATGCAGTGGCGTGTGATGTAACCAGAAGTGATGCAACACTATTTTCTGAGCGTACGCACTATCGATGGGAAGGACAGGTGCGCTCCTTTCTCAAGCTGTAGGCTGCAGGGGCATATATGCCTAATATAGTCCACCATCTATTGGTAATTGAAGGGAATGGCATGGAATAATATTAACAATTAATAAAGGGATATGTATGGTCAAAACAAATGCTTTTTCGATATAATACATATTTTTTTTAAATGGGAGGGGGGTTACAGAAGAGAGGGGGAATAAATGGATGCGGTAAATGGTGACTACACTGAAATACAGATGATAAAAACTAGCAACATATAAAAGAATTAGCAACATATACAGGCCTGGTGGAACCCTGTCCCTAAAGGCCACTTAAGAGACATGCCCACTGAAAGGATGTGGCTCTTGAGGGAGACAACCCTTTTGCCTGGTGTGAGTCTACAGGGGTAGACATCTGCAGTAGTTTAGGCCCTTGCACCCTTACAGGAGCCTGGATGTGCTAGAGGCTGCTTTCTGAATCCTCTAAGGGTTCAACTCAGTATTGTTGGTCCTTGAGTTTTTTTGTCACTCCCTGGCAGTAGTAACTGGGGGCTGCAACCATTTTTTGAACTTCAACCCCTTTGTCTGGCTTCAGGCCCAGGCATTGCACTGAGTCTGTGCAGCCCCTATTTAGATGAGCCTGCTGCATGTGTAGGTACCTTTCTTTAGCATGAACAAGGCCAGATTGCTCACCCTGTGCTTGCTCTGGACTTAGGCTCTCTGCAGTGCACTCTACCAGACACAACACATCTATTAGGAGAACAACCTGAATGTATGTAGCAGGAGTGAAAGAGAAAACCTTTAGCTATATCAGGATTCCAAGAGGCATGGGAGTCTTAAGCTAATACAAGCTAATACAAAAATCCTATTTTTTTTTCATATTGTATTTGAGGAGTAAAAGTAAAAATATATACAGTTCAAATGTGTTTTGGAATGTTTTCACTTTTTGTAACTTAGAGTACATCTGCACTTTCTCCAAACATTTAGCAATTTCACTTTTCTGTGCAGCATATGAAAAAAATTGACATAATTGGACCTTTACGGAATCTTATTTCAAGCAGCATAGCCTGGTTATGTGTCTGACTACAGGGCTTTCAAGAGATTTGACCCTAATTTCCTATTGTAGTATGGTAACAAAGGTTATTTTCTGTGATTGGTGGGAAGTTCTCCCCTATCTAGCGTAAGGATGCTGATTAAGGAAGGTGGAGGAAATCTTTCTGCAGAGACAGTCATTGGTGTAACACCCTCTTCATCTGTGGTAAGAGACACCTAGGCCTGCCATATGATCACTCAACATAGCTTCCCCCATCCTGGGGGAAACATGGAGTGGAGTCATGCTCCCCCAAGGATTGCCTGTGCCTTGGGATGCATACAAAGATTATTGTGGAGAATAACTGCTACATAGGACAATGTGCAGCAACCAGAGTTGAGTATTGTTTTTGTTGGTAAAGCAAGTAGCTGATTCAATTAACAACTATCTAGGTTCTGTATTTGAGAAGTCTTCTGTAAACATTACTCAGGATGAAGTGAAATGTGTGTCCTCTCATCTTCAATGATTCTAGCTTAGAATACATGCTCTAACGAGCAAAGTATGTGTTATTTGGGGGATGAAAGTTCGACCAGAAGCAGTGACCAGAACCAGATGAGAAGAGTGCAGCAACCATAAAAAGTAGCTATACTAAGAGAGGACACTATGGTGTTGATTTACTAAAGGCAAATAGGCTGTTCACTTTACAAGGGTGAAAATGCATCTATGTTTTTCACAATATAGGAAATGTAAATGGTTGATTGAATTTTGCTGATACTTATTTCCATGATACACAGGTGGTGATCCACTTGACAGATGGAGTTGATGCAAACATGTCTGAATTGCAGCAAGCTTCTCTAGCTCTACAGGCTTCAGGTAAGTGTTCATGAGAAAATCTCCCCAATGAAAACCAGATGATGAGATTAGTGTTTAACCCAAAGAATTCACTTTGAATCTATTATAATATATAACATGACAGAAAAGGAATCAGAAAACCAATGTAAACCTAGTATCTCAGTGGACACCCACTGTTAAACTTTTAGAAATACAAGCTTTTACTTCTACAACAGTACTTTCTAATAATGAAATTAATGAAAAGTTCAGCAGCATGACACACAAGTCAGTCACTTGAAGTGAGATACATACAGTTGCCAGAAAGTTGCAGCTGACTGACACCTCATACAACTGGCATTCCCTAAAAACTGGGCATGGACTTTTCATGTAAACCTATGCTTTCAAAAGATTTACGTTACTGCCATCTACCCAACAGCAAATTCTTGCCTTCTTTTATTTCCAGCAGCATATTCTTGTTAATGTTTCATATTATATGGTTTTGGTAAATCTAAAGGAAAATTGTATAATGTATGGCCAGCCATATAACATGCTGATCTAGGGACCATTCCGCATCCCTATGTGACAACGCTGGACTAATCACCTAACACCACCCCTCTGTCACATGAGATGAAGGGGAATGAGCCACATGCTCTTCCTTACCCCAGAGTTTGGGTATTCTATGTTCTTCACTCCTAGGGCTGAATGGAGCAGCGGAGAAGTAAAGAAAAGGTATATGCAGATGAGGAGGAAGCAGTAAAGCAAACCTGTTTATTTGTCCTGCTTAGACAAATTTACTTGAAGACAGGCATTCGACAGCAGTACCAGTTTCTTTAAGTAGCAGGTCTTTGTATAATACCTGGAAACACTTAAAAAGAATATATTGTCACTATAACCTGATTGTTTCAATATTTTACATTTACATTTCCATTTCTCAGGAGTGAAGGCGTTGCTATTTGTGGGGTTGGAAAGTGTTCCCAAGTTTGATCAAATTATGCAGTTAGAATTTGGAAGAGGATTCACTTACAATAACCCACTGAGATTAAACCGTGTGGATCTGGATTATGAGATCATTGAAGAGCTGGTAAGTCAATGTTGTCTATGTTATTGACTTTTATGGTTAGTTATATTTAGCAAATGAAAAATGTCTGTAATACACAGATATCATCCAATCAAAATTAAACTTGAACTGGAAAAGGAATTTTTGAGGTGAAAGGTGAATCAGGTTTTTGTTAGGAGAGTTCTTATTGATGACATATTGGCAAATGAAGCCTGATGATTTCTGCAAAACAGAAAGTCCTTGTTAATTAAATAAATCAATAACACCTGCATTTAAGGAACATTGGTCAGGGCATATAAGTAATATACTGTTGAACTAGTAATGCAATATCCTAGGACATTCCAAATAAATACATCATTCTTTACTCAATTGGTAGGACAGGTGTATCATGTGTTATTTTATTCCTCTAACACAGGATAACATTGCGGAGAAAGGATGCTGTGGAGTGCCATGTAAATGTTCTGGACAGAGAGGTGATATTGGACCTCCAGGTGTCCTTGGACCAAAGGTTAGTTTACAATACTGTATATTAAAAGACGTTAATCAATATTGTGTTTGTTTTTTATTTGTTGTTTTCTTCTCTACTCCAGTTACCGTATATTAATTTTCTGATATTCTACATTTTCATGATGGTTCCAATACATAAGTAAATGCAACAATACTACTCTGTGGTTTAAAACCTTAGGATTGCTTGGCAACAATAGAGAATTAGTAAGAGATACCTTCACATTAGGAATGTTTTAACCCTACACATGTAATTTCAAATAACATGCATGGAAACGTTAATTAAGACAGAATCAAAGTTATGGTAAAAAATATTATTAGTATTAATAATAGTATTTTCTGAATGAAATCAGTCAGAAAATTGATTTGTATTTCAGGAACACATAAATTGGTCTGCAATGGTTGGCCATTGGTTGAAAATCACTGGAATAAGCTACAATTAAAGTAGAAATAATGAAAGACAGCATAAAATGCAGACTAATACATGCACATGCACGATAGATAGATAGATAGATAGATAGATAGATAGATAGATAGATAGATAGATAGATAGATCGATAGATAGAATACAATGCAGACACACAAACAACATTAATGGATGCAAATTCTGATCAGAGTTGAGTAACTGATGGTTTATCATCACCAGTCTAGCTGTTCACAATAGCAATCTATGATGAGACAAATACAGTAATCTGAACTGTATTTTAGCTTAGCTGAGCTGAATAAATATTTTTTATGTTTCTCTTTTTTTGTAGGGTGCATCAGGTCTCAAAGGACACCAAGGCTTCCCAGGAGAAGAAGGAGGACCAGTAAGTACTGATGCCATATTTAAGTAGTCTATGGTCAGTACATGACCCCATTCTCTTTCCCAGTGCATATAAAAGTTCTAAGTGTTCTAAAAATGTCTGCATTATCTTAATTTGTAATACTGAGTAAAGACATTATCTAAAAGACCTTATTTATTTATTCTATAGGGAGAGAGAGGTCCTCCTGGTGTGAATGGAACACAAGGTTTCCAGGGATGTCCAGGTCCAAGAGGAAGCAAGGTGAGATGACCTCTGTCATGGGCTATTGAATTGCTGCTTAAACCATATTTTATTTTCTCCAAGCTGAAAAGTATTGTTATTTTTTTCTTTTTTAGGGTGGCCGAGGGTTCACTGGAGATAAGGTAAGATAAACTCTACATTACACAAATAATAAAGGCACATTTTGTGCTGTCCCCTAAAGCAAATACATTAATGCAAGAAAGTAATTTTGCTCCATCACCATAAAAGATATTAGTTTGACTAATATTCCATACAGATATCACTTGGACAAGATGGTAATATACAGTATGAAATGCTCATGGTCCATAAGCCATACATTTGATCATAAGATATATGTACTGTATATATGAAGAAACTATCTAATCTGTATATAACACTGATCATTCTTTTAGACAGGTTACAAATACCCAAGTTAATAATACACATACCCCTTATTATGCTTGGGCTGTTAGACCTTATTTATGATAAACTTTGTAGAAAACATTCCCTGTTGGTTATCTGATCAGATATTCATAGGCAAGATTTGTAACCATAATAGTTTCAGCATACTAAATTACTGACAAGCAGCAAAGAGCAATAAAACAATTAAAGCAACAAAACTAATTTGGATGAAATTCCATAAAAATCCCTTCCTACAGCCTACAGAGTCCTGTGCAACTACTAGTTTGGTTCAGGTTTCAAATACAAGCCAGCATAAGTTACATTTACTATTGGAAAATATAAAGTAATGTTAGTCATTTGAGATATTTTATGTATTTATAGTCATAGTATGGCATTATCAGGCAGCATATGTGAGTCTCAAACCCTATAACTATTCTAAAACTATGCATAAACTGTATAATTCCATCTTAACATTCCTTAAATGTCAAAATGTTGCCAAATTTCTTAAATGGCAAAGACCGATTGCAGTAGTATACATTGCCAAACATAAATTCCTGTTTGGGCAAATCTTACTAAAGTTTATTGGTCTTTTCTGCTCAATGTATTGCACCATTTTGAAATTGACATATTGTACAGATAGTCTGAGCTTATTTCATGGCCTGTAATTTGAGCATCATTAAAAACAGTTATTCAGTTAATACATTGAGGTTATGTTGCCTCTTCTAAATTAACTGCGTTCTGACTCAGAGGCATTACATTTGTGGAATTACTAGATGCAACAATAATACGAGGTGGAAAAGCCATGTGGTATGCCACACTTTTACCAGTACCTAACCATAACTTTATGGTACCTCCTACTCTATGAAATTATAGTATGTTATTTTGGAACATTCCACTGTGTTTACATTTCTTCAGACTGGTTTGTGCAGCTTCAGTTCTACAATTGTTCTCCATCCAGTCCTCCTGAAGTTAATCATGGATTCAGGCAATAAGCAGATATATATGGAAATTTTAGAAAACATTTTTTTTCTTTTTATTTAAAGTACATGATATAGAGAATAGTTGGCACACTGGTTTTATAGCTGTAAAAGCAACACTGAAAGACAATCAGTTCCTTAAAATACTCTATTCAGTGCCTGCCAAAGTTAGAAACCAATTGATACTGCAAATTTCACTTAGTTTACCACAATGGGTCACAGTGTATTATAGCAAAATTTGGGTGAAATTAGGTTTCTTCATACAGTTAACAACATTTCAAGCTTGCATGCCTAATATGTTTGTTCTTTGTCCTAGTTCAACACGGGGCTAGTCATGCACAATTCATATGTATCTACCCCAGTAAAGTAATATTTGATTTCTCATGCTTAATTAATTTTTTTATATCTAATTCATATTACTTGTGAATCCTAAGCCTCTGTATTTAAAATTGCTTGCAATTTCCCCTATTGATTACCCATGGCCCATGCAATGCAGCATGGGATTGTCTATGGTCACTTCCAGTTAAAACAATGGATCCTTGACAAGCCCCCATCCCTCATCTACACCAACATTCTATTCACAGACCATGTATTTTAGTGGGCGTTAGTAGGTGGTAGGTCATGGCAAAGGTGTTTACTGAAATCTATCCCAAATGTTTCCCCTGCGCTAGTGCTTTATTAATATACAGCCAGACAGATTGACAGTCAAAACTTGAACAGAAGTTGAGAAATAAAATAATTATCATGGGGGTAGCCTTTTCAAAAGAATTGCAAGATGAGCTACATTACATGGTATTTCTAGATGACTATAGCTTCATGACTCTCTGGTGAACACCTGCATACTAACTATGCCTCCAAAAAACATAAAATATATAAAGTATTGAATGAAACTGTTTTTTCCATAGGGCGAAGTAGGAGAAATTGGCCTGGATGGTATAGATGGAGAAGAAGTGAGTAAATACTTTCTGTTGATGTTAGTAGATGATAAATATAAAGTTTGATTTTGAGTTTCTTAAAATAACATGGTTATTATTTTAGGGTAAAAGAGGTTCCCCAGGATCTGCAGGAGACGGGGGCAGCGAAGGGCCAAGGGTTAGTAGTTTTTTTTTTATTCTTTTGTTAGTTAAAGCACACTTAGACATCATTTCTTCATTGATGAAAAAATGTAAATATATTAATATTTCACAGACAAAAGGTAAATAATCATCTATTATTGTTATCTCTATAGACCTTGATCATCAAGCTGTCCACCTAATGATCTTTTTGTTCTATAGGGAGAAAAAGGTCAGAAAGGAGGAAGAGGGGAAAGAGGAGAACAAGGTCTACGAGGTGACCCGGTAAGACCCAATTATTATTGCTATAATACCATCTAATATACAGTATTTCATATGACTTTTAATATCATCATCTGTCTTCAACAGGTAAGAGTGGGTGTTTAACAGTTCTGGCATTTGTCAGAAAGACTTGTCCATCTAAAAGCACCTATGAGCACCTTTAGGTCTTCTAAGCACTAGTCAACCCTATTCTTATTAAAAAAGAGCAAATATCACTGTAGAGTATACATATTTTGACAGTTGTCATCCAATATCTGTTGGTATTTTTATTGAAAAAAATAAATAAAAGCAACTTCATTTATTGGCTGGTTATTTAGAACTTCTAAGAAGCATTATTTAAAAAAAATGCTAAAGTTGTGCTCAATTTGGAAAACAGGTAATGGTTACTACAAATGTCACCAAATTTTCCTTATCTTGCATATGCACATCATAGATAAAAATACTCAACAAATTAAATTAATTTGACATTTAATTTATTTCTGTTAATTTCTAGGGTGAACCAGGAACTGACTCACTTCAGAGAGGACCAAAGGGAGCAAAAGGAGAAGCAGGAAGTGTGGTAAAGTATCTTTGGTTATTGGCTGGGAATAAACCAAATATGATATATATACTCCCATGATGGATGCACTTTAAATGTGAGACATGTCAAAGGTGTTTGTGAAAAGATGTCTATTTCAATCACTTTCAGCATCTGGTCACTTTCTTATAGCTAAGGCAATGTTAGCAGATACAGTTATTTACCTGAATGGGTAAACCTTTGGACTCATTCATTTCAAAGACACAGCATTGAAGCAATCAATGTGTACATAGCAGCAGAACTTTGGTGTAATGCTACATGTCTAACTATTATCTTTACGTTTTATGGACCCACCTCTTTCTGATAATTAAATGATCAGTTATAAGTGGTTATATAGGTCAAATAAAGTCATTAAATAAACTGGATGCCAAAGCAGCTGTAAACTTGGACTAGAGGCTTCTGAGGTTTACATTCTTCTATAAACTAATTATTCCAAGTGCCATTATTTGTTCCATAAATTAGAAGCAAATTAATTTCAAGAAGTTTACTGTATTAATTTAGAAATCTAGCTGTGCTTTTTTCTTAAAATAAATATTTTTGCATATGTCTTTCATTGTTGGCAGATTCATTCCACACACACATTGTCATGCCGTTAAAATGAAAAAAAAGTATTTTCAAGATGTTTTATAGTAAGAAGTTTTTTTCACTGTCTACAGGGCGAGGCTGGAAGAGATGGTCTACCAGGAACAGAAGGTTCTGCAGGGAAAGCTGTGAGTACTGCTTAGATTATATTATCTTATAAGCACAAAAAGGTAGGGTTGACCTGCATTATATGAAGAATTTTCAGAGATATCCAGTCAAGCATTGTGGCATTATTAGTAGATAATAAATATTGCAAAACACTATGGCCATGCAGTAGCAACTAAGCCTGGCTACACAACCCAGGTTATTTTCAGCTCCTTATTTTAAGGCAACACTCAGCTTTTCTATTAGACTAAATATCTTTATACAGTATATGTAGAAGGGATCAACCGTGTAGCAGTGTAATAGTGGCTATAGGAGTAGGGAAATAATACAAAGACCATTCTTTTTCCTAAGAGCAGGTATGATTGTGACAGCTACTGTTCTTACGCTCTGTCATGCAGTTCCAATGGTAGGAGTTGTATTTTACAAGCTATAGATAGCATTGGACTACCAAGTGAGAAATGAAAATAGAAAAAAGTGAGGATAGACACAGATGACAAAATCGAACCAGAATTGGAGAGGTTGCTGTGGAAAGCACCTTATTTTCTTACATGTAAACTGGGACCTTTTTAATAGTAATGATAATTTAAGATTTTATTTTTAAATGTCTGGAAATGGTTAGTTAAAAAAACATAGAGGTATCAGGAATATTTTTGACTTAGTTATATAGAGCTCTTTAAGAATAGTAACCCATTATCTTGCCTTTACCTATAATTACATTGTTATAATTCCCTCTTTTGTTGCCTTGTAGGGAGCTCAAGGCCGTAGAGGACCTCCTGGAATTAAGGTACATGTACTAAAATACAGACCATCTCCCACATAACAGATATTGCTTCAAACATTTCCTATTGTTTGTGACTAGGTAAATACTAATTATCTTTGTTGGTAGTGGCAGAGTACTAACCTCTTTTAATGTCATATTACTATGTTATCATAAATATCATATTTTCTGTAGTTACAATATATTTGTGTTCACTTTGTTTTACTGTTTAAT
Source organism: Lithobates sylvaticus (assembly GCA_028564925.1). NCBI lineage: Eukaryota > Metazoa > Chordata > Amphibia > Anura > Ranidae > Lithobates > Lithobates sylvaticus. The sequence continues at coordinate 92,670,142 of CM053031.1, read as the reverse complement.
GCCTGCTCATAATGTTAATCTCCCTTTCAAGCTTGGATTAAAAATATAATGAATAAGTCCAAGTGTATCTACATATTACACAATTTAAGTGTTATTTAAAATTTTAATTATAAAACTATCAACATATCATATCAACATATTACTGTTACATGCAGTCCTGTTTTCAATATGTGACCCATTTTAAAATGTAATTTTTAAAGCTATAATATGTGAAGAAGTAAGGAATGGAATTGTTCTAATGAATAATCAAAATTGTGTATAAACATGTGAACATGTCTCTAACTGTAAAAAAAATATTTATCCTATTCTCCAGGGTAATAGAGGACCTAATGGTGCTGCTGGTGGAGTTGGAGATCAAGGGCTGAGGGGTTCTCAGGTAAGAGATTCTAAGAAAATGAAAAAAACTTGACAAATCATGTCCATTCTAAGTTATTTACCTCTCTACATCCTGCTGGTTTGTCTCATATACAGGGTCCTCCAGGACAACAAGGCTCGCCAGGCACAAGGGGGGAACAAGGTAGCCCAGGACCAAGGGTGAGTTACCTAAACATAAACTCTGAAATAAACTAGTGTAGTTATAACCACAATGTGTTCACACCTAGCTTATTGTAGCAGTGATTAAATGTTAGCATGCTCCAGGAGGTTTCCTACCATTGGCAAGGGTGAACCTTAGCCTCAAAATGTTAGTGCAAACACAAATAAAAGGAGGACACCATCAGCCAGATTTATAGAATAAAGAAGATAATCATGTTAGTTCTTTAGTTATAAATTATGGCACTACAGTTAGAGTGATGCTTACGGAACAATGACAGAAAAAATACAGTTATGATGGTATTTTATATCTTGATATAGAGAATAAATATGAATAAAATAAATTATAGTGTATAATAGTGGTCTTACATCTGGATATATTCATGTTCTGATTCCACTAGGGGGCAGGAGGCACTCCTGGACCTGTTGGTGATCGTGGCAGACTCGGACCACTTGGGCGCAAGGTTTGTCTCCAGCTGCAATGTTTCTTATATCAGCCACAAACATAGTATCTCAGTCTCTGTACTCACTCTTTTCTCAGCATAAAGATGATAAAAGAGAGATGTTGATGGTTTATTATTTGCTATTGTGTAGTTTTAAATTGTAAAACATTTTTTCCAGTACTAACACAAAGAAATCATTGCTGTTGAGTTAGCAGAGATGAATTTCTGTTTAAGTTTCTTTGCATTAGATTTAGAAAATATTTGGACATTCAGATGAAATTAGAGTAAAGTTTAGAATTCAAGTTGTCTATATAAGAAAAATATATACAAAGACGCTTATGAATTTTCTCTAACCTTAATGCAACATGATTATTATTAAGCTTTTACCTCGTATAATTTCGAAAGATGTGGAGAGGTTACCAGCAATCTTAATTTTAGTGAAATTTATAGAGCCAAAATGAATCAAATTTAAAGTAAAACTTTTGAAAAGCTTAAAGCTTGACTCTAGATAGATATAGATATAGAAACACCAGTTATATTAGGTTATGTATTCATTAGAAAACAAAGCAACTACATCCAACCTGATGCCCTGCAATAAAAGTCTCTTCATACTTACCTCTCTGGTGGATAATGACTTCAACGTTGCTTTTTTGAAGAGCTACAGCCTTCAGCAGAATCCTCAGCATCCACTAATTCTGGGAGTATTGGGCACCTGTTTTTTCCCATTGCGCTCTGTAATAGATGTAGAGCGAAGAATGAGCTCATCGGTCTGTTGCTTCTCCTTCCTTGTCTAATAACAGCCTGAGACATGGAGGTGAACAAAGTGTATTTGTATTGCTTAACTGATCTAGAGAGCGGTCAGGCCACCAACCTAGCCCTGCAGTCAGCTATTCTCAGTTAAATAAATAATTAATCATATTCACAGCAGAAAATGCTGAGGAGTTGTTTTAATGCCCACTATATCACCCAAATTAAGGGGCATAGATCAATGTACCCTCTCATGTAACCTATAATCAATACAAGGAATAAGGTTCCTGTAAAAAGTTGGCACTCATACTGATCCAAGAAGTGTGACCATAACAAGAAAAATTCTAATCTCTTGATTGAATATAATTCCCAATTCCAAAAAGTATTAAATTACTGCAAATTTCCATTAGAATACAAATCTTTTGCCAGGTATATTAGCTCACATATACATGTTTGAACTATGTATTTAGCTGTTTCCTTGAACATCAGCTTTTATTTAAAATGTGTTTAGATCTGATATTTTCCTGAAACCCTTTAATAATTTTCCATCAAATGTTATTCAGACTTCACTTATAAATTCACATTTTATTGTAGGTTTATCAGCCCTTTAGTATGTAGCTTGTTTTTACAATAAAAGTAGCTATAAACTGAGATTACTTTGATTTATTGTAATCGTACAATAGGCCAACCCACTAAACATTACAAATTTAAATAACTATCAGGTAGGTTGATTGACCATGTTACTTTTGTAATTGCAGTTCCTTATTTTTTAACATTTTACCTTTTTTAGGGTGAGCCTGGAGATATTGGACTTAAAGGATCTGATGGACCTGTTGGACCACGTGGTGAGACAGTAAGTCGAGTTTTTGATCACTATGACGCCCCTTAAATCACAGTGATGAATATGCTGGATGTGCAATTCTTATCCACATGACTTTAAGATCACCTAGGTTGCCATCAGAAGAGTACAGGGAGAGTCAAATCTTTTAGTAGAGGTTGGGAGCTGTAAACAGAATGCATTATTTTTTAGCTGTTCCATGGGCACCATAGGTTGCTTGTATCACATGCTGGAGACATTAGAAAGTTTATTTATGGTGCTTACAGAACTTTTCCTGGCAGATCATGTTAAGAAGTGGAAGGTAAGCTGAATAAATTTACAAGGAACAGCTGATTAGCTCAATATAACCAAACAAAAAGTAGAAACTAAAAGTTCTCTTAGCAAGTAAATCTACTTGCAAATTATGCTTAGCTGTTTCCTACCTACATTAGGGGATTAGGGGTAGCTAATTTGGAAAATTTATGTTCACGTGGCTGTAGACAACATCTGATAGAAAATAGAGGTACATGTTGATCTTAAATGGCTTTACATTAATTTAAAGCATAGGATGAAGAATCACCTTATAAAAGAGGAAATAAACTTTTGTAGAGAAGTGTAAGTAAAACAATAATGCAGTTTTTCTGTTACTTTATGTTTTCTCTCCCTTTGCTGTGCACACCCTGTAGACTTTTTGTATGAACTTCCTATAGATGTGAGCATATTTCAGCAGAAGCTTTTACAACAGGAACTGCAACAGAATGTTTCTGCGCACTGTGCATTGGAACACCCGTTTATAGTCCAACCGAACAAGTGTAGTATGGATGTGCCTATGGATTCAAAACCTGATTGCATGATTTAAGTGAAAGCAGAACATATAGAAAAGGATTACACTGTGTAAAGTCTGCTGAGTTTCCTGGATTTCTCTCTGCTTAAGACAAATCTGTTATTGCAGGAGAAGCTGGTCCCACAAGTCAGATGACTGGGTTCTCTTCCTTAAATTTTTTTTTTTAATTCACTGATAAAAAATAGGGTCTGAATGCAAGTGTAGCGGAAATCACATTTGTAAAGCACACTGCCATACTGCTGCTTTACAAATATAACTTTAACCACTCCCACCGGGTGGACATCATATGACATCCTGGACTTTGAATGAAGATATCTGAATGATGCCTGCAGCTAGAAGCATCATCCAGATATCCTTTTTTCAGCCAGCGAGTCCCTACAGTGTAAAAGCCATCTTAGCGGCTGTTTAGCCACTTGTTTTTACAGGGGGTGGGAGGGGATAACCCCCCTACCGCCACCCTCTGGTGCTTTTCCAGGCTCCCCCCAGGGGGAATGGATCTGGCGGTGGTTTACCATAAAGCTGGCTGGGGACCAGATGGTTCTCCGGCCATCTCTATGACCCTCGGGGGCCGGGGGCCGGAGGCGACATCATGACATTGCTTCTGGCTCTGGCAGACATTTTTTTTGCTGAAAAGCCTGAGATCGATTTATTTTTATCTCAGTCTTTCCAGCATAGAGGAGAGATGTGGGGACTTATAGACCCCATATCTCTCCATAAAGAGGACCTGTCATGCCCTATTCCTATTACAAGGGAGGTTTACATTCCTTGTAATAGGAATAAAAGTGATCAGAAAGGTAAATAAATAAATAAATCAAAATAAACAATAGAAAAATAAAATAAAATTTTAAAGCACCCCCATTCCCTCGTGCTCGCTCGCAGAAGTGAACGCATACTTAGGTCATGCCCTCATATGTAAACAGCGTTTAAACCACACGTGTGTGGTATCACTGCGATCATTAGAGCAAGAGCAATATTTCTAGTGCTAGACCCCCTCTGTCTGTAACTCTCAACTGGTAAAATGTAAAAAAATTTAGTCTAGACTATGGAGATTTTTAAGTACCATAGTTTGGCCCCATTCCACGAGTGATCGCAATTTTAAAGCATGATATGTTTGGTATCTATTTACTTGGCATAACATCATCTTTTATATTTTTCCCCAAAAATGGGTGATCTGTTGTGCTTTCTTGCATTGAAATTCATTAAGGTGTATTTTTTCCCCAAAAATTGCAACAACCGCCATTTTATTCCCTAGGATCTCTGCTAATATATATAATGTTTGGGGGTTTTGAGTAATTTTCCAGCAAAAAAAATATAATTTTTACATGTAGGAGAGAAATGCCATAATTGGCTTGGGGGTCAAGTGGTTAAGTGTAGGAAAAGTCTTCTTGCATAAAAAAAAGGCATATACAGGAATACACAGTTTGCTAGTAGGGAGCTTTAAAGAAGGATTAACTAGGGAAAACTTTTTTTATTCTTACAGGGAGACGATGGTCGTGATGGAGTTGGAAAACCTGGTCTTAAAGGCAGAAAGGTAAGCATTAGACATGTTTTCCTGGAATACATGTTTTGGTCTACTCTCCAGAGAATGGAAATATAAGTCTTGCTTTTTTGTGGGTTTTTTTTTAGGGAGAATCTGGATTCCCTGGATATCCAGGACCAAAGGTGATCTGAAGTTTTTGCACTTGTTTTCAAACATATACTGTCTGTTTTAAAAAAGTTTATATCTTGGCTACATTTAGAATTATTAACTAGTCAGATATTTTATTTGTTTTAGAAAATGTCATACACAACTAAATAAATACAATTTGTAGCTTTTCTGGATATAGTCAAATTAAAATATGTTTTGTGATTATTGATCCAAATTGGAATAGGGTTATAGTTCTTAACTGCACTGTACACCAATAAAGACTTTATTATTCTTTTTCTTCAGGGAGACGCTGGTGATAGGGGACCTAATGGTGAGCTTGGTCCTAAAGGAAGCAGAGGCCGTAGGGTAGGTGTTTTTTTTCCCTACCAAGATTTGGTAAAAGGACAAAAAAAATGGATTTCCTATAGCTATCTTTTTAGAGAATAATATTTTATAATTTTAATGATTTGCTTTTGCTAAATGTTCACATATACCTATGGCTAGGAAACTTTAGCTGATTGTGCCGTATGATATACTTGCTGCAATTTCCACAGGACTACAGCATTTCAACCCATAAAATATATGGCTGTCACTAAATGCTAATATTTTTTTTTATCATGTGTTTTATTTAGGGTAATGCAGGTGATCCTGGTAAAATTGGCACTAAAGGGGATCCAGGACATCCAGGAACAGGTGTAAGTTAAAAAATGTCCAAATTCAATTATATCTCCATATATACATTTAATAGAGAAATAAAATCACTGTATTTACTAAAGTTAAATGTTTATTTTCCAGGGCCTGAAGGGAGAACGAGGAGGCTCAAGAGATGTAAGGGCTGGCCTATACAGATATCACAGTATAAAATACATTAAAAAAATATTTAACTTTAGTTCTTTTTTTATTTTTATAGCAATGTGGACTTGTGAAGACTATCAAAAACACATGTCGTAAGTACTATCTATCATACCTTTGACAATACTGCATTAAATATGGCATAATAAAAAGTCGTCTGATATAAAATATTTCACTAATGTACACATTTTTTGTTGAAACACTAAATATTTCTCTGTTTCTTTTGTTTGTGGGCGATATTACTCCCGTGTACAGCTTGCTGCTATGGTGAGTATGAACTTTTCCATACTTTTGAAAACAAATTTTCATTAGATTATATGGTGAGGTGTGTGTGGCAAGTCCAGCATCTCTAATTTCACCACTGCCTGTACACACTGATTAGGGCATCTTAATTTATCAAATATCTGCTACAAATTAAAAGTAAATACACATGCACGTACAAAATACAACTTGTGGTCTAATTGATTTGAGGCCCAATTGTACCCATATGCTTATGTGAACCTCTGTTCAGGCTATGGGCATTCAACTACATAGTCTTGACAAAACAGTAAATGCAACTTAACCAGGCACTGACCTGTGTAATTGCAGGCACTGTGGAGAAATTCATTCTCGCATTTCAAAGCAAAAGCACTGAAGTGTGTTAAGTCATTCTCTCGGCACCTCAGCTCATCTCTTCCCCCTCCCAGCAATGACTCAGCAGCCTTCAAACCTTATCGCAGGAGCTTTGGAAGTGGAATAGCAGGATTAGCTGCTTCTGATTTGAATTTTGAGGATAAATTGCTTCACAGTATTTGCAGCTATTAACGTGCAGTGAGGATTTGTTTAAAGTTTATCTTCCATTCATTGTAGCACTTTGTTTGCAATACAGAAGTGAACCAAACCATCCTGGATGTTTTATAGAGAAAATTATAAGTCACTCTTTTCTGAACAGGTCAAAAAGAATGCCCTCTGTTCCCCACTGACCTGGTGTTTGCTATGGACACTTCTTCCGATGTTAACCGCAACCAATTTAACAATATGAAAGAAGCAGTTTTGCGAGTGGTTAACCAGCTGGCAATTTCTGAGAGCAACTGTCCTAGAGGAGCCCGTGTTGCTCTGCTTACCTACAATAGTGATGTTACCACAGAAGTTCGCTTTTCTGAAGGCCTCAGGAAACAAGCCCTGCTCAGTGAGATACGAAACTTGCAACTGGTTACATCTAACAAACAGAGAAGCCTGGATGGTGTCATGTCTTTTGTGGCACGGAACACATTTAAGAGGTCACGTGGAGGTTTCCTGACAAGAAAGGTGGCTGTTTTCTTCAGCAATGCTCCAACCAGAGCTTCACCACAGCTAAATGAGGCTGTACTTAAGCTATATGATGCTGGTGTGTCTTCTGTGTTCCTTACAACGAGAGAAGACAGGCCATTGTCCAATGCTTTAAAGGTAAGTGGGAGGCCCTCATAGCAATAGACAGCAATTGAAATTGGAAGCAACTCAAGCAAAATCAGAAATTCAAATACCCCTGGCTTATTCAAATTCACTGTTTTCAGATCATTTCGGAGTTTAAATATGTGAACGTATTATTTGGCATAGTCATAAATAGTCATACAAATTACCGTATTCTTGTAATAAATATTTTATAAGTGACTAACTAATATTCACAAAATAACTGACTGAATAAGCTGTGGTATCAGGAATTTCAATGTACTTGTATTCATTCCAATAATAACACCAAGCCTTGTGCAATAAAGGGCTGATATGCACAATATGTGCTTTGGATATTCATTGTAGTTCCCTATAGTAGATAATCATAATTCTTGTTTATTTAAAAACACAAACTTCACAAACTACAGTTGCACTCTACTTTTTTTATTGTACACTTTTAATATATCAATTCAAAACTGTCAGTACTAAGTGCTTGGGCAAGGACCATAATCCACCATACCTATCAGTCAGAGTAAGGGCCCGTGTCAGACGACTTTGGATTTGTGTTGTTGGCATTAGTCTGACATCAATTTGAGATGCTTCCAAGATCATTAGGAATTTATGGACAGGTGTATTTGACCTGTGGTTGACCTCCTTGTGGACTGCTTTTTATCTGCTTCAAGTGGGTTTTGAATTTCTGAAGACTTGTATTGGAATGCAAAAATGACTTGAAGCAAACAAAAGACTTTAATTTAATTATCTAAAGAGATCAATACATTTCATTTTTTATAAGCTGTGTATACAGCAAGCTTTCAAAAAGTTTTTAACATACCCTTATACCCAGTTTGGGGATGTTAAACACATATCTTAATAGGAGAACTGGCTGTCACTTTAAAGCCCAACTTCGTGAAACTACCCACACTGTAAGGGTTAATTGGTCATTTTTGTCTAGGTGAACAATAAAAGGATTTATACTTACCCAATCCTCCACTCCTCCCCACAGCTAGGCTAGTCCCTACACCCTCTGCACCCCTACGTTCTGGAGGTTTAAGGTCCTGATTTCATCAAGACCAGAACATGATCCATAGTCCTGCTCTGGACGTGAGGGTGCAGAGGGACCGTCTACTGCCTGATCATGGAGGAGTGCCCCCTGCTATAAGAACAGAGGATTAGGTAAGTAAATAATTTTTCCTCTCCCCTAGACAAAACACGCTTTGCAGTGCGGCACATCAAGGAATTTTTATTTGAGTTGGGCTTTAAACAAGCTTTGTGAGGGCTTCAGTAGACTTCATCACTGCAAAGCGTGTTACAAGCCTGCTGAAACCTGCAGCTTGTTTGAAGTGATAGTTAGCACAAGCTGGAACTACTCTTAACAACTAATGCCGCGTACACATGATCGGAAATGCCGCCAGCATATGACCAGTGTGATGTTTTGGTCGGAAAATGCGACCGTGTGTATGTTTCATCGGACTTTTGCTGGTGGCATTTCCACCAGCAAAAGATTGAGAGCAGGTTCTCAATTTTTCGGTCGGAAAAAGTTCCAATATGAAATTCTGATCGTCTGTACAAATTCCGACGTGCAAAATTCCTACGCATGCTCCGTAACAATTCAACGCATGCTCGGAAGCATTGAACTTAATTTTCTTAGTTTTGTACGTCACCGCGTTCTTGGCGGTCAAAAGTTCATAGAACTTTTGTGTGACCGTGTGTATGCAAGCCAAGCTTGAGTGGAATTCCGTCAGAAAAACCAACGGACCAACGGAAAATCTACTCGTGTGTACGGGGCATGAGAGTATGCTAAGAGCTTCAAGAACGCTGCTTGAATCTTTATGTAAGTGAATTCTTTGTATAAATTTGCTGTATATTCAGCTTGTAAAAGGTGGAGCCCATGTAAAAAAGGTATAATGCAAGTTTTCAATCGTATCTTTAGATCATTGGTGCTGAACCTGTGACCCTCCAGCTGTTGTGGAGCTTAAAGTCCCATAAGGCATTGCAAGGCTGAGATTTACAAGCATAACTCCTAAAGGCATGATGGGACTTGTAGTTCTGCCACAGCTGGAGGGCCACAGGCTAAGCACCCATGCTTTAGATAATTTTGTCTAAAAGGGTGGGCTAAAAAGCATCTAAAATAAGAGACTGCCCTGAGTTCACTCCTAAAAGCAAACTATTTATCTTTTTCATCTACATTAATAATTAATAATTTGTTTGCATCTCCATAATTCCTAGGTCAATAACACAGAAGCAGGCCAGGCTATACTGCTTGGAAGTGGTGCTCAGTTTAATGAAACCATCCGAAAAGTCCTTTCCTGCTTTGCATGTCTAGGTATGTGATATCTTCCCTAATGTATAAGACTGTTCAAAATAAAATGAAATTATACCCTTTTGAAGAGAGAATTATGCTCTGTCTCTTCAGGAATCTGATGCATAATTGTCCTGTTTTTTTTTTTTTTTGTAATTTGTTTGCCACACCTTGGTGTCTCATTTCTTCTGCTAAAACATGGAAAGACTGATGGTTTCCTCATGGGGACAATAGTGGACCATGCTTGTGAAATGTGTATGAAACTGGCCACTTGTAGCTTCCATCAGAAGCTCATGTGACAGAGTGACAGTCCAGGAGCATAGGACAAAGCACTGTCACTCTTTAACAGGAAGTTCTTTAGCACTGATATTACTGGTAGGGACTCCAGGTGTTGTTTTAATAAAATCTGCATATTTAAACATTTTTAAAGTTACTTGTTATATTGTAAAAGCTTATATACAATTTTAGTGACTGGGTTTAAATATATTTTTTATAATCACCAAAAGTGTAGAAAAAAGGGGTGCGTTTTGTATAAAAGTGAGGGATCATTCTTGTGTGCCAGGGGCAGCATTAACTCTAAATGTAATCTTTCATTTCAAACTCCATTCTTTATCCACAGATGTGTGCGAGCCAGCTGGTGAATGTGGAGCTGCGGTTCCCAGGGGTGATCTTCGTTTAAGACGTTCAGCAGCTACTGATGTAGACATCGATTTAGCCTTCCTCCTGGACAGTTCAGACTCCACAAATTCAGCCCAGTTTGCAGAGATAAAGAGATATGTCTCCCACGTGATTGGACAGTTGGAGCTTAGTCCAGATCCTAAATCCTCTTCCCACCATGCACGCATATCAGTACTCCAACATGCTCCATATGAACATCAGATCAATTCCAGCTTCCCACCTGTGAGAATCGATGTAGGACTTACTGAGTACACTGACAAAGAGAAACTTCAGACATTTGTTCTAACTAAAATGACTCAGCTATATGGAACAAGGTCACTGAATAGTGCTATCAAATATGCGGTGGAACATGTGTTTGAGAGTGCTCCCAACCCAAGGGCCATGAAGGTCATCTTCCTTATTTTGACTGGAGATGTGAAGACTCATGAGCTCAAACAGTTGCGCCAAACTGTAATCGAGGCCAAATGCAAGGGTTACTTCTTTGTGATCTTAAGTGTAGGGAAGAAGGTTCATACTGGACATTTGAACTCACTAGCTAGTGAACCACATGATGTTTTCTCCAAGAAGGTCGGAAAGGCATTAGAACTAAATGAAGAGACCCTACTGAGATTTGGAATGCAACTGCCAGGATTTATCAGCAGTAAGTGGTAACAGAGATGACAATGAGAATCTGTATACATAATACATTAATTATGGCCTTAAGAAAGGTTTTTGACTCTAAATACACTTTCACTAATAAATGCACGTATCCATAAAAATCATGCAACCCAACCCAATGCAAATCAATGCACAGATAGAAGCAGCAGGAAATTATTTTCCAAAACCATATGTAAGAATGCATCTCATGATAGTCTTTCGATGCGCATGCCGTTTTCTCATACTGGCGGTACATATATCAAAAGAGATGCTAGAGATGTCTCTTTTCATATAATTCTATAAACAAAGGGTTCTTTGTACACAAATTAATTTTCTATGATACAGATTAAAATGTTAATTGGCAGGCCCCTTAATTATCCCAGTAGAGTAGAGTTATAAAAAAAAGAATAAGGTTAATGAGGTGTATTTAAAAAAATATATTTATTTGCTTGGATAAATTGAAAAAGCTAAAATGCTTTCAAGATATTCATATTCTTTGCAGTGAATCTGCACAAGAAGCTCAACACCTTTTGTTAGTGGCATTTAATGGCTAGTAGATCTTACTGGCCCGGTATTGCATACTTAGCAAAGCAAAATCATTTGGTGAGTTAAGATTCTTAACGGTATTTGTTTTTTTATCTCCACCTTATGTGTATCACAGGTGAAAATGCATTCCATCTGTCTCCTGAAATCCAAAAGCACTGTGATTGGTTCCAGAATGATCAGCCTCCAAGAACTTTAGAGAATGAAAGCACCAACGAAGCGTGAGTGGGACCGATCTTTTACCTGTCTAAGTGTGAAACGAATTTCATTATTAATAGTTAATAGCAATAATATTTTTTTTTCTAGTGCAGAAATAGACAAAGCCTGAAACAATGTAAAATAAATTAAAATATTCTCATGCAAGCCAAAAGCCACCCTACGTAAAAACTATCTGTCTACAAGTACCAGTCAGATTACAAGTTTCAACTGCCAACTTTCTATTTCAATCAGTTTATATAGTTTTTTTCCAAGAAAGAAAGGAATACAACAAAAATGCATTTTAATACATTGATACAAAAAGGAAACATGAAAGGAGTGGTGGAAAAGAGTCACCCCACTATGTGCTCAGTGATCCATTGGTACAAAATATACAATGAAGATAAATGCCATATTCAAAGAGCTCTAGCGTGCTGTAGAAGGCTAGATATAACATCATTTAGGACCCCATCATATTCAAAGATGAATGAAAGAGGAGCTTTTAAAAAGTAGAAGAGGTCCTCTACGGCCCATATGTCCGCCTCTATTCAGCTGGCAATTGTTGGTAAGAGAGCCAGGTATTCCAAATCTTGTCAAACCACGCCTGTTTATCTTGAAGTACACTAAGAATTTTTTCACTGAGCATGATCCATGTAAGTTTGCATTTTAATAGAGACAAGTCAACCACTGGGCTTTTCCAGGCCTTGGCAAACGCGATCTTTGCTAACAAGAATATAAAATAAATTAACGTTTGAGTATGCCTAGGTATGTTCTCTACAGAGTAATTTAAGAGGGAAACCCAGGCATTCTTGGTAATATTTACCATGGTAACATTTTGAGGAAAGTGCACAGAAAGTGCTGTTAATATAGTAACCAGTTTCCAGCTATATGTAAGGATTGAGGAACCTCAATAAACAGGCAGACTTTGTGGGCACATAATGAGAGGAAACCATGTTAAAAAGTTATATACTTTATTACAAATGGGTTAAAAAAAGACATAGAAACATCCTATATAAACATGGTCAACAAATACCCAATAGTGCAAACATAGAGGTTGGATCCTTAGCATAAGAGTTAGTACTCATAAAGTTAATAGTATAAAACTGAATAGAGAAGTCTGATCCAAAATCGCCTCCACACTTGCTTGTCAATGCGTTTTGCAAAAGTAGCTTCCTCAGCATAGTACTGGGTAGGTGCTGATGGACCTGTATCGAAGGATATGGGGACACCACACAACATAGACTAACGAACCTTCAGGATGATCCTATTGAGGATTAGAGGTATATATATCAGGTCAGTGTGCGTATATAGATATATACTTGGCTCCTGCGTATAGAGTAATGGATTAACAGTTGTACGCTGCTTCCAAAGAGACCACAGTCACATGTATACCTAGTATGTAATATGTACTGAGCATATGACCAACAGAGTAGAACTCAAAGCCCAAAAAGGGGATATAAGGTCATAGGGTGTCGCCAAGCTGCAAGGACACCCGCACTGATCAGAGTGGGGAGTAGACATGTGCGAAATTCGTACATTAGGATCCGAAATACGAATTTTTATGCATGCAAATTCTGTACGGAATACGAAATTTAGTTTACGAATTTTGGATCCAAATTAACAGAAATGTTTTGTTCACCAATCACTCAGAGGAAGTCAGCACAGCACAGGGATGGTGGGAACCCCTCATAATGACAAATTCATCATAACGAACTTTCGTTATTTTAACGAAAATTTACAAATCTAACGAAAATTCGTATTTCGTACGAATCCGAATTGAATTCCATACACGAATTACGAAATCCACATTTTTTTTTTATACAAAGCGGGACGGAACGAAACAAATTTTTGGACGGCGCCCATGTCTAGTTGGGAGAAAGGACGCCTTTTTCTGGCCTCACTGATAGGCCTTTATAACCAGGAAACCCATCATAGTTACTTGCGAGATCTCGCATATTTCTTATGAATGGGGAATCTTTCCCATCTCACAGATATACTGACTAAATACTCTACTGCAGAGATATATACTTCTATGGTGTCTGATTTTGGCTGTTGGTCTGATACCCTATGACCTTATATCCCCTTTTTTGGTTTTGAGTTCTACTCTGTTTGTCATATGCTCAGTACATATAAGGTATTCATGTGACTGTGGTCTCTTTGGAATCAGTGTACAACCATTTAACCATTACTCTATACGCAGGAGCCAAGTATATACCGTATCTATATATGCACACTGACCTGAAATATATATACCTCTGATCCTCAATAAGATTACCATGAATGTTCGTTAGTCTGCGTTGTGTGGTGTCCCCATACCCTTGGATACAGGTCCATCAGCACTTACCCAGTACTGTCCTGAGGAAGCTACTATTTTGCAAAACGCATTGACAAGCAAGTGTGGAGGCGATGTTGGATCAGATTTCTCTATTCAGATATATGCTATTAACTTTATGAGTACTAACTCTAATACTAAGGACCCAACCTCTATGTTTGCACTATTGGATATTTGTTGACCTTGTCCATATAGGTTGTTGCTTGTATGTTTCTATGTCTTTTTTAACCCATTTATAACTTTTTAACAAGGTTTCCTGTCATTATGTGCCCACAAAGTCTGCCTATTTTTTGAGGTTCCTCAAGCCTTACATATACATATTTTGGATGTTGGCATGGTGGGGGTCCTCCCCTTCCTAGTTTCCAGCTATAATTTTTCCAGCACAGATATTAAGATGAAAGAAAATAACTGATTAGTTGAATGAGCAGCAAGATCCTTTTCTACCAGAACATTATTTCATAGGGGGAGTTTAGTATGTAAAAATAAATCCTTGCGCATGGTGAATACTACAAAATAACCTGAGTTAAGCTGGCCATACATGGATGTAAATCCAACCGGTTCAGCAGGGACTGACTGAATTTCGAATAATGTGCGCGCACTGTAGCTGTAACATTTCCATACAATCAGATGTAGATGTCTGAATACAAAGACACAGCAAGAGGATTCCCCATCCACCTTAAATGTGTGTAGAGGGAGTTGGGTCCATTTTTTTTTTGTTCAACCAGTGGGTCTCTGGCCATCTATGGCCCGCCTTACTCGTATCACTGCTACCATGAATGATATGTACAGGCCCACTGTGGGGGAAGCAAATGCCTCAGTTGGCTTCAAATACCTTCTGTAGACCTAATAGGCAGCCAGCTGAATGAGAACATACTGTATATGGCAGGCTGAGAAAGCTGTTGCTATTTGCAAGGTTGCTTAGTGCTCAGCCTGCAACAAGAAGTGTTGTTACTGGCTGGATCTCCAGACAAGGAACTATGTAATAGATTCACAAAAAAAAAAAATCATTATAAAAAGCTGTATACAATGAGGCCCAAAGGCAACCATACCTATATGGTAAATAGATTTTGGGTTTACATATTTGTAATTGATATTGTCATGAGGCATGTCATATCCTGAAGTCACTTCTCCTATATTCTGCATTGCAGGACTGAAGGTGATGTAGTACCTGATGAAATTTTGTCCAGTGAAAAACCTGAGGTGGTAACAGTACGCACAAGCATCAATACCCTTACAGGTAATTACTTTACTCATATGTTTTCCGTAATTTTTATGTGTTGAAATTCATGTTTATAAGATGAGATCAGTTTGTGCATTCCAATGTTTTTTTCATTCTTGACAAAAAATTTCAAGGATTTGTTTCCTCACAACCTTGTGTATATCTATAACGATATCGATAGAGAGAGAGAGATTCTGTAGATAGATAGATTGATAGATAGATAGATAGATAGATAGATAGATAGATAGATAGAACAAAAGAGCCCAAGTCCTGTGATTTTTTATTAGCCATGGATAGAAGAATGATAGAATTATTAACCTTGTTAAGGTTTTTATTGTTTGCCCCTTGTTTACCTCTTTTTCCACTGTCACCAAATGCATGAATACACAAGGGGGTTGATTTATTAAAGGCAAATAGGCTGTTCAGTGACTTAACACAATATTAAAGGATATTTTTTGTGTGTTTTAAAATAAAAAAGATGTTATAATTAGAAGCTCTGTGGAATGAAAGTGAAAAGTCTATTTGCCTTTAGTAAATCAACTTCACAGACTACAGTAAAAACGGTGTAAAAAGGTTTAAAAGTCTATGAAGTTCTTACTACTGTCTCTACTGTTCCCACTGGGATTACCTCTTACTTCCCTAACTTAAGACACCCTTTGCATCATGGTGTAATCTATTGTAAGTTGTGTCTGCATATTTTTGTGGCTTGTGAACTACAAGTGAAGAGATATAGTAATAAAATCAGAGGCTATAATCCTTTCACACTCTTTATAAAACTACAATTAAACAATGATTTTTCTTTTAAGGTATCATCACTAATGGGCCTTATAACAGGATAATAAATGAGATACTTAATGTTTTACCCTTCCTGTATGAAAATGATCCTTTTGCTGATGGTTAATATAGCAACTTTTTCTTCAAGATGTCACCTTAACTCCAGAAACCACAACAATGCAGAGGACTGAGCTTCAAGTGTATGATGTAACAGAAAACAGTGTACGTTTGAGCTGGACCAGTTCTGATTCCCTGAAACCACACGTCTATGAACTTAGCGTCATATCTCTAGCAGACCAAAGTCTAGTCCTTAAGCAGAATGTCACAGGCACTGAAAGACTTATTGGAGGACTGGCAAGTGGACAGATCTACCAAGTCACCATTACTGGGCAGCACAAGAGTCTTGGCCTGGTTACTTATCAAGCAACATTCACCACTAGTAAGTTTCTGTATTCATCTTGTTATTTGTGGAATTATGTAACAGACAAAAAATCTAAATATGACAAAGATCGTTAAATCATCAGTGAAACAGAACATGGAATGGGGTTTTAAGCAGGATGACTTAAAGCAGAGTTCCGCACCCCGCACAAATTTTTTGTTAAGTCAGCAGCTATACATACTGTAGCTGCTGACTTTTAATAGGACACCTACCTGTCCTGGAATCCAGCAATGTCGGCACCCCAACCGATGTTTCCATCGGCTCTCGGGTGCTGCGGCTGCCATTTGTAGTAAGGGAACCCGGCAGTGAAGCCCTGCAGCTTCACAGCCAGTTCCCTACTCTGCATGCGTGAGGCATGCTACTCTCTCTTACTGGTCCAGCAGCAGGGGAAGGAGGAGAAGGGGGGCTGAATTTCTGATGTACCTCACCGCGGTGAGGTCCGACGGAAGTGGAGAAGGGTACCTGTCAAAAACAGGTACCTGCTCCCCCTAAAAGGTGCCAAATGTGCTAAGGAGGGGGGAGGATACAGATAAGCGAAGCTTCCACCCTTGGGTGGAACTCCGCTTTAACAATAGGGAAGGTTTGACACCTATTTCTCCATACACTTAGTTCCCCATAAAACATTGTGTAGCTGCATGCATGTTTTCATTTGCCTATGTGTGTATTAGGACCAAATGTTAGGCTGACTTTGGGCTTCTTAAGACCAGATAGTGAATTAGAACGTATGCTGCCATGTAATGGTGGTGCTGGGGAGGTATAATGTGTCATGATATGAGTTTTCCCAACCCTTATCAGAGACTACCGCCAAAAAAGCTACAAACAGGAAAAAGGAGCCATTTAATATCTTGTGATGCTGCTAAGCTGCCCTAGACAAGGCACCCAAGGTCGAAACCTCATCTGCCTACCCTTTAGTCCAGCCCTATATTTATTTTTTAACTGTTAACTGTTATTAAAGCCCAGACACAAATTAAACCCCTTGGCAGAGTTCTCAAGTCTAGTGCAGGAAAATTGAGGGCGGGGCTAACAACAATGCTTGGGGTTTCAGAGCAGCAGAGGCAGTATTGTCAGCTCAATACAGGAAGTTAGAAGCTCACTGAATTTCTGGCAGGATTTACAGTTATTTATACATTTGCAGAGATGTAATATTCTACCCCCCTGTCCCTAAACACTGACCTGCTGCAGTGCTGTCCTGGCTGAAGCACTGCTCTTCTCACTTCCTGGTCTCAAAGGATACACGAGAGCAGCAGAAGACATAGGCTGCTGTCAGTCAAACACCTCTGAGGAGGGAGCAGGGCCGTGGCTTACTGACGCTGTGTGTGTCTTTGGATAAACATAGCCTGGCTCGAAAGCACATGCGCACGGGTGCCATCTTAGTTAAGGAGGCATCCTGAGGAGGGAGGAGTGGACAGCACCCACGGTAAGGGGCCACTCTCTGCAATAGCATTGCACAGAGCTTCTATGTATAACATCTTTTTTATTTTAACAAAAAAATATATATATCCTTTAATATCACTTTAACCCACAGGTTTTATGCTTCTGTTCTAGACTCACACCTGGAATGCTTTAGAGGAAATTCAAACTGATACAATGAAATAATATCTTAATTATTAGTAAATTGGTAGCAGAAAAACATAGCATTTTTTTTTTAATATCAATTGAATTTTCTGCGCAACACACACACACAACATGTTTTAATATGGCCTGTCTCTTCTCTATAGGTAAATCTCAACCCAAGCCTGAGGTTGTGGTGTCAGAAGCTGTGCCAGAGGTTGTGGTGCCAGAGGTTGTGGTGCCAGAGGTTGTGGTGCCAGAGGTATTGGTGCCAGAGGTTATAGTGCCAGAGGTTATAGTGCCTGAGGCTGTGATGAGCTCTGACACAGAAGTGACCACAGAACCACTGAACAGCCCTGAAATAGGTAAGTGTGGGGGAATAGGCTGAAATGCTATAAACATGGGAGCTACACTTGTTATATGGTAGCAAATTAATAAATGTAAGAAATAATGTAAGAAATAAACAACACCTTAACTTTCATAGAAGACCTCAGGGCCCAACTAATAGCCAAATGGAATATACTGTACACTGTTGTAATTTTGGTCATGCAGCTGATTTGGTCTATGAAGTATGAGGCCACAGAGTCATTTTAATTTGTAAAATAAAAAATGTTTTTAATGTCTTAGGGAAAGTAACTTCCTTTTGTCAGAAGATCGGCATCAAGACTAACGTTAAATATAATGCGAAAGAGAACAGAACGTTTTAATGCCAAGAGCTAATAGATTTTGTTACTGGACTACTAGTTTTCAGAACCAATAGTTTTGGTAGGTTAGTTAAATGTTAGGAAAAGATTATGAGTAAAGATATGGTTAGGCTTAAGAGGTTAATTATGGCTAAGTGTTAAGATTAGCTTAAAGTATTACCAAGGGCAATGCTTTTTTTGGGGGGTTTCGGATAGAGTGGTGAAAGTTTAGAACATCATTTAGATTGTTATTGCTCTTTTCCCCATTACAGAGATTCACTCTCTCTAATTGCACTGATCACCATTGAAGTTGGAGTAGAGTAGAACGTATTAAATGGGGACACTTGTTACCCTGCCAACTGTCCAAGAGGGGATTTCCCACACATTTGGAAAATATACTTTCACTTCCTGTACAGTTTACAGAACAGGAAGTGAAGGGAACTCTCCCTAATGGGACACAGACAGCAAAAAACTGACAGTGGTTTTAACCTTTCACAACTCTATACAAAATAAAAAAAGTTTAGGCTTTAGATACACTTTAAGGGGTAGATTTACTAAAGGCAAATAGGCTGTTCACCTTGCAAGATACTTTTATCTTAAAGTAGTGAAGTAGGTGAAGCTTTGCTGACTTCCAATCATGTGCAAATAATTTTTTTTTTTTTTCTTGTATGTGATTAGGCATTCTTCATTAAGCTAAGGGAAAATTTCCTGTGAATGTCAACTCCATCCAGTGGTCATACATAGCAGTATTTTGCTGGTTGAAGTATTTCAGGTACAGTAAATACTGCATTATGGCCATACATGGTGCTGACAATCATAGCAAGTTAACATATTAGGCAAATTACAGGGACTATTAGTAACAGCTGTGCAAGTGCTTTATCCATTCGCACAGCAATTTTTTCATAAATAGACCCCTAAGTGTTAGGGTGTTAAGTGCTAAAGGTGCTTAGGGTAAATGTAGAGTAGGATTGATTGTTAGGGTGAGGTTAATTGTTAGAGTTAGTTACAAGTCAATGGCATGCTCTCTTATACAGAAAATCATATAAGATGTTGGCTCCTATATCTACTAAGCCAAAAGTTAATTTACCGTTAGTACATTTATTCTTGGTACAGCCCTTTAAAAATAATTGCACTGGCATTAAGAAAAACTTTTATTTACATTAAAGCAATTTCTTAATTTTCTGAATCTTCTATACATTACTGTGAACTTGTTCATACCTGACTAGGGTTGAACATAAACTTGACACTCACCAAGAAACTTGTTTACTGATTTATTTTTTAAATAATGCGTGCAAATTAAAAAAAAAATCAGTATTTCCATCTGAACAGATTCTTAGCTTGTTCTGTATCTTACTTGGACAACCATGTTTATTAGATTGGGTGTTACCTAAATTCATACTGCAGACAAGGCCACTATTTATCATGAAGCTTTGAGTCACTGTTTTGTTGCTGTCCTATTACTTAGGAAAAATTTGCAATTAAATAGATGTTACAAATTTTTTAAAACATACTCATCATAGTTCTGTACTTGCTAAACATTTCAGGAAATTAGGCTTAAAGGTAGTTACAGGCATACCCCACTTTTAAGTACACAATGGGGTTTATTTACTAAAGATGGAAAGTGCAAAATCAGGCTCATTTCTGCATAGAAACCAATGAGCTTCCAGGTTTTATTACCAAAGCTTAATTGAACAATCTGGGGTTAGGCGCTCATTGGTTTCTATGCAAAAGTGAGCCTGATTTTGCACTTTTGCACTAAACACCATTGTGTACTTAAAAGTGGGGTATGCCTTTATATGGTCAAATGTGGATGTTAAGATTGTTTAGGTTTATAAAAAAAGTAATTTTTTTAGTTATAGTCACTCTCAGTTTGTGCTGCAACATTTACACGACAATGTCAATTTCATCAGCTGTTTTGATATCAATGTTAGATTGTAAAAACACTATGAACACAATTTGACACAGCTATTCATATAAATCACAGATGTTCAGATGATATATATGAATGCTAATATGTATATCATGTTATAAAAGTACAATGTGTAGTTATTGGGGGTGCTTTACTAAAGGTATTGAAAATGTTTACTTTACACAGTGAATGTTAAATGGGTTTAGGAAATAAAGTGAAGTGGGATTTGTTTCAATCATGCAGTCATATACTGTATATGAGAAAATCCTAATTTTGTTTTTCCCCTTTCACATAATTTGGGTATTCAAAGTGAACCCAGCTTTACTTTATTAAACTCAGTGAACATTCACTTTGCTAAGTAAACACTCTTTATTTCTACAAAATTACCCACTTATGTATACTATGTAGAAAAATTTGCCTACAATTCAGTGTGAAGATTACCGTGTTTTTGGTGATTACAACTGTTGAATTGTTTTGGTAAGATACCATAACTTAAAAAAACTCAAGAGAATTTTATTGTAGCAAAAATCCACAAGCCATACATTGGAATAAACTGTTTTGGTTGTACTTTATTGCTCATTACTTGGCTTGGAAGTACAGCCATGGTCAAGTTTTACTTGACTGCAGATTATAATATATCTCAGTAAATGCTGAAAGTAAAATACAATTAATATTGGATACGTTGAGCTCTTTGAATAATTTGATTAACGAGAAGTCCAAAAGGTCAGCGTTTTTCAGTTCTCACTCGAATACTAACGGGACAAAAGGACCATGGTCAACCTTTGGGTATGCCCAGTGTCCATCTGTTCACCTTGTAACTCTAGACACTCTTTGAAATTCCACTTTAACAGATCCTTGTGAGCTAGATCTGGACATGGGCACCCAATGCAAGGAGAATGTGGTTAAATGGTTCTTTGACAAGACAAACAAGATTTGCACACAATTTTGGTATGGTGGGTGTGGTGGCAATGCCAATAGATTTGACACGGAAGCTGAATGCATCAGTAGGTGTCAAAAGACATGTAAGTATCAGACCCAGGGCAACTGATCTACCGTTCACTCCTCTTTCAAAATAAAACTTTCCTTCCAACAGGCTTTATATCTTACAGCAACTTCAGACAAAATGAAGGATTCCATCTTCTTCTTTTACTCTAATCTTGTTTGTTCTGCATGAAAGCATGAAAGACATTCATCGCCATAACCTGTCAGCCATCTTCATCAACAGGGCAAGACATGAAATTAATAGTACAAAATCACAACTTCAAATTGCTTTAAGGCTGCACTAATTCAAAGGGTAATCCATTGTTATTTTAGGACCTTCCATCTGTGTCTGCTGGAGCATCAAGTAACTACAGCGATAAAGAAGATTTTGTTCCTCTTTGCTGTTTCTCTAAAAATCCTAGAAAATTTAAAAGCCTAATACCAAAAGTGATGGTATATATAATGCTTCCAAAATGCATTTAGTCCATTCAGTTTCTTCTGATCCCAATTATCTCATAATTATTAAAGCGGGACTGTACTGAAAACATTTTTTTTAAAAGCCAGCAGCTACAAATACTGCAGCTGCTGACTTTTAAAAAATGGACACTTACCTGTTCCAGGGTCCAGCGGTGTCGGCAGCAGAGGCCGATCGATCGCTCGGCTCTCTGCTGTAGCCGGCGCCATTCTCGGTGAGGGAATCGGGAAGTGGCTTCACTTCCCGATTCCCTACTGCGCATGCGCGAGTCGCGCGGCGCAATGAGAATCTTCAGCGCTGTCTGCCGGGACACGTGTGTGTCCCGGCAGACAGCGCGCCGGGACAGGAACTTGCGTAAACTCCCGTGGGAGTTTATGCCGGAAGTGGGTGCAGATACCTGTCTTAGACAGGTATCTGCACCCCCCTCCCCCCTGAAAGGTGCCAAATGTGACACCGGAGGGGGGGAGGGTTCCGAAAAGCGGGAGTTCCACTTTAGGGTGGAATCCCGCTTTAAGGATGGCTCCACAATATATCACAGTATGAAACAGTGATATTGAATTAAAATGTATGTATATAATTTAAAGAAGAGAATAAGTGAAATCCTATCATTTAAACATGCATATGCTGCACATATAGTCAGTGCTAAGCAAAAATATAAAGTAGGGTAAAACTAATGAACTGATAACTAATATTTCTGGTTTTTAGAACGAGTTGAGATAGAACACGCAGTATGGGCAGAAACACCCATAACTCCCAGGTGAACAAGAACAGACTCAGAAGTTTTGGCAGAAAGATCATAAAAGAGGCCAGGCACTGATTCAGCCCACCAAGTCTACCTATAACTGAAATATCACACATGGGTCATTTTATTTTCAAATATTGCTTTTTGGGCCATTTTATTTAACTTTAGTTTTAGTACACTTTAAGCTTTTGGTGGCCTGACTCATTTTAAATAATCGGTAGAATAATGCTGATGCACTGTATACACTAATTTGCTGATTAGAATACATTTAAATTATAGATAACTAACAACATCTTTTAAAACCCTTATACACTTAATATAAAACCATGTACCCTTAATGGCATGTAAATGGGATAACCTTCAAATATTGCACAGAGAGCTGTATTTTCCACACAGCACTGTTCAACCTTGCACCTCTTTTCAAAGATATGGGTGCCATCCCTAATGCTTCTTCTGATAGAACAGACTTGATGATGTCATTCCAGACAAACCCCAATAATATGTACAGGAATGTGCACAGCTTTCACAGGGCTCCTCACAGTGCATAAAAAGTCCTCAAGTCCATAATAAAAGCAATTCCAATGAATAGGATGGATGGATGAAGGATCTGTTGCACCCCTGCAGCTCCTGTGACAGTCCTCGGAAGGATCCACTCACACTGCAAGAAGAAAACACAAATGGGGCGCTGGGGTTTATGGGATCAAACAAACACCATTTATTAAAGCATTTGTTACCCCAACAATTCATATTCCTGATATGTGCCTGTTGCACCATGTAGTTGTATGAGAAAGTATCCTGTTCTCATTGTATTGTTTCCTTTATGTGAAATCCCTGGTGTTCCTGCTAGTCCCTCTGCTTTACTATTTAAAACTGACCACACTAAGCAGGAGAGTACACCATGGTCAGTTCTCTAGCTATGCTGGGAACGCAGGGTACTCAAATCATTAGACTTGTCCTGACATGCCCCCACTGCACAGCCATTCACTGGCAAGCTTAGTGTGCTGCTATTTCTCCTCCCCCCTGCACGTATGCAGCTGAGAACAGAGGGAATGTGATCATTTATAAAAAAGGGGAAAAAATGCATTTGGAATGTTTTTTATGACTATACAAAAATGGTTTGCCTTTCATTTCTATTTTAAACTAAATGGGTTGTTTTACAAGGTGATCGTTTACAATCAATATAAGTGCAGCACACTTACAAGTTATAATATTTATAGTCAGCCTGGGAAACCAGCAGAAAGGCAACCAGCAGCATGGACAGTCACAGATCCATCATACAGCAGTGGTGAAGGGTATAGCGCCAATGCAGGTCAGCTAGGTAGTTAGACCAGCTAACATCAATGGTCTACCTGTCTACCTGACCTGCCTTGGTGCTATACCCATCACCATTGTTGCATGGTTGGCTGCTATCTGTGACTGTCCGTGCTCCTAGTTACCTTTCTGCTAGTTTCCCAGGCTGACTGTAAAGACTTTAACTTGTAAATGTGCTGCATTCAATAAATGGTGTTTGGATGATTTTAATAACCCCAGCACCCTGTTTGTGTTTTCTGCTTACTATGATGTAATTTTAGACATGCAAGCCATAGTGACCAGTCATTTGTGTATTAGTGTCCATAGTCTCAGTCCTGCTAAGCTAGCAAGCAGAGTTTATTAATTTATTTAGGACAACATATTCCCTACCAAAAATGACTTATATTTAATAATTGGCCAAAATATTTAACATTGTTTCCTCTATAATTTGTCATATTTTATTGCAGCATTATACTTTTTTTTATAGAATAGTGGTGGCCAACTTACCTGGTATAGGGGGCCTCATGTATGGACCCCGACATCACCAAAGGGCAATGCATAATATTTAGTAAATGTAATGCTACATAAAGCTGTCAGAGAATGCAGATATGCAATAGGAGATGGTCAGAGACTGAAGTCATACTATGGGATTCGTTGATGACTGGGGACGTGATTCGAGAGACAGTCATAGACTGAAGACCTGTTAAGGAGATTGTTAGGAATTATGGTACAGCTGCTGTAAAAATGATTGCTTCCACAATTGTGCTTCCTACTGCCCTGTAAAAATTACCAATGCCGCATTTGGTATTTTGCCCCCCAAAATCCATTCTAAAAAATCAAAGGAAAAAAAACATAAAAAAAGGAAAAAGGAAGGTGTGTGAAAGAAATAAACCCAACTAATCTAACCAATCATTCAGTGTAAAAATGTTTTTGTAAGCAACTTAATTAAAGGAAACCCACACTGCTATCTGAAAGGGCCCTAAGGTCCACATGGCAAGTGACAAAAGACCATAATCTGGGTGCCAGGAATAAAGAACCTAATCATCTTTTTACAACTCACAAACACATACTCCATTGCTTGTAGTAACTAATACATCTTTGCTTCCTCTTCCAAGGTTACTTACATAACAGCAAGTCTTTTGTTTTGCTTTGCTAATAGCTTATTTCTTTCTAGAATAGTAGACGCAGGTCATTTGTGGCCCTCATCATTTTCTGAACCTTCTTCAAGCGAATCTTCATCACAGGAGCTCAATCACTATTTCATATTGCACTTTTTCCAAGTTATTTGAAAGCGTACTATTTAATTAAATGAAACCTATTTTCTTTTTCTTAGTGGTTGAGAAATCCATGCAGCTACCAGCGTTGGAACCAAAAATATTCGCAGGTAATTACACCAGACGCCCAGTCAGGAGACAAATGATCAGGCGCAGACGGATTCACCCAGACAAAGCTCATCTATATCAAAAGAGGACGTCTGTGAATTAATGATACCTTTTGATTTTTAAAGCACCAGACAACTATCACTTTAGGGTTCGACCTCTTGCACTTGTACGGGCATTGTTGGAACATCCCTAGACATTTTAGATCTTTGGTTTAGCCCAGATTAACATGCAGTTTATCATTCCAAAGCTAAAACAGTTAGGGGTTTATATATGAAAAATGTATTAACAAAAAAAAAGAAAACATTTAGAAACCTTGTTTCATCTTCAACTCAGTAAGGCAATTGGAATGTAAATACTAAACATGAAGAAATATTACTGTTAATATATTTGCATATATAAGACCCTTAGAGGAATATTGGGCTTAATTTACTAAGGGGGTGTAGACTGTTTATTTAGAAAATAATGTTTTCTGAGCTTAATTGTCTATTTTCCCTTGTACATAATTGGGTATTCAAAGTGAATACAAGTTTACCTTTTTTGCTGACATTCACTATGCAATGTGAATTTTAATAAATCAATCACATAGTCCTGACTAGGCTATAGGCATACGGCACTATAAAGGGAGGGGGGGGGGGGGGTTACAGCATTGGTATGTGAATTAAAACTGTTTCATAAGAAAACAAGAGAGTTGTAATTTAACATTCTTCACTTGGTAAAATAAGTTATCACTTATTTCACATGTGCTAAGTCTATTGAATGGACACTGTGAAGCTATGGTAATTCCTGGTGTTATAAAGCAGGTCTTAATAGTTTTTCTTTATTTTATTTTTTGGGTGGAATGAAATGATTTGTTACACACACTGTAATTAAGTACAATACATTGAAAAAGACCATGAAGCATTTGAGAAGTTTCTGCTCATTTTTTTAACACTGAAAAGGTTAACTGTAAACCAGTATTAATATAGTTAAGCTTACTGGGGGGTAATCGGGAATTGTTACTTCAAATTTGTTCTTCATCCCAAGAATGTATTCCCAAGTCATGGAAAATGTTTTAGCAAGCAAAGCACACATGTGAGTCCACAGCTTGTTCCTAAAATATTTCATTAAAATGATTCATGGATCTGTTTTTGCTTTTCATTTGTAATACAGTCCCAAACAGATGCAAACTTAATAAAAAAATAAACTAAAGCACATGTCAGTGTACACTACTTGGGACACATGAACTTTTGCATGAGGGAAAAGGTAATGACCAAGCCAGCATCGTGGTACAGGGAGCTTGATTCATATGGAGCGGGCCAAGTACATCAGATGACACGCATTGAGAAATAGTGCTAATACCCAGAAAAATCTCTTGTCCATTTTTCACTGTATTTGTTGTAGCTAAATGATATTTTTATGGCTATCACTAAAACTAAAAATGTAAAAACATTTGTTGAAACAGAATTTGATATTTTTATTTTTATTATTTCGTATCATTCATATATTATCTGTGTATATATATATATATATATATATATATATATATATATATATATATATATATACTTTTGATATAAACTATAAATTAGGACAAAAGGATCATGGAATATGCCAAAGACTTTGACCCTCTTTTTTACTGCCATTTACATCACCATATACAGAGTCTGAGCTACTGTGCACACTGTCATTAGTTTCAGCCAAAGACATGAAGACATGAAGGTCTCTATGGTTGGAGATTCACATAGCTTTAAGAATTCCTCTGGCAAGAGACAGCTGTAGAGTTGCCTAGTAGCTTTAATGTCGCTAAAGAGACCATAGGAAGAAGGGGGCAATAATTGCCCTGTTTATTTTGATAAAAGGGAAGTGGAAGCCTGTACTGGATCTGAAGTAGGC
Source organism: Lithobates sylvaticus (assembly GCA_028564925.1). Lineage (NCBI taxonomy): Eukaryota > Metazoa > Chordata > Amphibia > Anura > Ranidae > Lithobates > Lithobates sylvaticus. Next base: position 92,642,874 of record CM053031.1, on the reverse strand, counting down.
CTTAGTGAATTTGCGCTATGCCCAAAAATCATTTACTGCTGTTTAACAATATAACAGAAATAGCCATTTACCCAATCTTTTTTTCCCCAAAAGCCACTATCAAATTGTATTTATATAAATACAAATTAAATATGGTTTGAAAGATATGTGTCGGCTATTGGTGAATGATGGAAAATCCACCTAATACAAAAAGACCTGCATTAGCAAAATGTGCAATCCAAACAAATCTACTTTCACCATAGGAAAACCATTGATGGCTTAAATTTCTACTGAACTGCTTCCTTTGTCTTCATTTATTCATTCCTGGTTCCTAGTGGTTTTAAAAACTGCATTCTTCTGTGCTCCTAAATATTACATTACAATTACATTACAATATTACAATTATGAAATCCTGTAATACTATTATTATTATACAGGATTAAGGATTTATATATCTCCAACTGTTTGCACAGTGCTTTACAACATAGATAGTACAGTTAGAATACAATTCAATACCTGAGGGATCAGAGGGCCCTGTTCATTAGAGATTACAATCTAGAGTTTATTCTAAAATCTGTAGCACATCCAATCAAGTGCACACCTCCATAATTGCCCTGGGCAAGGGTTACCAACTCACTGGTAGTTATGGGATCCTCAAAGTCCAAATTTCAGCAAAGTAATGTGCACTGAGGTCTCTTCTGTAGTATATACCAATGTAGATTTAAAAGTCATTGAGTGGGGTTTATTTAAAAAGGCAAAGTGCAATATGCTTAGTACAAAAACCAATAGGTACCCAAATTATCTGTGACCAATTTGATTATGTTAAACTCATATCTGACTCAAGTTAGGGTTATTGTACTTTTCATACCATTGTACTCTGTACTGTTTGTACCAAGCAACACGCTCTTTAGTTACTATTTGTCAGAACAAGTTATTAGCAATGTAAAATGAACGGGAGTTTTAGTTAGAATTGTTACTTATTTATTTGATACATCTTAATCATTGTTTTGCCTTGTCTTAGTCTCCTGCATTGTATTATATGTTTCATACTATATATAAATATATACAGTATATATACTGTATATATTTTATAATTATTGTGTGTTTGTGTTTTCAAATACTGTATATGTATGTATATATATATATATAAAAAAATATATATATATATATATATATATTATATATACACAATATCTCACAGAAGTGAGTACACCCCTCACATTTCTGTAAATATTTTATTATATCTTTTCATGTGGCAAAACTGAAGAAACGACACCTTGCTACATTGTAAAGTACTGAGTGTACAGCTTGTATAATAGTATAAATTTGCTGTCTCATCAAAATAACTCAACACAGCCATTAATGTCTAATTGAAAATGTCCAAATCGGGCCCAAAGTGTCAATATTTTGTGTGGCCGCCAATATTTTCCAGCACTGCCTTAACCCCCTTGGGCATGGAGTTCACTAGAGATTTGCAGTTTGCCACTGGAGTCCTCTTCCACTCCTCCATGGTGACATCACAGAGCTGGTGGATGTTAGAGACCTTGCTCACCTCCACCTTTCGTTTGAGGATGCCCCACAGATGCTCAATAGGCTTTAGGTCTGGAGACATGCTCGACCAGTCCATCACCTTTACCCTCAGCTTCTTTAGCAAGGCAGTGGTCATCTTGGAGGTGTGTTTGGGGTCTTTATTATGTTGGAATACTGCCCTGCATCCCAGTCTCTGAAGGGAGGGGATCATGCTCTGCTTTAGTATGTAACAGTACATGTTGGCATTCATGGTTCTCTCAATGAACTGTAGCTCCCCAGTGCCAGCAGCACTCATGCAGCCCAAGACCATGACACTCCCACCACCATGCTTGACTGTAGGCAAGACACACTTGTCTTTGTACTCCTCACCTGGTTGCCGCCACACACGCTTGACACCATCTGAACCAAACAAGTTTATCTTGGTCTCATTAGACCACAAGACATGGTTCCAGTAATCCATGTCCTTAGTCTGCTTTTCTTCAGCAAACTGTTTGCTGGCTTTCTTGTGCATTATCTTTAGAAGAGGCTTCCTTCTGGGATTACAGCCATGCAGACCAATTTGATGCAGTGTGCGGCGTATGGTCTGAGCACTGACAGGCTGATTCCCCACCCCTTCAACCTCTGCAGCAATCTGGCAGCATGCATATGTCTATTTCCCCAAAACAACCTCTGGATATGACGCTGAGCACATGCACACAACTTCTTTGGTTGACCATGGTGAGGCCTGTTCTGAGTGGAACCTGTCCTGTTAAACCGCTGTATGGTCTTGACCACTGTGCTGCAGCTCAGTTTCAGGGTCTTGGCAATCTTCTTATAGTCTGGGCCATATTTATTCAGAGCAACAATTTTTTTTCAGATCCTCAGAGAGTTCTTTGCCATGAGGTGCCATGTTGAACATTTTCACTTGGAGGTGTACTCTCACTTTTGTTACTAGCAGTTTAGACATTAATTGCTGTGTGCTGAGTTAGTTTGAGGGGACAGCAAATGTACACTGTTATACAAGCTGTACACTCACTACTTTACATTGTAGCAAAGTGTAACTTCTTCAGTGTTGTCACATGAAAAGATATAATAAAATATTTACAAAAATGTGAGGTGTGTACTCACTTGAGACTTGTGAGATACTGTATATATTTATATATGAGTGTATTTTATTGTTGTCATTGACCGTTATGTATGATGTTTTGTTGTTTTTGGTTAAGGCATTGTTCTCCACCTTCATTAATTAATCATTGTCTTGTGTTGTCTTTTTCTCCTGCATTGTATTATACGTTTCATCCTATATATAAATATATACAGTATCTATACAGTATATATTTTAGAATTATTGTGTGTGTCTTCAAATACTATATATATATATATATATATATATATATATATATATATATAGAAGTGTCTCTTTGCTTCTGGTTTTGCCATTGTTTTCTTCATCATATGTGCTTGTGCTTCTCTGGTTGTGCTTTAGCTTTGTTATAGGGGATTTTGTTTCCCTGATTCTAGTTTTGTGTTCCAGTCCTGCTTTGTCATATGTGCCTTTTAGTTTGCTGTATCTGTTTGTTACTAGTCTAATATAATTGGTGCCAGCCTGAGTAAAAATCTGATAGCTTAGATGTTTTTTCCAGAACAGCTATTGTAGCAGCCTAATTTGATGCTACCTCAAATAGTGCTAACACTTTACAGAGTGCACGGAACCTGCATGGGTCACATTACCTTCTGCTCTCTGAAGGAGATCACAATTTAAAGCTGAAGTTTAGCCATTAAAAAAAAAAAAAAACATTCTTTACAGCTTCAGCGAGCTAACATACCTGTAATGATGAATGTCCCCTGTCATGCAGGTAGAAGTATCTTGTAGAAATCTTCTCTGCATGGATACCCCATCCTCTTCTTGTCTCTTAACTTCCAGTGCTATAGGAGTCAATAGATTTGGGTCTTCTGTGAAGCTGTTGAGGACCCAATACTTCCACCCTCCTACACCATTAAGAAATATTTTATAATTACTTTTCCTGCCTGTAATATGATCTGTGAATGGAGGAGTGGATCTTGTGACTCTCCCCCATTCACAAATCATGTTACAGGCAGTAAAAGCAATAAAATAACTTTTCTCTGTGGAGGAGGAGAGAGAAGGGGACATGTCCTCATCATCAGTACCTTTTTCACAGCAGCTTCAAGCAGACCTGAAATTATTAACTCTGGCAGCGTTGGAAGTTAAGCGACAGAAAGAAGACAGGACATCCCTTCAAAGAAGATTTCTACAGGTTCCAGTTGACTGCATGACATGGGGCAATGTTCATTAGAAATTCTCTAACAGATACTATCCCAAGTGGTGAGTTACCTCACTAAAGCTATACTTCCACTTTTGATAGTCATACCATGATTACATGCATGGGGAAAAAATAGGAAAGAACCAATGAACCTACCAATATGTTTTGGATTATTAGAATATACTTGAACAATCAACCCGTCCAGACACAGGGAGAACCTTCTAACTGTATACAGATAGTATCCCAGGTGGTATTGCCACTTAGGAATGAAACGTGCAAAGCACAGTACTAACCACAGTCATGTTGTGCTCTTGATTGCCAGTATTGAGTCGACGTGACATTAACTTCAATACATATGCAATTTAGCTTTATGAAGCTTAACAAATATTGATGACTTTTATAAATTTTGCATATTATAAGTACTAGGGCCTCTTTCAGTTCCAGCCTGGAACCCCTTTGGTGCAACTTTAGCATGTAGTTTTACTGATTAATAATTTTATAAGCATAAAACTGTAACAGTCCAGTAAAAATCTCTGTGCAACTCTGCTCATAAGAAAGTGCCAGTATTAAGGGATGTACAGTATTTTCTGCTTCCTTTGCATGCTTCGGCATATCCTTGCTGTATTGCTATTGGTAGTACTGTAGCCCTTCTTAGAATACAGTACTGTAGTCTGGCAAAGTTATTTTAAATGGCTTTCCACAATATTTTTTTATGGACCTTTAACCCTCTGGCCCCTTAATACACCATTAATACATGTTTTCACTTATTAACCATAAAAATACACCTTTCTGTATCATATGTTCTGCCAAAATCCTTCAAGGAACTGAACATCTTTTGCAGGCACCCACTGTTCAAGATAGGTTCTGTTAAATGCATGCTAGCCACTAGCCACCTCTATTTAAAAAAAAAAAAAATCTATGTTATGAATAAATAATTCACAGAAACATATAAATATGGAACCTTGTTATGAGGCATTTTTCATATGGATCATTTTTCTGTCCTGGATGGTGTACAGAGATGCATAAATGGAAATGCATACCAATTGTACTTTGTACAAGATAACACGCAGTAGATTATAGAAGAGAAAGTAAGGCCTGCTTAATTTTTGGTCCGTCGTGTGTTCCATCATGTAACAAGTATCTCTGGAGTTTATTTACATAAACCGGAGGACAGAAAACAGAACAAAAGCAGAGCTTTTCCTGCATTTGAAACCTTACAGTTGCTCCATTTCTGTTCTTGTTTTGTAAGTCAGATCAGTTGCCTCTTTACCATTTGGAAAATTGGCGAGACTCAGTAGGAAAAGATATCACAAATACATAATAAGAAAACTGGGGTCCAGAAGAAAAAGAAAATGGGGATACTAGTCCCCTATAAATACCACAAGTGCACTTATTTACCACTTGGGGTCCTAAAGTGCAGTGCCCATTACCCAACAATGCTAGAGTAAAAAAATTCAGAGACTAAAAATTATCTCAAAACAGTAGTTACCTTCTAGGGACCAAGAGGTTTTATTTGAAACAGTTTATTGATAATAGTACAGAAATGTATGTATCATACTCTAGAGATTGATACAATAATCTTGTACTAGTTTCAATAAACTGTTTCAAATTAAACCACTTGGTCTCTAGAAAGTAACTACTGTTTTGAAACCTTTTTAGTATCTGAATTTTTTACCCCGAAAAGATTCAGATTTATTTTCTGGTTATGTTTATCCAAGTCTACTTCCTTTTGGCTGCAGGCACAGTAAAAACATCATAAAACATGTTTATTACCCAACCCAATCCATAAACTCTAGAAAATACATTTCAGAAAGTGATGGTTTGAAATTATAAACAGCCTATTTTTAATGGGAAAAGCTTAATATCTAAAACATTGCTTGATAATAAATAAATATATACATCAATACATTATTGTGAACAGTTCAATTTAGCAATTATTATAGTCATGCACATCATGCTGCAGTAAAAGTATAGCCAAACCTTAATAAGAAAACCTTTTTCCTTTAGAGGGGAAGGTTTGGAACCCTTGTCAGTTATTTCTTGCTGTTTCCCAATTGGCATGATTTGCCTACACTTCCTGTCCCAGAGGTGGGAAGTCTATTTGGTGGAGAAGCAGACAGCAAAAATGCATAAAATTATGGGTCAAAAAAGCCAATCTCAATCAGGATTGTGTGGTACCCTAGGATTCCTCAAGAGTTTGCAAGGGGTTCCCTGAGCTGTGCCTGACAGACACCCCCACCCCATCTGATGGTGCCTAGTTTGGGAGCCAATTCCACTTGGTACAGGCAACAGCATTATGCCAATTAGCTTTTTAAATATCTTTAGTGGGGACATTCTGATCATCACTGTAAGAAGGTCATTGTTCCCACTTGCCTCCAATGTAGGGGCATTCTTCCCACTGACTCCTGGTGAAGTGGTTTTAGCAGAGGTTCCCTGAGGTTTAAAAATTATTTCAAGGGTCATTCTGTTATAAAAAAGGTTGAGAGAGGATGGGTTAGATCTCCTCAACTGAACTCAAAGCATTGAATAACGTTCCACTAGAGTCACACACGGCAATCACAGCTAACAACAATTTTATTTTTTTCCACTTCAAGGAAATTCTTAGGCTACATTTGGGCTTGTGTAAAAATAATTTGTGCTTAAACTGCAGAATAAAAAGCCAAACAGCTGCTTCCCTATCTTACAACAACGTTATGAACAACTAATATTACTACATAAACATATACAACAACACTACACACAGGATAGTGTTTAAATGCCTAAAGGAATATTTTAAAGAGAAATTACAGTATGTGAAGTTTTTAAAATGCGATTAGCTTAATGTAAATCTTATCGACGCATCCTATTATTTGATCATGGAGGCTAAAACTATGCAGGCTGTGTATCCTGCTTATTAGTGCTGCACAATACTTGTGCCTTCTTGCTCGTTCAAAGTACCGTATGTCCACCTGTCTTATCTGACTACGGTAATTAAAAACAATGCACTGTGAGTGAAAACTTATCTTAGCAGTTGTTGACCAATATGTGATTGGAGTGAAATAGAGCTAGAGGGTTAATCTAAAAATATGCATATCTAATACAATATTGAGAATATAGTAAAGAAATCCTATAGAAGTGTAAAAAATATTATAAGATAAACTATAATTAATCAAATTATGAGTTCCTGAAAATAGGCAATAGTTTCCCTTAAAAGCAATTTGGAAATTTAAAGTAGAACTATAGGCAAAAAAAAATTACACTGTGGATAGATTAAGGCAGGGTAATAATCCCTGTAAGTTTTTTTTTCCGCCACCAGTGGCCCACTGCAGAGATTACTCTTAATTTCCTTTCCCATAGCCAAACAGGAAGTGAGAGGAAATCCCTGCAAATTAAGGGACGTCCTTGGTCACTAGAACTAGTGTCCCATTGCAACATTTCCCCTCTATTACTTCTCTGGGGATAACCCAAAATGTGGGATTTTCTTTTACTGTCACTTTCAATGATAATGGTAAACAGGACTAATAGCGATGGTGAACCTACTTAACGGGGGCACAGACAACAATAAGAACTGACAGGGGTTCTAATCTCTCTCCACTCTATCCACACAAAAAAAAAGTTTTGCCATTAGTTATACGTTACGTTTGGATTGTAGGCATATTGGATGTCTTGATCAAAGGAGTCTTGTTATTTTTAGTAGTCCAAAGTCTTGGAGATCCTACCAGAAATTCAGTGCTATCCTGCACCTGTGCAATCTGCAGTCTTATTCCAAGCACTGTTATCATCCCTGCCTCATTCAGCTCTGTGGACTACAGAAAACCTCCCTCTATGGTATGGAAATGAGAAGAGGGAAGATGTTCTGTAGTCCTGTCATAGGGTGACAATGCTGCTCCACCATAGGTACAGTACAGTGAGTGAGTTTTGTCATAATTGAACAAAAAGATAAAAGAAAACTGCAGTCACCAAATCTAGGCCCCAGTAAGCTGTCTATATGAGGTTTTTGTCCTTAGATGTAGACTCACTTAAATGCCACTATTATAAGTATTGAATACATGTGGAGAAAATGAAAGCATTTGCCATATACCATTACATTTCTCCTGCCATCTTTTTTTATTTTTAAAAGCTGCTAATAAGGCGTACATAAGCCTCCAGCTATAAATACACAACAGATGCAAGCCTTCTATTGTTTTACCCAGAATTCCATAATGAAGGCTTTAGGATCTAATTTAATCTTTTGTAGGGTTCTTAAGTACAAGGCTGAATGACTACAGATTTCCAGATTATTACACATCTGTGTCAGATTAAACCTATACATATGGTTTATTACGCATAAAGATGGCTGCGCCACAATTCATTTGAGTTTACCCAGAATTCCCTGTGGGAGTGGCTGCAATAGCTATTTCCTATTTAGGGCTTTGGATACACATGAAGGATGCTAAGATAACAGGCAGAGGCCTATAAATTCAACGCAGATTAAAAAAAAAAAAAAGAAACGGAGCAACCAATCAGCGTGGGAAACTCACCAAATGGGGCTGATGTCATTTCAGCCCGATCTAAGTACATATGGTTTTAATTTCAATTTGATATATGGCCAGCTACAATTTGACATTTAGTGGATCGTGTCCAATACACATGCATTTGCAGCTTATCAAGATATCTCAAGTGGTGCGTGAGAAACCTGCCTTTTTTAAAGCCTACACATGTGGCGTAATAAAGAATAGAGAGGGGGGGGGGATTTTAAAGTGGAGTACATTCTATTTGAAGTTCTAAAAGCACTAACTCACTTGAAGTGTATGTTTGGATCAAAAAAAAAGTGCAGTGCTTTTTAAACAATGCTTTTATATTTTACATTCATGCAAGTGTACGGGAACTTTCTGGTCACCCTGACGGTCTCCTATGCCCTCTGCATCTTCAACCTCTTATCTGTCAATGCTATCCATGGGTTCAAGCCTGTGGTAGTGATGGCAGACATGTGCATTTCATTTCTCATAAGAAAGAGTAGAACACCATGAAAAAGAACAGTAAAACTTCAGTTCCGTAATCAGTCTCTAGCATCAGTGGATGACATGCCCATACTCCAGCCCTCCCTGTACTGTTTGACAGCAACTCCTGTATGGGACTCGCTGTCTCCTACTATCCTCAGAAGCTGCTGATTGTGAAACGCAGCGAGTTGACTGCTTTACAAAAGCAATGTAAAAATGTATTTAGCAACTTTGCAATATCATTGCATTACAGGAATTGAATTTAAACCATTTAATAGATTAAATGAATGTGTTGTGCTAAAAAGATGGCTTCACTTATAAATGATATAAATAATATCTTATAATAGCTGAATCCAGAATCAGGGTACTTAAAACTGGAAAGCCTTCTATGTTGTAACAAATTTTTTTTTTTCAAGATGTATTTTAGTTTTATGTACGTCATTCCCTGAACCTTATTCCAAAGGTGCATAGTAGATGGACTCGTTTTTCAGTTTTTTGGAATTAACTTTACCATAAAAAGCAGTCAGGATTACCATCTGTTATAATCTGAATCTCCACTGTTAAAGTGGAGTTCTGTTTAAAAAAATAAAAGTCAGCAGCTACAAATACTGCAGCTGCTGACTTTTAATAATCAGACACTTAACTGTCCTAGGGTTCAGCGATTCGGGGAACAAAGCCCCACTCGACTCACCCTCCTCTCTGCGGCACAGGCATTGTAACTGTGGGCGCCTGGCTGTGGCTTCACACTGCACACGCGCGAGCTGTGTCCCAGATGATTGCCGAGAGGGAGGGGGGAGAAGTGATCACCCTTCTGGTGCTGCGGTGTGCCAGGAGGAAGTGGGAGCTGGGACCCTTTAAAAAGAGGGTACCGGCTCCCCCCCCCAAAAAAAAAATGACATGCCAAATATGGCATGTCAGGGGTTCAACTCCCTTAAAGCGGAAGTTCCATTCTTGGTTGGAACTCTGATTTAAATTGCTATAATAGTACCGCCATATTCCTCAGGGATGGAATGTGTGTTGTTATTCACTTGTAAAACTGATGTCACCAGCACACTAAGTATCTCTAGAGTAGGTCCAGAGCTTTAATCAGTGATCACATTGTTACAGCAGATTGAAAACTTTCAGAGCCGCGCAGGACAACTTCATCAGGCATGTGACATTGGTCACATGCCTGATGAAGGGGCAGGGCCGGGACAAGGAGTGGACAGGAGAGGTAGCTGCCCTAGGCACTGTGGTATCATGTGGGGCGAGGGCACCACAAACAGATTGGGGGAGGCAAATTTGGGGGAGGGTGGTGGGGGTAAGAATTGTTCTAGGAGGGGGAATTTGGGTAGGTGTGCTAGGAGCGGTGATTTGGGGGATATGTGTTGGAAGGGGGGATGGGTGAAGAGGATTTGTGCTAGGAGGGGGGATTTGGGGGGTTTGTGCTAGAAACTGTAATATGATAGGGAGGGGGGATTTGTCCTAAGATCAGAATTTTTTTATGGGCAAGGGATTTATAAAGGGATGATTGGGGGTATTTGTGCCAGGGGGAGGGGATTTGGAATGGGGGGAGAGGTTTTGTGCTCGGAGGGGAAATTTGAGGGGTGGAGGATTTGTGCTGGGAGGGGAAGTTTTTTTTTTTGGGGAGGGGGGGTTTGCTGAGGGCATATGGGGAGAGAGAGAGGATTTGAGCTGGGGGTGGGGCAAAGATTTGTGCCAGGAAAGGATATTTCAGCAGGGGTGTGAATTTGTACTGGGAGGAAGGGGGGATTTATGCTTAGGGGGAGCATTCAGCTAAGTGCTTAATTTTTTGGGGGGGGGGTTTGCTGACACATAATCATACATCTTAGGGGGGTGCTATTTTGGCATGTTCGCCCTGGCCTCTAGAGGACCTTGTACTGGCACTGTGAAGGGGCCCTACATGGCTCCGAAATGTTGCAATCTGCTGTAACAGTGTGATCACTGATTAGAGCTCAGGACCTACTCTGGAGATCCTTGGTGTGCGGATGACATACATTTTCCTTGACAGGGTTCCAGTCGTTGGTCGCTACAGCACCCGTATATATGCACAGCCATTTCTAGAGGAATGTGTGCATTGGGATTAATACATTGGAAGTTATTCACTTGTATTCTCTTTCTGTCAAAGTATAAAACACTTGTCATAATTAAAGCAAGATCATTCATTTTACTGTAAATAGAACCAGACAGGAATTGGTATTTGTAATTTATTGAATCTCTACAAATTGTTATAAGAGCACATCCTTGTTCACCAGAGATAGTTTGAATGCTGTTATTCACTTGTATTCTCTTCCTGCCAGAGCAAAATATGTAATTCACCATAAAAGTAAGAAAATACACTTTGAATAGAACCACTCTACTTTAAGTGTCATTTGTAATAATCTGAATCTCCACTCTTAGGGCCTATGTCGACGGGCTTTTGTTTGTGGCAAGTGAGTTTTCCATTCCCATACAAATCTATTGTAATGCAAAACCCACTTGAAGCAGGTCAGATGCAAGTCAAACGAAGGTCATGTATGATCTCACAAACATCTCAAACTGCTGTCAAACTGATGCCAATGACCCAAAATTCATTAAATAGGCCTTTACATTTTTATAGCAGGGCAGCAGTATTTCTCAGGTAGTGTATGCAAGCTATTATTTAATTCTATTATCTTCCTGCCAGAGAAAACATTGTAATAAAAAAAAAAAAGAAGGATATTCACTTTACAATAAACAGAACGAATCAAATTAACATTTGTAAAAATTTGTAAAAATCTGAATCTCCACTAGTAAATCCTTTTATTTTGTTTATTGGTTTATTCCTCCTGGAATTCTCTTTCCACCAGAGAACAAAATGTCAGCCCATGGAGGCTGTTCTGTCTTGAGCTCTGGGATGGTAAAGAACAATCTCACCAAGCAGGCTGCAGGAGGAGGGCCAAACAGTCATTTCACAAAGCCAATTATTTTGTTGTCATGTATTACAATTGTTATACATTTTTATATGAAAGTAGTTTTAAAGCGGTTCTGCACTCATTTCATTTAGTAAATCTCTTTGCCTTCCAAATCAGGCAAAGAGTACTAAATGAAATGTTTTTTTTTTTTTTTTTTTTTACTTACCTTGTAATTGAAGACTTCCGGTCTTCTCCCTCTGCGGCGGCGGGCGGGGTCTTGCGTCGATCGTCGTCACGCCGCACTGTCTCCTGGGATCTGGTGTCATTGATCCCAGGAGCCAGTGCGGGCATCTTCCGAAATCTCGCGAGATTTCGGCCACATCTTCCGAAATCTCCCGAGATTTCGGCCGCATCTGCCGAAATCTCGTGAGATCTCGGCAGATGAGCCGTTACTGCGCACGCGCGAGTAACGGCAGTGCATGCTGGGCCATCTAAAGTCCCTGTGGGTGTTTCACATGCCCACAGGCAAGATGGCCCCCAGCACTAAAGAAGAAGACGAGGAACTTCATCGGACGAAAACCGGCGGCGATCGAGATGGAAGATGGAACAGGTGAGTCCCCTAATAAAGGTAAGCACACTTTATATTACATCCTAAAAAAAAAATTTTTTTTTCAGAGTGCAGAACCGCTTTAAAGTGGTTGTAAAGGCAGGCTTTTTACCTTACTGCATTCTGCCCCCCTAAATACATACCTGAGCTCAATCACCATCTAGCGATGTGCATTGGGAACCGAGGCTCTCTGGGCTCTCTCGGCTCTCTCGTTCTCATTGGCTGAGATACAGCAGCAAGCCATTGGCTCCCTCCTGTTATAAGCTCTGAGCTTAGGCAGAAGATAGGAAAGTGCTGCAGATTGGCACTTCTGCCCTGACAGGGAGAAAATACAATTAAACAATTAAAAATTCAAGTTTCAAGGTTATTATTACATGGTGACTGTTTCCCTTTAACTTTTGATCTTTTCATTTGCACCAACATGCAGCTGACTAGCATTAATTAGATATGTTAGTATCATTTTCAAGGATCTAAAAGTCACTATGGGAAATTGATTTCCCTGTGATTCATGCAGTAACATTAACCACATAGTTTGGACCAGTTACAGAAATAAAAAGTTTCCAGAAAGGATAAAAAGAGCATACAAAGTATCTTTAAACGTTGAGCAGGATGATATTCACAACCAGACCTGCAAAAGACTAGATTTGCCATGTAAAATAATGATTGTGTGGATTACATGTGTATCTTCTAAAATCATTTGTTTCTTCTTACTAAATTTTTGTTTCTTTTACCCAGTGGGCTCTGAGGTATGTAAGCTGCAGAAGGAGGAAGGCACCTGCAGGGAGTTTATCTTACAATGGTACTATGATACAGAAACCAAGACCTGCGCCCGATTCTGGTACGGTGGCTGCGGAGGAAATGAGAACAGGTTCAGCACACAGAAAGAATGTGAAAAGATTTGTATTACAGGTGAGCAATTAACAGAATCATGCAGGACATTTTTAGGTGGAAGCAGATATAGTCAATGTAAATGTTAAATATATTTAGTTATAATATAAAAAAAGTTATGGGGCTAATTTCTACTGCTTAGAAGAAGAAGAGTACAGAAAGAGAGAGAGACTGAAGTGTGCTCTCAGAGTGTAGAATTCAGGGAAAAGACATATTTGAATTGTAACTTGGGCATATAAAGTGTAACTAAAGGCAAAACTTTTTTTTAGTTCTGGATAGAGTAGAGTAGAGTTTAGGACATCTGTTAAATTTTTATTGTTATCTCTGCTTCCGTTCCCCGTAGAGGGAAAATAGAAACAGAAACACTAGTTCTAATGACCTGGAGGGCCCCAATGGGTTCCCCTAATTCCCAGGGATTTCCTCTCACTTCCTATTTTGGCTAAGGGACAGAAAGTGAAAGTACATCTCCCCAATGGGACCAAGATGAAAAAAAAAATGATAGAGGTTATAACCCTTCTTAACTCTATCCAAAAGAAAAAAAGTTTTGCCTACAGTTCTACTTTAATATTTAGCTTGTGTTCGTCACCATATGGGCATAGAAGGAAACATCAGAGAATATTGAAACACCAAGACATTGAAATACAAGAATTTGCTCAAACAAGGAACTTAAATGTATATATTTTATATCTACAGGAAAGCATGTAATGATATCTTATGTTTTATGAGCTGAAGTAATTTAAAATTGCACTTAGAATTCTGGATTATATAACATAATAGAAATCCAATTTATTAAGCCTGGTTTTAAAGTTTAGTTAATTTTTCTTTTTTTTAAATTAGCACAGGGGTCAATGTAACGTGTCCCTTGTGCGCCTGGCTTCCGTTGAAATCTCCTATCCTCTGATCCCATCCTACCCCACCACCATAATCTCCTGGTGCCATAGAGGTTTCTTAGAGGAAACTAAACATGTCAAGAGCACTGACTATGATCGCACTTTCCTCCCACCTCCTCTATTCATAGAAGCTGTACTATGGCTTCCATCAACATAAAATGATCTATGAATGGAGGATGGGAGGAGGAATGAAAAGGCTGCCTCCTCCACTGATTGATCTTTCCATTCAGTCCAATAGCTTTTCATTCAATCCAATAGTAAAAATTTAATCCCTGTTAAGTTTTTTGCCACCTGTGTCTCACTGGGGAAATTTCCCTTCACTTCATGTCCTCAACACACAACAGGCAAAATCTCTCCTAAGTAAGGCAGATTCCCTCATAAGCACTTAACACCAGAACAGACACCAGCACAGCCAGGCACACCGAATCTTCACAGGCACACTTGAGTCAGAGAACAGTCTTTTTTTTATTGAGGGTAATAACAGGGATGGGAGGTTATGGGATGCCCATTTGACTTCAACAATAACTTTAGGGACAACTCTTCCTACATACAGTCTCTATATACAGCACCTCTTCTTCCTCCAGCACACACTTGCTTGCAGCACCTAGCCAGAACACTGTGAATACCTGACAGTCACTCAGTCAGATGAAGCAATGGCCCATTACAGGCAGGAATCCAAGGCCCTTTAGATGTGTAGCAGAATTTCAGTGTCCAGCTTGCATCACTCATGTGGCTGTTTATCCCAGCACCACCTCTTCAGGCACTGCCAGTTCACCTGGCTGCACCTGTCCCTTTCACTAGCTCTCCAGGCTAACTTCTCCCCACAGTCCTCCAGACTGACACTCGCCAGCCCACCCAGCTGACTCTCAGGAGATCTCCCAGACGTGCTGACCTGCTCCCGCTGTCCTCTCTCCTTGCTCCCGTGCCTCCAGGAAGGGTTTTCTCCATGTGTTTTGGTCGGAATCTACCAGCACCCAAGCCCCATGTCTGAGGTCACCCAACCAGACTAGGGGGCACCCTCAAGGGCCACTTACAGCCTCCTCAGCACTCCATCTCCATCGACTGCGCCACCCCGTCATGACTCATTATTATTCAGGATTTATATAGCGCCAACCATTTGCGCAGCGCTTTACAACATGAGGGCAGACAGTACAGTTGCAATACACTTTGATACAAGAGGAATTAGAGGGCCCTGCTTGTTAGAGCTTACAATCTAGGAGGGAGGGTCAAGTGATACAAAAATGAAATAACTGTGGAGGATGATCTGATGGAAAAACGAAAAGTACAGTTTTGAGGTGTGGGCAGTTGTTAGGTGTGGACTCATGCCTATTTATGAGATGGCCAGCCCTTTACTGGGGATTGGCTGAGGCCCTCCTAACCTCCACCTACTATGTCTAGAACATTCCCCAATGTCCCAAAGCTGCTAGGATGAGTCAACCCGCCCTGAGTCACTAAACACTGACCCAGATTACACAGCTCAGTCTTAGCCATGAGCTAACTATGTTTTGCCTGTCCTAACAGACCTACACTAACAAACCTAAACTAACTTTCTAGAGGGTGCTATATGAAGATTTCTCCTTACCTCATGTTGCATTACATTTAGTCACCATGACAAATGCAAATGGTGAATCACCCCAGTGGTGACACAGACAGCAATAAAAACCTGACAGGGATTTTGACCCTTCCTTACTCAATCAAAAACAAAAAAAGAACTCTGCTTTAGATACACTTTTAATTGTATATATTTAGCTAGCGCCAATAACAGTTCAAAACGCTCCCTTTATTTTTTATTGCTGAACTTTCTACAAATAAATTTACTTTATTTCCCATATTTCATCCACAGCACCTCTGAATCCCGGAGTAGTCTCAGCAATTGGAACATAATGGAGCCCAACTCTTACCACTCAAGTGGAGACAACCCAAGATGCACTGCCCTTCCTCTCACCCTGCCCCCTTGCTAGCCTGCCCCTCCACAAGTGGGAGGGAGACTTACAAGGTTAATCAATATGGTGCTATTTCTTCTGTGGACTTGCTGCAGGTTGTGCCAAGACAAGCCTTAACCCTTTCATTGCTGTAGCAATCCCAAGTGACACAAAGCCCCACAATTATGGCCTGGAGGCCAATTCTGTTCCTTTCACTACAGTTCTAAAAGGGTTTCTTGGCACTTTGGACTTACATACATTAAAAGCTGGTGCTCGCCAGGTTATGTTTTTAGTGTCAGAGGTCCCAGCACTAGAGTCTACCACAGAGGGATACTGACCCTCTCAGTAACACCTGCTTCATCCCAGTCCTCCCTTCTTATATTTCCACTATCCAGTAGACTTGTAATCCCTTATCTGCTGTAGAGCTTTTCACTACATCCAGCACCTCTGACAACTAACTGTGAGTCCATGTATGCAACAGTTACCAATACAGCTATGATGATGCGAAGCCCCACATTCCATTTTCAACGGGGGGACTGCAGGTACTTGTGTCATGATTTCTTGAGCAGCAGGTCCCTCGGGAAGTGACAGATACTAACCCTTTTCTCCGCTATCAGGAGCCTGTAAAGTATTGCAAAGCAGTGTTTTCCAGGCCCCTCTGGCTGCACATGGGTTAAAAGCTTTAGGTTTTACCACTTAAGCTGCAATTATTGCAGTCTGAGCAGAAGAATACAATATTTTTTGGATCTTATTGTTATTTGTGTTTATAAACTTTGGGGTTGGGAAATTTTGGTATAAATTTGGGAGCGGGGCTATTCTTGTCTTTGGTATGTTTTTATTTTTTTAAAGAAGGGAGAGAATACAAAGATTGTCTAATAAAGAATGAAGAGGTGTTTAACACTTTGTGTCATTATTTCTTGTTAAAAAGTGATGGTGCTTTTACCTTTTTGATGGCGTGTAATTCCTCAGAGATTCCAATGATTTTCTCCTTTTTCTCCTCTATAGTAGAGGAAGTTTCTAAAGCTACTAGTATCTGCTACCTAAGATCCCCATGCAATTATATACCGTGGGCCAGTTCACACCACGCATTTTTGATGCATTTTTGATACATTCCAGTGCATTTTTGATGCGTTTTACTGTGTTCCATTACAGTCCAGTGCAGGAAAAATGCAGCATGTTCTACTTTTTTTCTGGAACTGAAAAGTCCTGGAACTGACTGCACTGGTGTAAACTATGCCATTGGAAACCATATAACCTACTTTACATGCGTTTTTGATGCAGAACAAAAATGCACTGGACTGCATGTGGTGTGAACTGGCCCTGTAAGATTTAATCCCCAAATGAAAATGTTAGTTATAACAATTCTTGAGGTACATAGGTTTTTTACTTTCCATGGGGATTTTCTCCAGAGCTTAGTGAATGTGGTGAAATTTCACATGGTAAAGCATACACAATCACACGCAAGGGGGAAAAAAAAACAAAAAAATGCATTTTTGCTTGCACATAATTGGATGATGAAAGCCAGCAGCACTTTACCACATTCACTAAGCACTGGGGAAAATGTATTTGCAATGTGCAACATCTCTTGCAAAATAAACACACCAGTTGCCTTTAGTAAATTAATCCCGTGGAGTAATAAAAACTGGTAGGCAAGCTTCAGACAATGTTCCCTGGGAATTGTATGCAAATAACCATGCCTAAAAGGAAAAGGGATTGATGGTAAATGCTGCATTAGCATGACAAGCCTTTACAGTGACATATAATACTTGCAGCAGTTTTCATTGACCATTCAATAACCAAATCCTGGAGCTTTGTGAGCAGGCAAAATGTGGGCACATCATTGCAATGACAGAGCTTGCCTTTCCACCACACATTCCTTTTGGATAGTTAGGCATCTCATCAAAGTGATCAGCCAGCAGGAATGTATGGTGAAAAGATGCAGGCAAGCCCTGACACTACTGGGAAGTGTTGGAGCTTTGCTGATCAGAACGTCCCAGGATTCAGGTGTAGAAGGAGAATCTAGATCTGCCACAGGTATGTCCATACAGCTCTTGGTGCCTACACTTTCTTACTGCTAACAACTTTATTTTTTAATAAATTAACATGGTCACTTTATTTTATTTATTTATCTACTACAGGTACTTATATAGCCCTGTCAATTTACACAGCACTTTACACATATATTGTACATTAACGTCATTCATTTCTTATACACTCTATATTTAAAGGCCAGTTCATCCAAAAGTGAAATTTTAGTTATAGATGTAGCCTCCTAGGCTGCATTTATAATACACCTTTCAAATATATGTATAATATTTCTAAAAATAAATTCAGGGTTAAAAAATCTGGTAGGTTGTATTCTGTGGGCTGTTGTTTGGAGTTGAATCCAATGTCCATGCACATTTACAACACTCTCCAATTCATTCAACAAAGTTGCTAATACTTATGTGAATGTAACCCTGTGGAACAAAACCAGAGTCTGGGTTGTTAAAGGCTGATAATATGCAAGTGGAGGTATATATACCCCCCCTACCCATTTTTATACTTCAGCAGCCAATGTGACTTTCACTAAACATTTATTGGTGATAATTGTTAAATCAACAACTGTCATGTAAAACACATGCACCAGAAAGATTTACCTGCAGCGAATGTTTGGTGACTGTCAATTTCACTGCTTTATAAAAAGGCTACATTCCAATAGCCGAATATGTGCATCTAGGGGCAAGTTACATTCCAATACTGACCCTGGATGCAGCCAATGTGTGCTCAGGGTCAGCATTTCTATAGAGCTTAGGTGGTTGTATCCTCTGCTTTGTGATTTTTACCTACAGGTAAGCCTATAATAAGGCTTACCTGTATGTAAAATGAATATCTTCTAAACCTGCACGGTTTAGGAGATATTCACCCTGCATGCAGCCGCTGACACCAGCGGCGCATGCGCTCTGAAGGTCTGGTGGATCGTGCTGGAAATTCAGAGGTGCTTGCCGGAACCGAGGACTCCAGCACATGCGCGGGAGTGATGTCATTGCGGCTCCGGCCACTCACAGCGCTGGAGCCGCAAACCCAGAAGAAATGCAGATGGAACATGTCAGCTCCCTCAGCATTGACCGGGAGGCAGTTTGGGCGATTCGTTCTAAGGTAAGCCAGCTCTGAATGTAGAAAACTAGCCTCACATATTCAGCTGTCTGAATGTAATCCAAGAATACTGGCATTTAAGGATGGGTTTGATGTTCAAGTTGAACGTAGTTGAACGCAGTGCATTGACAGCTGCTGATTGGTCAAAGCATGCACCTGACCTGCATGCTTTGCCCAATCACAGCACGATGTGCTGTGAGAGCCATGATTTGGCCAATCATGGCTCAGGGGCTATGTCATGTACCTGGTAGGAGACTGAGATGACGAGGTCGGCCTCTCTTGTTGCTCCAGCCCAGGCCCCACTGAGTGTGGAACAGATGGTGCCAAGGGGCAGGAGGAACACGAGTGCCTGTAAGTGTAGATTGCTGAGCTTGTGGCAGGAGTCGTAGACTTGGTAATTCAGGCAGAACATCAGGTCAGGAACTAGGATGATGCTGGGTAGATCAGCCGAGGTTAAAGGGGAACTCCACCAAGCTTGCAGATTCAGGATATGTGGCTTTCTGGGACTTCCTGTAGTCTGGAGACAGAAGCACGCTGGGTCCAATGGAGTCGAGATGAGGGTCAGCCAGCACAGGCACTCAGAAGTAGCGTGGAGCCAGGCAGGAAAAAGAAGCGTGGTCAATAGGATAGCCGGAGTCAGCAGCGAGCGAGCAGCAGCGTACCAGGACATCAGAAAGCATCAAGGTCAGGAGTAAGCCAGGATCAGGTACCAGGAATCAATAGCATAAACAGTCCAAAGTCAGGTCAGTGGAAAGCCAGGTCAGCAATGGATAACAAGCAGGATTCAAGCAAGACATCAGGAAGCAGCTGAAGACCAGTCAGCATTGAGCAGGAGTCAGGGCACACTTTAAATAGGCTGTCTGGTGCCAATTGAGATTGTGGACATGCTCCTGCGAGTGTGCACATTCCTATGCGCATTGGCGCATACGGGAATCTGCGGTTGCCTGTGCGCGTGCACACACGTGCACACATGTGTGAACCCGATGTGTCATAGCAGTTCTCTTACATTGTCCCCTTCTTATGGACAGCCTCCGGATGCCCTTCAGGGCCCTTTTTTCTGGGTGACGATGATAATAAGACTGCACCAGTCTTGAGGCATGCACATCTGGAGCTGGTTCCCAAGAATTCTCTTCTGGGCTGTAGCCCTTCCATTTGATAAGAAACAGCGTTTGGCCACTTTTTATTCTACAGTCCAGTATAGCATCCACTACATATTCCTCATTACCTTCTATAAGTAGCGGAGAAGGGATCTCTGAATCCCGGTCTGGAAAGGGATTTGGCACTGTTGGTTTCAATAAAGAGACATGGAATACAGGGTGGATCCTCAGGTCAAATGCTACTACATTCATTTTTCTTTTGACCGGAAAAGGCCCCAAATAACTCGGGCCAAGTTTCTTTGAGGGACAGCTTAGTTTCAGGTTTGCTGTAGACAAGCAGACCTTGTCTCCCAGTTCCAGATTCAAGTTGCCTCTCTCTTTCCTGTCAAAAAATGTTTTATTGTTAGCCTGGGCCTTAGAGATAGTGTCCTGTAATAACTTTTTATTGGAGTTGAAAAACTTCAACCAACATTGTACAGCAGGTACGGAAGATTCCACAGACAACTCAGGCAAAAAAAAAAAAGGATGATACTCATAGTTAGCATAAAAGGGTGACTGTTTGGTTGCTGAATGAATGGAGTTGTTATATGCAAATTCTGCCAGTGGAAGGAGTGACAGCCAATCACCCTGTGCAAAAGGGTTTGGTTTGTCCTTTCTGTCTGTCTGTTTATTTGGGGATGGTATGCTGTGGATAGACGAAGCTCAATGTTTAAAGCCTCACATAAAGCCCTCCAGAATCTAGAGGTAAATTGTACCCCTTGGTCAGAGATAATGCTGTCAGGAATACCATATAATTTTAAAATCTCCTTAATAAAAACAGAGGCAGTCTCAGTGGCAGAAGGGTTTTCTCGTAAGGGTACAAAATATGCCATCTTGGTCAGACAATCAACTACAACAAAAATAGTAGTGAAACCTTCAGATGGGGGGAGTTCTACAATGAAATCCATCGAGATCATACTCCACGGTTTCTCAGGTACTGGAAGAGGCTCCAGTAGTCCCCAAGTTCTGGCTCTATCAGATTTACTTCTAAGGCATGTTACACAAGATTTCACATATTTATTGCAATCCTATTGCAATCCTCAAATCTGGCCACCAGAAGAAACAGGGATATCAAGGCTGCAGTCTTGTGAATTCCAAAGTGGCCTGCCAAGGGGTGATCATGACATTGTTTAAGGATAGCAACCCTGAATTGTTCAGGAATAAAAATTAGCTTGTTATGAAAGTAAAGGCCATTCCTTAGCTAAAGAGACAAGTCTTGAGAGGGTGGCTGATTTACCACACCCGCCTTTATTTGCGACATTAGATCTGCTTGAAGAAGTAAGAAATTCTTGGCCGACAAAATAGTGTTCTACAGGGTTACAGTGTTCAATAGTGTACTACAGGTCCATGGAACATGCGTGACAACGCATCCGTTTAGGTAATATGGCAAAAAGAGGAGCTTTGGGACTTTAAATGAGGCAAGAACCCTGAGGTCCCTGCCTCCATCCCTATCATTATTTTTAAAAAAGCGAGATGTGAGACTTTATATGAAGCACACAGTAGCAAACGAATGGGTATAATGACTGGAAAGTTATATTTATTTATATTTTATAGTCTCTTATATAAATTTGTTTAGCATAAATTCTTTATAACAGTAAACTTTTATATCACATTCAAAATAAATTACATAATGATTCACAATCCAATACAAATTCAGACACATGTAGCAGCTGATATATATATATATACATAGACATAATGCCATTTATACCAATGTAACCTATTGACCTTGCTGAGTTCCTATTAAAATAAATGAGAAAAGTTGGGTATGGTGGCAAAAATGTCATAGTAAAATATTGTAGACAAAAATCATAAAAAATCTTGTTGATCCATGATTAATATTGAATATGAAAGTTGATAGCTCGATGCGTTTATAGCCACTCATCAGGAGCAAAAACCCTGGGATGCATCTATAAATAGAAAGCATACATGTCTAGATAATCTAACAAAATCAGAAAAATGTAAATAAAAATATTGAAAAATAAAATGATATAGAATTTTTTTTATAAAAAATACAGAAAAATTATAAAAATTAAATAATATATTATAGGGTAGGGAACCCCCTTACTACGTCTAACTTACAGTAGCATCTGCGTACTGATGGTGTGATATTGACGATTCTAAACCAACCGAAGAAATCACCTCCGGGAGCTGTGGCGGCGTGCAGGGCGATGACAACCAACACAGACAGTATCTGAAGCAGTGTAAGATAGGTCATTTGGAACATGAAACAAGAGAAAAACAGTGCCCACCTTGCTTGCCGAGGTCTTAGACGTCTAGCTGTCCTCAAGTATTCTAGATTTTTGTGGTCTGTGAAGATGAGGATCGGGTGAGAAGCTCCCTCGAACAGATAGCGCCATTCTTCTAGCACAGCTTTAATAGCCAACAGCTCTCTGTCACCAACGTGGTGGGAGTGGGAGTAATAATGCCAGAAAAGTTATTGATAAACTTTCTATAAAAATGATCAAACCCCACAAACCTCTGTAGCGCTTTTCTGTCTTTATGGGCAGGTCAATCCAGGACAGCCCCGACCTTCTGAGGGTCCGTGGAGATACCATAGGTAGAAATGTCAAGTTCCAGAAATTGTATGGTCTGTCATTCAAAATCACATTTTTCAGCCTTCACATAGAGATGGTGTTCACGGCCTCTGTCCAATACCTTCATTACATGAGTTTGATGTAGTTCCACAGATTCTGAGAAAATAAGGATGTCATCTAAATAAACAATGATGAATAAATCGAGATAGTCCCGGAAAATATCATTCACAAGGTGCTGGAATGTGGCTGGAGCGTTACAGAGTCCAAACGGCATGACCAAATACTCAAAATGTCCGAAGCGTGTCTGGAAAGCTGTCTTCCACTCATCTCCTTCCCTGATCCTGACAGATTATATGCACCTCTTAAGTCCAGTTTGGAGAATACTCATGCCTCTCGCAACCTCTGGAAAAGTTCAGGAATCAGGGGAAGGGGGTACCGATTATTGACAGTGATCTTATTAAAATATTGGTAATCCACACAAGGCCTCAAGGAATGATCTTTCTGCTCAACTAAGAAAATACCAGCACCTGCCGGTGAGGTAGAAGGCCGGATAAACCCTTTTTCCAGGCTTTCGTCTATATATTTACATAAGGCTTCTAGTTCAGGCTCAGAGAGAGGATAGATTCGACCGAATGGGATCTCGGCCCCTGGTAAAAGTTTGATAGGACAATCATAAGTCCTATGAGGAGGAAGGGTATCTGCACTTTTCTTGTTAAACACATCCAAGTATTCATGATAGGTAACAGGAAACAATTTCATAGTTTCAAGGTCAGGATAGTAGGGTTGAGCCGAACACCCCCGGGTTCGGTTCGCACCAGAACCTTCGAACAGACCGAAAGTTCGTGTGAATTTTCGAACCCTATTCGTTACAATGGACGCGAACGTTCAAAATCAAAAGTGCTAATTATAACAGGCAATATGCATGTTAATGTCATAAAACAGGTTTGGGGACCCAGGTCCTGCCCCAGGGGACATATATCAATGCAAAAAGAACTTTTAAAAACTAACGTTTTTTCGGGAGCAGTCATTTTAATGATGCATAAAGTGAAAAAAAATGTGAAATAGTCCTTTAAATATGGTACCTGGGGGGTGTCTAAAGTAATGCCTGTGAAGTGGCATGTGTTTCCCGTGTTTAGAACTGTCCCTGCACAAAATGACATTTGTAAAGGAAAAAAAGAAGCCATTTAAAACCACTTGCGGCTTTAATGTCATGTCTTGTCCTGGCAATATGGCTGAAAATCCTTGAGAAAAATGGCATGGCTACCCCATCACCCCCCCCCCACCCCAGCCCCTTTGGGTCTTGTATGGATATTAAGGGGAACCCCGCACCCAAAATAAAACCCTATACCTACAACCCTATATACTCTGAACAGCAGTATACAGGCGGTGCTAACAAGACAGGGACTGTAGGTTTGTTCTTAAGTAGAATCTGAACAGGTACATTTTTAAGTGTAGCTCCATCCAAAAAAAATCAATTTTTAAGCTTTTTGGAGAACATAGGGAGGGGTTATCACCCCTGTAACATTTGCTGTCTTTGCACATCTGTTCCGATCATTTCACCTCACTTTCCGTCCTAATTAAGGATGAGCCCGGTGTTCGATTCGAACCCATGTTCGAATCGAGCACCGGGTGTTCGCTCGCTCGGCGAGCCCAGAACTATTGGGGCCGCTCGCATCAAATTCGTGTGATGCGAGCGGCCCCGCAATGCATTGCGGCCCGCGCAGTGCAATGCTGGCTGATGATTGGCCAAGCATGCACTGTGACCCCGCATGCTTGGCCAATCACAGCGCCGGCAGCGAGGAGAGCCATAATTGGCTACAGGCAGGATGCCTGTAGCCAATTATAGCTCAGGGGCTTTAGTACACGCCCCACGGTATAAGAGGCCGCCGCGCCGGCGGCCTCGCATATTATGTTTCAGACAGTGTCAGCATGTCAGTGTGCTGCTGACTGCTGACAACAATATGTGCTTTATTTCTGGGGATATGTGTGTGCATGCTGTTAGAACAGCATTGCAGTATCACATCTGGGGGGTGTCTATAGGTGGCCTGTGAAGGGGGGCAGGTTTCCTGTGCTTAGAACTTTCCCTGCAAAAAAGTGTCATTTTTGCAGGAAGAAAGCTATTTAAATCACTCGCGGCTAATGAATTGATGGCTCCTGTAACACAGAGAGCTGTCATTCATTAATAAAAAAAAAAAAAAAAAAAAAAGCGTAGGGGTCCCCCCAAATTCAATAACCAGGCCCTTCAGGTCTGGGATGGATATTAAGGGGGATCCCAGCCAAAAAAAAATAAAAAAAATGGCGTAGGGTCCCCCTCAAAATCCATACCAGACCCTTGAGGTCTGGTATGGATTTTAAGGGGAACCCTAGCCAAAAAAAATGGCGTGGGGTCCCCCTCAAAATCCATACCAGACCCTTATCCGAGCACGCAACCTGGCAGGCCGCAGGAAAAGAGGGGGGGACGAGAGCGGCCCCCCCTCTCGCCTGAACCGTACCAGGCCACATGCCCTCAACATTGGGAGGATGCTTTGGGGGTCTAAGACCCCTAAAGCACCTTGTCCCCATGTTGATGAGGACAAGGGCCTCTTCCCCACAACCCTGGCCGGTGGTTGTGGGGGTCTGCGGGCGGGGGGCTTATCGGAATCTGGAAGCCCCCTTTAACAAGGGGACCCCCAGATCCCGGCCCCCCCCCTGTGTGAAATGGTAAGGGGGTACAAAAGTACCCCTACCATTTCACCAAAAAAGTGGCAAAAATGGTAAAAATGACAGGAGACAGTCTTTGACAATTCCTTTATTAAAATCTTCTTTCTTCTTTCTTCATCCTTCGGTTTCTTCATCTTCTCCTTCCTTCATCTTTTTCCATCTTCTTCTTCCATTTTCTTCTTCCTCCGATCCGCTTCTTCTTGCGCTGGTCTTCTCGTCCTTCTCGTCCGGCATCTTCTTCCGTCGGCGTCGGCGTCGGCGTCGGTGTCGGTGTCTCTGTCTCTTCTTGGGCCGCTCCGCGCAATGGGAGGCTCCCGCTGTGTGAGGCTCCGCTCCGTCTGACAGGTCTTTTATAATGGAGGGCACCTGGTGACCCCGCCCCCTCTGACGCACAGGGACGTCATGGGGAATTCCATGATGGCTTTCCCCATGACGTCAGAGGGGGGCGGGGTCACCAGGTGCCCTCCGTTTTAAAAGACCTGTCAGATGGAGCGGAGCCTCACACAGCGGGAGCCTCCCATTGCACGGAGCGGCCCAAGAAGACACCGACACCGACACCGACGCCGACGGAAGAAGATGCCGGACGAGAAGGACGAGAAGACCAGCGCAAGAAGAAGCGGATCGGAGGAAGAAGAAAATGGAAGAAGAAGATGGAAGAAGATGAAGGAAGGAGAAGATGAAGAATCCGAAGGATGAAGAAAGAAGAAAGAAGATTTTAATAAAGGAATTGTCAAAGACTGTCTCCTGTCATTTTTACCATTTTTGCCACTTTTTTTTGGTGAAATGGTAGGGGGTACCCCCTTACCATTTCACACAGGGGGGGGGCCGGGATCTGGGGGTCCCCTTGTTAAAGGGGGCTTCCAGATTCCGATAAGCCCCCCGCCCGCAGACCCCCACAACCACCGGCCAGGGTTGTGGGGAAGAGGCCCTTGTCCTCATCAACATGGGGACAAGGTGCTTTAGGGGTCTTAGACCCCCAAAGCATCCTCCCAATGTTGAGGGCATGTGGCCTGGTACGGTTCAGGCGAGAGGGGGGCCGCTCTCGTCCCCCCTCTTTTCCTGCGGCCTGCCAGGTTGCGTGCTCGGATAAGGGTCTGGTATGGATTTTGAGGGGGACCCCACGCCATTTTTTTTGGCTAGGGTTCCCCTTAAAATCCATACCAGACCTCAAGGGTCTGGTATGGATTTTAAGGGGGACCCTACGCCATTTTTTTTTTTTTTTTTGGCTGGGATCCCCCTTAATATCCATCCCAGACCTGAAGGGCCTGGTTATTGAATTTGGGGGACCCCTACGCTTTTTTTTTTTTTTTCATTTTTTTTTATTTTTTATCAATGACTTTTTTTTATGAATGAGTTTCAATGAATCACTGTTCTCTGTGTTACGGGAGCCGTGAATTAACATTAGCCGTGAGTGATTTTAAATAGCTTTTTTACTTTCAAAAATGACACTTTGCGCAGAGACAGTTCTAAACACGGGAAACATGCGCCCCTTTACAGGCATACTATAGACACCCCCCAGGTACGAAATTTAAAGGAATATTACACTTTTATTGTTTCAATTTAAGCATTATTAAAATCACTGCTCCTGAAAAAACGGCCGTTTTTAAAAAAAATTTTTGCATTGATACATGTCCCCTGGGGCAGGACCCAGGTCCCCAAACACTTTTTATGACATTAACATGCATATTAGCCTTTAAAATGAGCACTTTTAATTTCGAACGTTCGCATTCATTATAACTAATAGGGTTCTAAAGCTCGCACAGACTTTAGGTCCGTTCGCGGGTTCTGGTGCGAGCCGAACGGGGGGGGTGTTCGGCTCATCCCTAGTCCTAATGACAAATGTTTTGGAAAAGTGGGCTTTTAATTGAAACAAGGATTGGTGATAAAGCATCAGTAGAGAGGAGATACCCTTTTCTCAAATTAAATGTAACAGGATAGAATTTCCCTTCCTAGGGGTAGATTTCCTCTCACTTCCTGTTTTCTCCTTCCGTTTGCAAGTAGGAGTCGTTTGTAAGTTGGATGTTTAAAAGTAGGGGCCTGCCGTATATACTCTGCAGAAATTTGCCCCATTAGATGTTGGTGTAGCCACAACACTGTAAGCCCTCACAGTTACTCTTGGTGGACACAGGAATTGGCCCTGCTGTGAATTATTAGATCAAGATGTGTAATTGCATGCACCTGTTGAACAGGGCAGAAAAATTGGGCCTTTGGTGGTGGTGGTGGACGGTGTTGCCACAAGACTGTAAGCCCTCACAGTTACTCTTGGTGGGTGCAGGAATGGGCCCTGCTGTGAACTATTAGATCACGATTTGTAATTACACGCCCCTGTTAAACAGGGGCTGAAAAATTGTGCCTTAGGCACTGGTGCTGGTGCCACAACACTGCAACCCATCACAGATACTATACTTGGAGCACAGCAATGAGACCTGTTGCAAAGGATTGCATAAAGAATTGTAATTACACGCCCCTGTTATACAGGGGCTGAAAAATTGTGCCTTAGGCACTGGTGCTGGTGCCACAACACTGCAACCCCTCACAGATACTGTACTTGGGGCACAGCAGTCAGACCTGTTGCGAAGCATTGCTTAAAAAATTGTAATTACATGCCCCTGTTCAACAGGGGCTGAAAAATTGTGCATTAGGCACTGGTGCTGATGCCACAACACTGCAACCCCTTACAGATACTGTACTCTGAGCACAGCAATGAGACCTGTTGCAAAGCATTGCATAAAAAAATTGTAATTACACGCCCCTGTTAAACAGGGGCTGAAAAATTGTGCCTTAGGCACTGGTGCTGGTGCCACAACACTGCAACCCCTCACAGATACTGTACTCTGAGCACAGCAATGAGACCTGTTGCAAAGCATTGCATAAAAAATTGTAATTACACGCCCCTGTTAAACAGGGGCTGAAAAATTGTGCCTTAGGCACTGGTGTGGTGGCACCCAGAAACAAAAATGTTCTTCCAAGCTATCAAGGAATGGATCATTGAGGAGGAGGAAGAGGATAGTCAGTGAACATAACAGGACAGTCACTCAGCATCAGCATAGGCAGTCTTAAAGGGATGTGACATTATAAATTATTCAGTTATATCCGCTTCAGGTGCCTGGTAGCTGGTGGTGATCCAAGACTGATTCATCTTTATGAAGGTCAGTCGATCAACCGAGTCGGTGGACAGGCGCACCCTGTGATCGGTGACAAATCCTCCAGCAGCACTGAATGTGCGTTCGGAAAGAACGCTGGATGGAGGACAGGCCAGTAGCTCAATTGCATACTGTGCAAGCTCTGGCCAGTGATCCATCCTCAAGACCCAGTAAGCCAGAGGATTTTCGGTGGGAAAGGTGTCCAAGTCTGACCTTGCCCCTAGGTATTCCTGCACCATGTATATCAGACGCTGGCGATGGTTGCTGGAACCGATCATACCTTGGGGCTGCGGACTAAAAAAATTGTCTGAACGCATCGGTCAGACGTCCACCTTCCCCACCGCTCCTTCTGCTACTGACCGAAGCCTCAGCAACTCGTCGACCATGAGTTTGTAACCTCCCAGTTTCTGGGAACGCGTTGCACAGACCTTTCTGCAAGGCCTCCCTGAGATGTCTCATCCTCTGCTCCCTCTGCGACGGCAAGCTCCGCAACCTTACCCTTGTACCGTGGATCAAGGAGAGTGGCCAGCCAGTAATGGTCCCTCTCCTTGATCCGAAGAATACGAGGATCCTTCCGCAGGCTTTGCAGGATCAGGGAGGCCATGCAACGTAGGTTAGCTGAGGCATTCGGTCCGGAGTCTTCTGGGTCACTGAGGACGACATGATCGCCAGCCACCTCCTCCCAGCCACGTACAAGTCCACTGGTTTGTTGGGACTGTACATCATCCCTAAAAGACTGCTGCTGCTGCTGCTGCTGCTGCTGCTGCTGCTGAGTGCCAGGCTCCACCTCCATGCTCACACAATCCTCCTCCTCCTCCTCATCCTCTTCCTGGGTGATGGGTGGGACAGAAGGAACACTGTCTGGATAAAGGGGGTCTTGAGAGGCAAGGAACTCCTCCTCTTCCTGCCTCTGTTCTGCCTCAAGTGCCCTGTCCATTATCCCATGCAGCGTATGCTCCAACAGGTGGACAAGAGGTACAGTGTCACTGATGCATGCACTGTCACTGCTCACCATCCTCGTGGCCTCCTCAAATGGTGACAGGACAGTGCATGCATCCCTGATCATGCTCAACTGGCGTGGAGAAAAAAATCCAAGCTCCCCTGACCCTGTCCTGGTGCCGTAGTCGCAAAGGTACTCATTGATGGCCCTCTGCTGTGTGTGCAGTCGCTGCAGCATGGCCAACATTGAGTTCCACCTGGTGGGCATGTCACATATAAGGCGGTTCTTGGGCAGGTTCAACTCCTTTTGCAGCTCAGCCAGCCGAGCACTGGCATTATACGATCGGCGGAAATGCACACAGACTTTCCTGGCCTGCCTCAGGACATCCTGTAAGCCTGGGTACCTGCCCAAGAACCGCTTTACCACCAGGTTGAGGAAGTGAGGACACAAGCTAGCTAGCTCCTGGAGATGCCTGTCTGTTTTCGATGACAAGTAATGGGCCTTACGGCAGATAGAGACTGCCTTATATGACTGACACAACAACTGGGCCTTAGAGCAAATACAGAGGCTGATGTGGTTTTAGGTGTGATGTACTAACAGAGCACACACAAGCTAGCTAGCTCCTGGAGATGCCTGTCTGCTTTTGATGACAAGTAATGGGCCTTACGGCAGATAGAGACTGCCTTATCTGACTGACACAACAACTGGGCCTTAGAGCAAAAACAGAGGCTGATGTGGTTTTAGGTGTGATGTACTAACAGAGCACACACACAAGCTAGCTAGCTCCTGGAGATGCATGTCTGCTTGCTTTCGATGACAAGAAATGGGCCTTACGGCAGATAGAGACTGCCTTATATGACTGACACAACAACTGGGCCTTAGATCAAATACAGAGGCTGATGTGGTTTTAGGTGTGATGTACTAACAGAGCACACCCACACACAAGCTAGCTAGCTCCTGGAGATGCCTGTCTGCTTTCGATGACAAGTAATGGGCCTTTACGGCAGATAGAGACTGCCTTATATGACTGACACAACAACTGGGCCTTATAGCAAATACAGAGGCTGATGTGGTTTTAGGTGTGATGTACTAACAGAGCACACACACACACAAGCTAGCTAGCTCCTGGAGATGCCTGTCTGCTTGCTTTCGATGACAAGAAATGGGCCTTATAGCAGATAGAGTGACTGAGGTGGTTTTATGTGTGCTGACACACACACTAGCTCCTATAAATCCCTGCCTGCCTGCCTTAGATCACAATAGGACAGAAGGTTATGGTGCAATGCTGTACTAACAGCATAGGACAGTGTGCTACTGCAATGCTGTACTAACAGCACTCACACACCAGACTAATCCCCAGAAACAGAGCAGTTAGACTCAGCAGATAATGTCACCACTCAGCAGCAGTGCAATCAGCAGAAATTATCAGTATTCAATTCAGTAGTAATGATAATGAATCAGCAATGAAACAGCAATAAATCAGCAATGGATCAGCAATGCCAATGAATCAGCAGCAGCAGTCTGCCTATTCAGAATCAAGCCGGAACACATGTGCACTAGGCCGACGGCGCAGCGGCCTTTTATACAGTGGGGTGTCTACTAAAGCCCCTGAGCTATAATTGGCTACAGGCGTCCTGCCTGTAGCCAATTTTTGCTCTCCTCGCTGCCGGCGCTGTGATTGGCCAAGCATGCGGGGTCACAGTGCATGCTTGGCCAATCATCAGCCAGCAATGCACTGCGCCTGGCGCAATGCATTGCTGGCCGCTCGCATCACACGAATGTGATGCGAACGGCCCAAATAGTTCTGGGCTCGCCGAGCGGGCGAAAGCCCGGTGCTCGATTCGAACCCACGTGGCCCATCCCTACAGGATAGATATCAAGGAGAGGAGCAGTGTTAACAGTCTTTTTCGGAAAACAGTGCATCTGGCAGTAGTTGGATGAAAAATAAATATCTCCTGTAAGCCAGTCAATGTGAGGGTTATGTGTCTTCAACCAAGGTAGACCAACGATAACGGCAAGGTGCAGTCTCTTGCGTAACCGGGGCTGATTTTATACCAGGAACGACAGCTGGTACCCCCACTCTGACAAGTTTGTCTTTTAAAGTGTCAGAAAGTCCTAGACTAAACTGATGACGAAGTGCAGAGTTATTCCATTGAGTGTCTGCACTTCATACAGAAAAGTCAGTAACATAATTCTCAACAGGCTTCAGGCCTTGTTGCAGCTTGCCAAGCATGGATTCAGTAGTCTGGTGATAAAAGGGATTGGAGTATAGCTGAGACATGGCTGAGAAGAACGAGAAGAATGAGACGGTGGCTGCCAAGACAGGATCATGTTTCTCCTGGAGGTGATGAGCCCAGGAAAGTGGTTCATTCAAAAGAAGTGTGATAATAAACCCCACCTTAATGTCCTCTGATGAAAAGGTATGAGGTAACAGGGAAAAGTACAGTTCACAAGAGTTTCCGGAAAGTACAGAATTTCTTACGATACCCGAAAATCGTTCGGGTATAGGCACCCTGGGTTCCCGGAGGAGGTGTAGCCTCGTGGAACAGGTTGGACTCGGTCTGAACAGATGAGTTTATGACTGAGAGAGGAGTACGGATAGATGCAGTATCCATCTTGTCTGGTAGCCGACCTTCAATGTGGTTGAGGTTTTCTTGTAAACTCTGCACAATGTATGAAAATGTAGCGATCGTTTGGCAAATGTCCTCTAATGGAGAGACCTCCCTTTCAGACTCTATCTGTGGCTGACTGGTACTGTCATGTACCTGGCAAGAGACTGAGATGATGAGGTTGGCCTCTCTTATATCTTCAGCCCAGGCTGCACTGAGAGTGGAACAGATAGTGCCAAAGGACAGGAGGAAGACGAGTGCCTGTAAGTGTAGATTGCTGAGCTTGTAGCAGGAGTTGTAGACTCAGTGATTCAGGCAGAACATCAGGTCAGGAACTGGGATGATGCTGGGTAGATCTGCCGAGGTTAAAGGGGAACTTCACCAGGCTTGCAGATTCAGGATGCGTAGCTTGCCGGGACTTCCTGTAGTCTGGAGACAGAAGCACACTGGATCCAATAGAGCCGGGATGAAGGGCAGCCAGCACAGGCACTCGGAAGTAGCATGGAGCCAGGCAGGGAACAGAAGTGAGGTCAATAGGATAGCCGGAGTCATCAGCGAGCGAGCAGCAAGGTACCAGGACATCATACAGCAGCAAGGTCAGGAGTAAGCCGGGATCAGGAGTCCAAAGTCAGGTCAGTTGAAAGCCAGGTCAGCAACCGATAACCAGCAGGATTGAAGCAGGGCATCAGGAAACAGCTGAAGACCAGTCAGCACTGAGCTGGAGTCAGGGCACCCTTTAAATAGGCTGTCTGACGCCAATTGGGATTGTGGACGTGCTTTCGCGAGTGCGTGCATTCCTTTGCGCATGCGCATTGGCACATACGGGTATATAGTGTAATCAGTGTAGTATATATAATACAGTTCAAAGTATATAGTGCAGTCAGTGTAGTATATATAATACAGTTCAGAGTATATAGTGCAGTCCATATAGTATATATAATACAGTTCAGAGTATATAGTGCAGTCCATGTAGTATATATAATACAGTTCAGAGCAGTGGCGGCCCATCAATAGGGGGCATGCGGGCATCGCCTTTCCAGCTTGACATGAAAAAAAAGGGGTTCCATTTAGAATGTCCAGACAGCTGATATGTGGGAAGCTTGACTGCTGCAATCAGGTGATTGAAGCTGAAAAGCTTCATTGGGCGATCTTTGGAGTGTCCTTGGGGCACAAGACATGCATCCAGAATCTCCCCACTCTACATTGATTCCTAAGGTCCAGAGGATGGTAGGCAGTGCTTTTCGCAGTACTGTCACTTCCGGTTTCCCACCACTCGTCACTCAGATGTTGGAAGGAGCACACGCACGGCCTTCCGGACTGGATGGGGTAAGCTAATGCTCATGATTCATTTCCCACTGACAGCCGCCGCCTGCCACTCCACTACGCACAGGCACACACTTCCCCGCTTCTCTCCACCACATGAGTCTCTGCCGTTTTTTCAAAGATTTTTTATCTATATTGCCGGGAGTCTGCAATACATTACAGTTGTGAGCAAGTTTAAATTATTTTTTTTCCTTTAGAAATGTCATTATTGCTGCGGCACTGTTCTACACAGATGCACCACTGTATAGGCAGACTAAGGGGACCCCCCAGGCACGATATTTAAAGGAATATCTCATTTTTATTGTTTCACTGTAAGCATTATTAAAATCACTGCTCCAGAAAAAGCAATCGATTTTTGCATTGATACATGTCCCCTAGGGCAGGACTCGGGTCCCCATACACTTTTTATGGCAATAACTTGCATATAAGAATTTAAAATTAAGACTTTAGATTTTTCATGTTCGTGTCCCATAGACTTTAATAGGGTTTGCATGTTTGCTAGAACTTTTTGCCTGTTCAAGGTGTTCTGGTGCGAACTGAAAAGGGGGGTGTTCGGCCCATCCCTACTGGCATGGGTTAAAACATACAAATTTAACTGATATTTAAGTACGTGTATTCCACATTTGCATTAAAATTTGAGTACCCCCCACTAAATGCTTGTTAAGTGTTCCCATTCACAGATTACACCTAAAAATTATTTGTAAACATCTCTTACCTATTTAGTTGTTTCTACAGAGCAGGGGATTATGTATAGGACACTAGAGAGGCAAGCTTCTATTGCTTCGAATAGATGTGAAGATAAAAGATATGGAGAGGAACAGAAGAGAGAAACAGTTTTTGTAAGTGCATTAACATACAATGAGGCACCCAGGTTTGTAACCTTTTGGTAGGACAGACAGTCCTGTACACCAATTTTAAAACTGATAATGAAATCTGTCAGCACAGTACAGGCCCCCTCATAAACATTACATAGAAAGAAACAAAAACACATAATTTTCAGTCATGGAGCTTTCAACAAAGAGCATATAAAAGGGTAAGCAGCCATTTTTTTTTATATTTTTTAAAACGTATGCAATGCGTATGGGAATAAGTAACAAATGTAAGGTTTTATCCCAGTTTAGCAACAAAAGTGGAAATGCACTACTTCATTATACACTACAGTCCAATATCCTTTAATTACAAGGATTTTTCCCGTCTCTGAGGTAAGCAATATCTGCTTACATCTCTACACACCATCATAGCTGAGACACCAAATAATGTGTAAAAATGATTAAACTTTTCTTTAAATATTCCGATTTTATTTGTCTCCCATCTTCAAATAATTGTTACAAAGTCTGGAAGTTTTAGAATGAAACCCACAACTGAAAGAACTTGAAGTTGCTCTACCAAAAGTCAGCCTTATTTGCACAGCAATATTTTTGGAAAAGGATAAAAGGCTTCCTTTTGTATCTCTGGATCTAATTAAAGGATCACCACTGGCATTTATAAATCGGCAACCATAATTATTTCACTTTTATTGAGTGTTTTAATGCTGTTATTAAACTTCTGGCCAGCTGAATAGCAGCTTTAAAAGATGCTTCCTATCATACGGGTATCTATCAGGAGTCACAGCAGGCATGTCTCCTACCTCTACCTGTGCTAGGATGATAAGTCATCACCGAGATCAACAAACATGGTCACTTTGCTACATTCTTACTCACTGCACTGATATAGTCCTGCTCTTTAGCATGTTATAGGAATACAGACTGAACAGAAGCAAATAGGAATGTCAAATAAAGTTTGATAAAGTCTTTGCAATAGACATGTTTTTTTTTAAAGAGAAGTAAAGGTTTTTTTTTTTCAGTATCATACTTACCTCGGTGGATGCAGCATTGGTTCAATGCTGCATCAGTCCCCCCGGGGCGCCTCCACACTGGGAACCGAGTGATTGAACATCGCCGATGGCTCGGTTCTCACATCTCCCTGAGCAGAGAGCTGCTGATTGTCAATCAGCAGCTCTCCGCTCTGCTCCTCCTTGTTCATTGGAGCGATGGGCTGTGGAGGGGCGGGGAGCGGCTGTCTCAGGCTCTCAGTAAATCGTTGAGACACTGAGACTGGTGTCAGTCTAGGCACCAGGTGGATCCAGACTTCCATTGTCGCGGTGACATCAGCAGAGAGCGGACTTTAGTCCGCTCTCTGCTGAAAACGGGTTTACAGGAGTGCAAAACGAATTGCACTGTGATCCATAGGAGAAGCCCAGCCAAACAAGCTTTGGCTGGACTTCTCCTTTAAGTTTATATTTTATAAATAATAAATAAACAATATACAGTTCTTAAAAAAAATTGTTTCAAAGTAAATTAGTGGAACAGGGCCTAGAAAGGAGTCATAGTAAGCACAAGGATGGACAGCAGTAGGTTAAAAAGTTTTAGTATATCTTTGTTTATAGCTAAACTATCTTATTGTTTTCCCATGCACTGGGTTGAGGTCTCCTCAATTAAGCAAAGAATCACAGGTCAAATTTTTTTAGACGTTTTGGAATCCTTTGTTCAAACCCTACCGGTTGGTATGCAACAGTCTTTAATGAAGTGTTTCCAATATACCCAGTGGTATCAAATTAGGTTGCTAATTAATGACCTGCACAAAAAGCTATCCACTGCCCCCACCTATAACTGGCCTTCGCAGCAAGAAGCATTGGAGCGCAATATATGTCAAATAAAGGCCAAGGAAAAACCCAGGCAGGTCGGTAAGTAGAGCTTGGAATTTTCCTTGGCCTCTTTTTTTGCTAATTAATGACCCTCCAATTGATTCTGTATCCTCTACCTAATTGGAAATATCTGTTAAAACCCGGTAATAGACATTCTTTAAATAAAACTGGTATCTCACTTTTAGGTTACTTAAAATAGTATGATGTTGTATGTAGTATGGTGATGTGGTATGGATTTTTTATCTTGTGGTAACTTCTAATCCTTGGCATTACGTGGCAACAAAAAATTGGAAACCCTAGAATAATCCATGAGCTTTCTTGCACTTATTCAGGAATTTAGTATTGTTTAATCACAAAGATTACTCTTTCCATATGTTGAAAAATATGCTAAATGATCTTCCATATAATGGTTTCAGCAATTCAACAAAAATGCTCAATATCCATTTTTATGAACTGTCGGTACTCTATAACACAGGGTTTCTCCATGAAGAACTTATTTTCAAAATGATTCATTTTTTTAATACAACCCTTAGCAAGAACTTTGGCAAGCACTGTTTGTATCAAAACTGGCTAAATAACCTCAAAGCTGTTTTTTTTTATCAGAAAAATACTACTGAGCCATGTGTGGACACTGCTTTCACAACCTGCTATAGTTGAACAGGTCTAAATCTGTAAAAAAAAAAAAAAAAAAGGTATTCTTTCATTATTCAATACCCTATTTTACTATGTTGTTATGTGTAAGATGTACAATGTACTAGAAATGGCAAATACAGAAATAAATTCTCAAGGTTTCTGATCCTTGTCTGACAAAAAAAGTAAAAATCAGTGATAACTGGTCATATTTTGTGATTCTAACAGCATTATATTGGACTGGAGTGCATGTGCAAACCACTGATACACTTTAATGCTCCCCTCACCAGCAGCACATACACACCTTTCCTGACGCATCAAGGCAGCACACACTGGTTGTGACTCCTCCCCCACAACCTGACAGGATTGGTTAACTATAAATTTGAAGGAGAGGCACCCCACTTCATTCTCTTTTTTTTCCTCATCCAACATCCTGTGATCGCATTCCTAAGGGAAAAAGGCCTGAGGCTCCATCACTATTTAGACGATATCCTGCTCCTAGCAGAAAGTCAGGAAAAGCTGATTCTCCATCATGCTATACTGATCGCATCAAAAACGCTGCGCAATTAAAGGTATAAGCATAAAGCCCCTGAACTGGTAAAAATATATCCTCTACACCGTAGTAATAATAATGTATAAAATATATGATGAAAAATATATAAAATAACAAGTGCTTAATAACCAAATAATAAAGTGACAATGTGCATTCATATAGTGATGAAAAATATTAAAACAAATAAGTCTGTGGAAATCTAAATAGATCCAAATACTGGAATTATAAAAAAGTGCACTGTGCAAAGTTCAAATTGATCCAATTTACAGGTGCTCCACACTCCATGCGATTCAGTATGCTGTGAAAGTGATGCCATAATCAGACGCTGTGTTCTCACTCAGGTGCTCCCCCCCCCCCATGTAAGGAAGGCTCACCTTAAGGTGTGTGACCTTGCTGTTAAGCTTGGTCAATACACGCTTTGGAACCACTATAGAGTTCAGCAGTGCGTCCGGAATCCTGGATCAATTGCCAATGTGCCTCAGTAAATCAATGAAAAAAGGATCTCATAGTGTAGTATGCTTATGCAATTTATTGAAACAAAAATAAACAGGTCCCACACAGGCTACTCACAATATCCAGGTGCTTCAGTGCGCTATTCTACATCAAGCAAAAAACTAATGGTTGAAACCGGCTGGTAACGGGACGGTATGCTGATCATCCTAATAGCTGATCTGCTAAGCATGCCGTCCTGTCCCCTTCCCCTACATGTGTCGATACAAGGGAATTTCGTACCTTCCTCAGGGAAATATTGTGAGTACCCTGTGTGGGACCTGTTTATTTTTGTTTCAATAAATTGCAAAAGCATACTACACTATGGAATCCTTTTTTCATTGATTTATGGAATCGCATGGAGTGTGGAGCACCTGTAAAGTGGATCAATTTGAACTTTGCACAGTGCATTTAAGCACTTTTTTTTATAATTCCGGTATTTGGATCTATTTAGATTTCCACAGACTTATTTGTTTTAATATTTTTCATCACTATATGAATGCACATTGTCACTTTATTATTTGGTTATTAAGCACTTGTTATTTTATATATTTTTCATCATATATTTTATACATTATTATTACCACGGTGTAGAGGATATATTTTTACCAGTTCAGAGGCTTTATGCTTATAACTTTGATAGCGCAGTACTTTCACATGGTTTATGAGACATGTTTACGGCTTGCAGCTGATTCAAAGAGGACTTATTGGTTTATTATTGTTAGTGGAGGCTCACAGGACGTTCTATATAATTTTAGTGATATACTGATCAACACGCTTCAGAGCTTCGGGGAAGAAGAGCAGTCTTCAGCCTACTCAAAATATGACCTTAGGGGCAGAACTCGACACTCTATCAAACAGAGTCAGTCTACCTCAGGAAAAGATAGGCCCCTTATTACAAAAGGTAGGGAGACTAATTGCGGCAAAATATCTTCCAGCAAGAGTCTGTCTGAGCATCCTAGGGTCAATGTCGGCCACTCTACTGATGATCCAGAGGGCACAATGGCACATGAGGACATTGGAGTACTCATTCCTTTCCCAGTGGAATGGAACATCAATGCTCCAGTCGATCACCATTCATCGAATCGTGAAGCAGTCAATTTGGTGGTGGATGCATACAGACAATCTAAGGAGACACAGACCGATAGTCCACCCAGAACCAGAGGCGATTACCTTGGATACCAGCCAGTCAGGCTGGGGAGCTCATTATCGGAATCAGGTGGCTCAAGGTCAATGGCAGTTCCAAACTAAGGATCTGGTGTCGAATGTCCTAGAGCTCAGGGCAGCCATCCAGGCCCTCCTAGCCTTTGGCCCATCCTTGAAGGGGACAACAAAGTGGCAGTAACATATATCCAGAGACAAGGAGGTACCAGAAGCAGTACGCTGTTGGAGGAAGTCTGTCCCATCCTAAAATGGGCTCAGATATTTCTATTAGATCTGTGAGCAGTATATGTTCCGGCAGCTCAGAACCTGCTAGCCGACTGTTTGAGCAGAGAGTCCTTATCGAACAACGAGTGGTCCCTGAACCTTCAAGTCTTCAATCTCCTGACCTAAACTTGGGGAACTCCAGAGATCGATCTTGCAGCAACACCCTCAAACACCAAGTGCCAGAGGTTCCTATTGAGAGCGGCATACCCACCTGCGGAGGGGGTGGACTGCCTTTCTTCGTCAGTGGAACTTTCAATTGGGTTACATATTTCCATCAATGCCTCTGATTGCGAGCTTCCTATCCAAGCTCAGGAGATCTTTGGCCTCAGTGATAGCCATAATTCCTTTCTGGCCCAGGAGGCCTTGGTTCACGACTCTGCTACAGCTCAGTCTTGAGGACCCACTACCTCTTCCATTATCTCAGGATCTTCTTCACCAAGGTCAGTTCCTCCATCCAGCCCTGGAGAGGCTCCATCTGATGGCCTGGATGTTGAGCGGATTAGGTTCCTAGAGCAAGGCTGTTCACAGGAGGTTGTTTCAACGTTACTCCAGCCTAGGAAATACACAACTAATGTCACTTATGACAGAATATTTGACAAGTTTACCTCTATGGCCCAGCAGAATGGTTGGGACCCTTTATCTTTGGAAGTTCCGCAAGTTTTGGAGTTCCTTCAAGCAGGTTTATCCAAAGGACTCAGTTCAAGTACACTCAAGTACAGGTTTCGGCTCTTTCAGCAAATACGGGTGGGCCACTCACCCTCTTCTTATGCAATTTATAAGAGCGTGTGTTAAGATCAGTCTCCAAGAAGACCGACTTTTCCAGCAGGGGATTTATCGATAGTCCTGAAAACCCTATCAGATTCTCCCTTTCACCCAGCTGATTCGATTACACTATGGAACTTAACTTTGAAATTAACATTCCTTATAGCCATTACTTTTGCAAAAAGAGTTTCAGAAATACAGGCGTTAATGATTTCAGAGCCCCACATGGTCTTTTACCCAGACAGAGTGGTTCTGAAACCCTCAGACCAATTCACTCCGAAGATGTCATCATCCTTCCATTATAATCAAGAAATCGATCTTCCATCATTTACAGATGATCAAGGTCAACCACACGCTTTGGATGTTAAGACTACAATTAGAAATGATCTATCAGCCACAGTCTCTTTCAGGAAGACTGAAAATCTATTAGTGATTCCCCATGGAGGGAGAAGAGGCATAGGGCATCATCCCGCACTATCGCATCTTGGCTGGTAAAGACAATCAAGAAGGCCTACGACATTCAGAATCTGCCGGTACCTGGAGGCATTAGGGCTCACTCAACAAGGGCAGTGGCAGCTTCTTGGGCAGCGTATTGCAGAGTGTCTCCCGAGACAATTTGCAGGGCAGCAAACTGGTCTTCCAGGCATAGATTCATGTTCCACTATAGAGTGGACCCGGCTCAGTTATCAATGGTAGATTTTGGAAGAGCCGTTGTTCGAGCCAATTCGTCAGCTATATAACAAATACTACTACTTTAACTTGCACCCACCCGACTGGCGAGTTATTTCCCAGTGTGTGCTGCCATGATGCGTCAGGAAAATGGAAAATTGTATACTTACCTTCCGTAATTTTCCTTTCCTGACGCATCTCCATGGCAGCACACAGCATCCCACCCCTTCTTTAGGATGATAGTTACAGAGAATGAAGTGGGGTGCCTCTCCTTCAAATTTATAGTTAACCAATCCTGTCAGGTTGTGGGGGCGGAGTCACAACCAGTGTGTGCTGCCATGGAGATGCGCCAGGAAAGGAAAATTACGGAAGGTAAGTATACAATTTTCCATTTTCCTTCCCCACTGCTTTCTTCAGCTGTCATGATCAGTAGTAGCTGCCCTATTCAAATATGTAAGGTTGGCCATGCACTATGCGAAGTTCGGCCAGGTCAACAGAAATGCGCTTCATAGGTGGTCCTATTGACACCCTTCCACCTGATATCCTTTGATTGAAAATTCAAAGGAACCAGATGGAAATTTTTTGGCCGAACAGCAGTTACATCCAATTAGATGTAGCCACTGTTTGGGTATGCTGACAGCCAGCAGCGGCAGCTGCAAGAATACAATAGGCACATTGCTGGCACAAACATCCACTCACTGTGTATAGTATCGATGGAGGCATCTGTTAAATTTTTTACATAGTAGACAAGTTGAATTAAAAAAATCTAAGGGTGTATGGTCAGGTTTAAGTGACTGTGTTCTGCTGGGGAGGGGGAATAAAGCATACCTTTTGCTTTGAGTTCCAAAGCAAAGCTTATGTTTGCTTTAAAGTGAGCCTTGGAGGATAGAAATATGAGATTAAATACTGCTGAGTTAGTGTTTAAAGATATGCTCTGGAGCTGTCATCCTGGCCTAGATTTCTCTGTCTAGTGAGTCACAGTCTTAGAATGAGCACGCAGCATTGGCTACTGGTGTTTGTGCTGCAATATCTGAAATATCTTGACTTTGCTGCCTGGCTACACTGCTTTCTCTCCTCTGAAATAGCAACTATCATTCTTAGTGACTTTAACATTCCTGTCAATGTTAACATCCCAAGTACAGCTCAACTTCTCAACTTAACCTCATCTTTTGACCTAACCCAATGGACACATACTTCCACTCACTCCAATGGTAATACCCTCGACCTTGTATTCTCTCATTTCTACAATCCTGGCAACCTCACCAACACCCCATTTCCTCTCTCTGATCACAACCTCACCAGTTTCACTGTATCCTTGTCTACAACCACCCCTCCCTCCAAGCAGAAAACAACTACTTGTAGGAACCTTCGCCACTTTAACCCTTCTCTTCTCTATTCTGCTACTGACCACCTATATGACATAATCTCTCCCCTGTCCTGTTCTGACCTGGCCACCTCTGTCTACAACAGTTCACTCTCATCATCACTAGGTGCACTTGCTCCTCTAACCACACGCAGAATCATGCCCCGACTGTTACAACCCTGGCAAACTGACAACACTAGAAATCTCAAGAGACATTGCTGTGCTCTTGAACGACTGTGGCGTAAAACCAAATGCCTGCAGGACTTCCCCCTATATAAATCTGCCCTTCTAAAATACAATTCCTGCCTCCATGCTGCCAAACAAGCCTACTTTGTCTCTCTTATTAATACCTTGTCATCCAGTCCCAGTCGGTTCTTCTTGACCTTTAACTCTCTGTTTCGTCCCCCACCACCTCTACCCACTAACTCACTCACTGCCCAAGAGATTGCCAATCACTTCAAAGACAAGATTGATGCAATTTGTGAGGACACCTCCACTGTGCGTACATCTTCCCCACCCAACATACCTAGCTTAACAGCACATTCAACACTCTCCTCTTTTGAATTGGCTACTACTGAAGAGGTTACAAAACTTTTCTCAGATGCCCACCTAACCAATTGTCCCTTGGATCCTGTTCCTTCACAACTACTACGGTCACCCTCTTCTTCTATCCTATTACATCTTCAATCTCTCCCTCTCTAGTGGCACCTTCCCCTCCCTCACTCACATCTTCAATCTCTCCCTCTTTAGTGGCACCTTCCCCTCCCCTCCCCTCTAAAACATGTGC
This sequence comes from Lithobates sylvaticus, assembly GCA_028564925.1. Classification (NCBI taxonomy): domain Eukaryota; kingdom Metazoa; phylum Chordata; class Amphibia; order Anura; family Ranidae; genus Lithobates; species Lithobates sylvaticus. Next base: position 92,600,079 of record CM053031.1, on the reverse strand, counting down.
TGATCACTCCCATACTTAAAAAGCCCTCACTGGACCCCACCAACCTGAACAACTTAAGACCCATCTCATTGCTCCCATTCACCTCTAAACTTCTAGAACGCTTAGTCTACAACAGTCTTAGCTCCTACCTCAGTGAAAATAACCTTCTTGACCCCTTACAGTCTGGCTTTTTCTCGCAGCACTCCACAGAAACTGCCTGACTAAAACTCACTAACGATTTACTAACTGCTAAAACCAACAGCCAGTACTCCATAGTCCTACTACTTGACCTCTCTGTGGCCTGTGATACTGTTGTCCACCCGTTGCTTCAAAAATAAACCTAATTTCCTTCTGCTCTATCCTGGTTCTCTGCCTACCTATCACAGCGCTCCTTCAGTGTTACCTACAACTCTATCTCCTCCTCTCCATTGCCCCTTTCTGTGGGGATCCCCCAAGGCTCTGTTCTTGGACCCCTTCTCTTCTCTATTTACACCTCCTCCCTTGGTCACGCCCATGGCTTCCAATACCACGTATACGCTGATGACACCCAAATCTATCTGTCTACTCCTCATCTCACTCCTTCAATCTCCTCTCGCATTACTAACTTACTAACTGACATATCAGCATAGATGTCACACCACTTCCTTAAACGAAATCTCTCTAAAAATGAGCTATTAATATTCCCCCCCCGCCTGTGTTCCCCTCCATGACTTTTTCATCAAAATCAACACTGCAACCATCATTCCCTCCAATCACGCCAGGGTACTAGGTGTAATCCTAGACTCTGACTTGTCATTTCAGCCTCAAATCCAACCGTTGTCAAAAGTTTGTAGGATTCACCTCCGTAACATCTCTAAAATTCGCCTATTTTTAACAAATGAAACCACCAAGCACCTCATTCACTCCCTCGTTATCTCTTGCCTTGACTATTGTAACTCCCTCCTTGTTTTTTCTCGCCTTGACTATTGTAACTCCCTTCTCATTGGCCTGCCTCTCCATAGGCTATACCCGCTTCAGTCTATCATGAATGCTGCTGCCAGACTTATCCACCTTACCAACTGCTCAGTGTCTGCCAACCCTCTCCTCCAATCCCTACACTGGCTCCCAATCGCCCAGCGAATTAAATTCAAAATACTAAGCACAACATACAAAGCCATTCACAACTCTGTCCCGAGCTACATAACCAATCTTGACTCCAAATTTCACCCAAACCGTCCTTTCCGCTCTTCCCAAGACCTCCTACTCTCAAGCTCTCTCGTCTCCTCCTCCCATGCTTGTCTCCAGGATTTCTCCAGAGCCTTTCCTATCCTCTGGAACTTGCTACCTCAACCTGTCCCCTACTCTTGCTACTTTCAGGCAATCCCTGAAAACTCATCTCTTCAGAGAAGCCTATCACATCTCCAACTAATCTTTTACCACTTCCATCAGCTCATTCCCCACATTTACAACCTTTTGTACCACCTGCCCCACCCTATTAGTGTGTAAACTCTTCTGAGCAGGGCCCTCTTAATCCTCTTGTATTTTATTGTATTATAACTGGATTGTCTCCCTTTTATATTGTAAAGCACTGAGTAAACTGTTGGTGCTATATAAATCCTGTATAATAATAATAATAATTTCCACATAAGCAATGACTTGATTATGTATTGTTTAAGCTATACAGAAATATGTATTCAAGTGTATCTAAAGCCCAAACTGTATTATTTTTTTCAGTTTTGGACAGAGTGATAAGTGCTTAGAACTCTGGTGCTCAACATACGACCCAAAGTGCGAGGCGCTGGGATGCTTTCTGTGCTCCAGTACCAGGCACTAAAAGAGAGACTGCACTGTTATCGCCACTCACAGTACAAGTAAAGTGTCACAGGAGCATGTGATTGGTAAGTGATCACAAATGAGGTGGAATTGGAGGGTTAATTTTCACTGCCATGACCAAAAATGCAGGGGGTAAGGGGAGTTATCTTTTACTGCCATTGACCACCACCCCAGGGGTGATGGGGGGTTAATTTCACTGCCATTGACCAACAATGTGGGGGGGGGGGGGTGGATAAATTTCACTGCCTTGACCAGAGTGTTAAATTGTACTACCACTGACAACAAATTCAAGGGGTGGTTACATTTCACTAACAGTGACCACCAAAGCTGGGGGGATTGGGGTTTACTTTAACTGCCACTGGCCACCAATGTAGTGAGGGGGGTTAAAGTTCCCTGCCATGATTAACACTACAGGGTGGGGATGGGGGGGGGGTTCAATTTTACTTCCCGTAACCACATATGCAGGGGAGGTTAAATTTCACTGCCAGTGACTACCAATGTGGGGGGCTGGGGTTAATAGTATTGACACAAATGCTAGGGGCCATGATTGTACTCACTTACAGCAATGCTGGGGGTTGTTATTGCATCCAGTGACACCAATGCTAGGGTTATTATTGCATCCACTGACATCAATGCTGGGGTTATTGTACACCAACTACTTCAATGTGCATTGCAATATGCTGCAAACAAAATGCATCAGGACCAACATTTTTGATAGTTGAGGTTGAAAAATGTGCTGCTATTGTGCTGCTCTCTGGAAGTGTAGGGGGCTGCACTTGAGGCCCTCTATAAGTTTCATGTTGACCACTATTTGTATATAACCTCTTTCAGATTTGTATTTCTGTCTGTGTCCTTGCTAGGGTCATTCATTGTCTATTTAACCTGATGTCCACTGTCGCTGGGACTGGAAGTAAGGAACGTCTACATTTTCAGTTGTCACCAGAACAGAAATAGAGAGAAAATCTTCCAATGGGGACACTTGTTGCAATGACAGCTGTCAATAAAATAATTTCTTTCACCTTGGAGTGATTTCCCTCTTTCTTATTATTGAGTCTACAGGGCAGGAAGTGAGCAGACATCTCTCAAATGAGACATAGATTACAAAAAAACCTTCAGTACTTTTTCATTATTTAAAAAAAAAAAATTTGGCTTTAGATTTACTTTAGGTTTTGCATTAGCTTAAATTTTCAACACAAGCTATCAATGTCCAAGCAGTACAGCTTGAACCAAGAACAGGGAACACCCCTAAGGTATGCCTTGAACATTTATTTGTTAGTGCAATTTAAAAAAAAAGTATCACAGGCAGTTATTTTCGTCGGAAGTGCACTTATATGGCTACAAACTCCTCAAGTACTTGAGGGTTTGAAAGGCTTTCTTTTTTTTTTTAATTTGCACAAAGCAATACATTTAAAGCGTTTGTTATCCTAAACAAAAAAAACATATATATATATATATATATATATATATATATAGCTCCTGTTCCCTTAAAGCAGATTAAACAGCACAGTGCTTGTGCTGTGTAATGTGCCCCTCTCTTGAACTGTATAAAGCCTGGCTGATCCTGCCACTTCCTGTGTCCCCCTCTGTGTGCTGACCACAATAATCAGGGCTGCTAAGCCCTGACTGCAGTGGTCAGTGTAGGTCCCTCCATCATCCGCAGCTCTCCTCTGTGCTCTCCTCTCTCCTCCTTACCCCCTGCCTGTCAGCTCCATGTATGCCTCTGTATGTCTCCCCAGCTTCTCCTGCCGCTATTAGTATAAAATAAAATCTTAGAAATGGTCACTGGTAGCCCCTCTATTATAGCAAGGCATACCACACCGTGTAAATGTTTTATTAAAACGAGGCATGTAAATACCTTTTTAGAGCTATCTTCAGGCAGGTCACATGACTTGTGGCCGCTGTACACCTCCGATCCAGGGCTACAGCCTAAAGCCCCATACACACGATCAGAAAATCGTACGGAAAATACGCTTTCGAAGCGATCGTATGATAATCAGATCGTAAGTACAGAGCTTTTGAGAACCGATCATGACAGTTCATCCGATATTGTTCTACCGGACATGCACAAAAGTTTTTTTCTTATGATGCCAGATCGTACGATTTTCATTTAATCAGTACAGCTATCGTTCGAAAATGCAATACAAATGCATTACAACACATGACATCACAAATTTTTTTTCTGTCGTTTGGGAATTTTCGTGACCTTAGTAAACTCATCAAAATCGATCTGAGATTAGCATGCAAAAAAAAAAAAAAAAAAAATGAACAATCATTTGTCCGATAATCTCATTGTGTGAGCTGTGTGTACTGGGCATAAGGAGCTGAGCGGCTACGTGATCACCCCAACTGACGTCAGAGGGAGATCCCGGCCCCTCCCACTGTAGTCCTGGATCGGAGGTGTACAGTGGTCTCGAGTCACATGACCGGCCTGAAAATATCTCTAAAAAGGTATTTACGTGCCTCATTTTAATAAAACATTTACACAGTGTGGTATGCCAGGCTATAATAGAGGGGCTGCCAGTGACATTCATGTTTGGGTTAACAACCACTTTAAGGAAAGCAATGTACAAAGTGCAATAATTTATAAAAATCAACCAGAATTAAGTTTACTGTCATCAAATGCTTATTTGTAAGTTATTTTTTTTTCTCTACACAAGGGAACAAAGTTTGTAGTTAATGTCTTTAAGGCAGTGAAAAAGGTTTTGGTGGCAAAACAGCTCAGCAAACATAGCACTAATAAGTACATTTCCCACCACGCACTTTTCTCAGTGAGACATCTGTTGTTGGATAGGCAGCCATAAAATCACAGGATAAATGACAAAACAATGGAACTCTCCTAGAAGCTAAGAAGCTGTACTGGTCAGACACAAAGCAGAAGTACCTTGTACTTGAGGAAGCAGTATAACACAAGTTAGACATACGGAGGAGTGCAGGGCCTGAGAGGAGATGCTTAATCTGGAATGCAAGCTGCAGCCAAGAGTGATTTCAGGCATACACTGTACAGAACATATTTTAGCATTGCACAGCTGATATAAAACAGTGTATGTATGCTCCACTGGACTAAGGAAAGAGAGGTAGTGGGCCATGGAAGCTACTCTGCTCAGCATGATTCATCTTCAATCTGGAAACCAACAGACTCATTATGCTGGACCTGTAAAATGTGACAAAATCACACGTTTACTGAGTCAGTATACCCGAGGTGGTTTCCCCCACCTATGTTCTCGTTAGTCACATAGATGTAGAGGTGGAACTGAATGCTCCAAATCCAGTTCCATGAGTCACTTTGTCCAAGCGATGAACAAAATGCATTCTATTCACAGAAGAACCAAAAGTAGGAAATTATGGCATTTATAACTGCTCTGTTGTCAGAGGTAAATTTAAAAACACTTCTGACATGTAGAATGGCTGACACGATAACCCTCTGGTTTCAATGGCCTCTTAACCACTTGCTGGCTGGGCGAAACAACGTTATGTTATGTCGTTTCGCCCTGTGGCCACTAGGGGCGTGCGTGCCCGCTGCTCGCCCCCGGAGCCGATGCAAGTGCCCGGCGGGCGCCATGACCACTGTTCTCCCGCGATGGCGCGTGACACACCGAGAACCGGGATCTGTGTGTGTAAACACACAGATCCCGGTTCTCTGAGGGGAGAAGAGACTGATCGTGTGTTCATACAAAGTATGAACAGCGATCTGTCATCTCCCCTAGACAGTCCCATCCCCCCTTCAGTTAGAACACAGAGAGGGAACACAGTTAACCCCTTGATCGCCCTCTAGTGTTAACCCCTTCTCTGCCAGTGACATTTTTACAGTAATCAGTGCATTTTTATAGCACTGATCGCTGTATAAATGCTAATGGTCCCAAAAATGTGTCAAAAGTGTCCGATGTGTCCGCCATAATGTCACAGTCCCGATAAAAATTGCAGATCGCCGCCATTATTAGTAAAAAAAAAATGCTATAAATCTATTTTGTAGACGCTATAACAAAATTTACATCCTTTTTTTTTCACACAAATAGAGATTTCTTTGTGTGAAAAAAAAGGATGTAAATTTTGTTTGGGTGCAGCACCGTACGACCGCGCACTTGTCAGTTAAAGTGACCCAGTGCCGAATCGAAAAAAATTACCTGGTCATTCAGCAGCCAAATCTTCCCAGGCTGAAGTGGTTAAGCTAGCCATATATGGCTTGAATTTTGGCTGATTCTTGCTGGATGGGCAAAAATTTGAGCTCTGGGTGGCCCTGTTTTCCTTACCTGGCTCAACAAAACTCAATTGAAAAATGGAAGGAGCTAGGCAGAAGATTATTGGCTGGAAAGTGACTGCATCCTATCAGATGCAGCCATTGTTCAGGTGTTCAATTGACCACAAGTGCTGCAGCTGCTTGAATACAATGGCCTGCAGAAAGGAATCTATTGATTTCTCTCATTCAGCTGGTGAGAAATCTAGCCATGTATGGCTAGGTTAACGCTAGCCATACATAATTGTTCAGCCATCGGGCTGATCAAAAGATAAAAAAAAGAAACTGAATGTTTTTCCTCATCCACACAAGCGAGAAAGATGAAGGAGGTCCAACATGCCCTTTGTTAAGTGGGGAGGATGATCTTTCCTGATTAAAGAGTTAAAGATCTGAATCAGTAAGGCCCCTTTCACACATGCAGACCGCTTGTCCGTTTTTAACCTATCCATTGACGGATGAAAAACGGACATCAATGCATCTTTATGAAAAAATGGATGTAAATGGATAATCATCCATTAACATCAGTTTCCATCCACATCCGTCAACATCTGTTTTTTTAAATGGATCAAAGCTCTATTTTTTTCTTTTAAAAAAAAACGAACCGGACAACGAACCGTTTTTGCATTGGTAGTGGATGTAAAAAAACTGATGAGAAGCTGATGAAAAACTGATGAAAAACGTCATCCGTTTTTTTTCTTTGAAAAGGATTGACTGAACTGATGAAATGAATGTGCGAAAGGGGCCTAACGCATATTGGACCTCTACAATGGGATTGTTGCTTCCCCCCATAAAGTGACAGTGGGCGCCTTGAGGGTAGGGACCGATGTGAGTGTGCAATGTACTGAGTGTGCAATGTACAGGGATAGGGACAATTGTAGACACTCACTCAGGTTGAACTGGATGGACTGATGTCTTTATTCAACCTTACTAACTATGAAACTATGAAACTATGACAGTACCACAGGGGACAGGCTTTCCTATTTAGGCTGTAGAAGCTTTAAAAAACAATGAGCTGTAAGGCATTGAATACCATTAGTTTTGATACACCTGTAATGTATTTAACTTATTTAAACTGCAGGTACAGTTGGACTTCAATTAGACTCAGTGGGGTTGATGAACTAAAATCTGGTGAAGCTGTGTATGGTAGCCAATCAGCTTCTAACTTCAGCTTGTTCAATTAAAGTGGAAGTAAACCCTCCTATCGTTTTCAGCCAAGGAAGCTGCCATCTTGGCCTCTGTTCAATCTTCAACTGCCATGATGCTGCACATGTGATCAGTTATGACACCAGCCAATGGATGGTTTGACAGTTTGGTTGAAAGCATAGTCAATGTGACAGGTAGCATTTCCGGCATGCCATTTCTTTTTAACTATTTAAATCAAAGGGTTTACTTCCGCTTTAAGCTATGACAAAAAACCTGGAAGCTGATTGGTTTCTATGCAGAGCTGCGCTAGATTTTGCACATTCCAGTTTTAGTAAATCAACCCCCAGTAATAAAATGAAATGCAGCCATGCAATTAGCGCTTTTAGAAGGTAGTCAGCATCAGCAGTTCCCTTATTCTTTCTTTGAAAGTACAAACATGCATGCTCGGAAGCAAGGACGAGCCAGAAGCGGTCAGTCTTGTAAACTAGCGTTCTTAATGGACAATTAAAATTTGTGACGTGGAAAATTATGAAATCTCGAAATGCAGCGCACATTCTCTTCTTCTTTAATGGGATAATAATGAAGCTGCTTTGTTGGTGACACTGATAGAGTTATTGCAAACAAATTTTCTTTCTAGTGATATCAAGAATAATATTATTATGCTTTTTTTATTTTTATTTGGGCAAGTTACCACAACACCATTATCCCATAGTTTTTAAGATCAAAGATACAACTATGTTGGTGTCCCTTGTCAATTTTACATTGTATTTTTTTAAATGTAACTGCCTACTCCTAAACTGTGATTTGAAGTAAAACACATAGCCAAGTATTATTCTCCACAATTTTTTTATTGTGCATTAAAAAAGGAAAACAAATAAAATTAGACATGCTATCTGCCAATAGCACTTACCCAAAAAGTGCATTCTATGCATCCAAAAATATAGAAAATATACCAAATCAAATCATTATTCAACCAAAAAAACAATGTCAAAGCAATAACGCCAAGGCCACTAATAAATAACACGTTATGTCCTCCAATTCCACAACATGTCTGGTTGACGAACGGCCGTTCAGAAACAAATTGAAAAGTGCGAAATGAAAAGTGCGAATCAACACTCACCATAACATGAAATTAGCAGAAGGATCCCAAAGGGTGGTGCTAAAGAGCTGAAAACCAACTTGGTATGTCACTACGTTGGTAATTGTTGGCCAACAATTGTGTGGCCATGTGTGTATGCAAGACAAGTTTGGGCCAACGCCCTTCAGACAAAATTCCACAAGCTCTTCAGATACCCACTTACTTCCCGCTGTCTCTACAGGACAAGTAAAGGGAAATTTTCCAAATGGGAAAAAGATTTAAAAAAAAAGGCCTGACAGGTTTATCTAACCATTCCCCACACAATCCAAAACTACAAAGCTAACTATTATCATCCAAGCATGCATGTTTAGGCTTAGAACTTTATTGATAACTTTAAATTGGAAGAAGATAAAGCTACCTCTTCGGAAAAGTCAATCAGCCCAGGTGACGTTTCCATCTGTAACAATCTTCTGGGTCCTACTTGAGGTGTTTGTAGCTGTATTTGTGCACTTGCAACAAAAACAACTGTACTATCCCTGGATCTTGAGGAAGTACACCCTGAGAGCTTGTCCAGAGTCCCGGAGCAGAAGTAGAGAAAAGGAATAGCGTATGGAAGGCATGACGGGTGTGGACAGCACAGTCATGCTTGGGAAAGAAAACGGTGTCCCCTTTAAGAAAGGGGGAGTGGCCGTTGCTGGGGAGGCGCTCGGGTCAGTAAGCTAGGAGGAAGGAAGGGATTGACGTCACTAGTGAGCGGCGGAGAAGATTCCCACCCACCCTCCCAAGTTATGTTAATTATAATGTGGGCTGTTAGGACAGCCAGTGCAGTGTGTTATATGTATATAACATGGTTGGTACCCATCTGTGGTATGGGGTTATCTGGTACCTTCCAGTTAACGAAGGGTTAACCAGGAAGGGGTTAAAGCCAGGTCACTCCGAAGGTTGAGAACTGTCTCTGAGTCCGGGGGCTTGAGACTGGAGGCCTAAAGTTAAAAGAAGTTTTTTGCAGTGACCAGTGGTGTGTGTTACCCTTGGAGACCCCAAAAAAAGTACATTAAAGTTGGTTGGGAGGGCAGTGATTGGGTCTTTGGAGGAGGAGAAGATGGGTGTTATATATATATAACATGGTTGGTACCCATCTGTGGTATGGAGTTATCAGGTGCCTTCCGGTTAACGAGGGGTTACCCAGGAAGGGGTAAAAGGTAGGTCACTGCGAAGGTTGAATACCGTCTCTGAGTCTGGGCGCTTGCGACTGGAGGCCTAAAGTTAAAAGAAGTGTGTTGCAGTGACCAGTGGTGGGTGTTACCCTTGACGACCCCAAAAAGTATATAAAAAGTTGGTTAAGAGTTATTTAAAATATTATTTATTTAATTTTATGGTAATTATTGATAAAAAGGCCGTCCAGGCCATTTACTCCAAAATCTTGTCACGTCATTTGTGGGGGGATTTGCAGGGGGTTAGATTCTATGTTTAATGGGTGGCGTAAGTGACTGTGGGTTAGGTCCTTCACATGTCATGAAAATTTGGATGTTAGTGCAAATAAAAAAAAGTATCTCAGACAGTACTAAATTTTTTCTGTAGCCTACTCAAGTTTGAAGGTACTCATAGGCACAGTTATCTTTAAATGAATTAAAAAAATGTCTAGACTTGCTGATGGTTTTAATGTTATGGAAACCTTAAGTTATGGATACCATAAGAAGTATAATAGTCTATAGTAGATGTTATAAGTAAATGTAGTGAGAGTTTAGATCTGGTCAAGACTTCAAAGCATAAAGGGAGGAAGGACAGGTTGATTTACAACAGTACAAAATAGGTCATTTAAGAGATGTGAAGCAGATGTGATCCTTTGATCTCAGTATCAAAGTATCAGGGTGTGATTAAGGAAAGAAAAAACAAAAGGAACTCAAAGCATAAGCAATTTCTACACTAGTAAATAATGATTAAATGTGACATCTGCATAGTCACTTTGGGGGGTTGGTAATATTCATGCTTATCTATTAGCTAGATTGCGTTGACAGAAATCGTAGCAGACCACTTGCAGGAACAAAATTATAAACAGAAGGTAATGCATTTGCTGTCCATTGAATTTTTAGCTCCTATTTTCTACTATTCCAAGAAAATGGCAACTGACTGCTATAGGCAATACCTGTGATTTCTTTACTTCCATTAGGCAAACATGAGATCCAGTTGTAAATCATGCCTTGGTCATTGGTTTCTAGTGATTTAATAGGTTCTTTAACATTTAAAGTGTATCTCTAACCTTTTTTTAAATTTTGGAAAAAGGGAGAAAGCATGATACTGTATTTTTTACTACTTTCTACTGGCCCTGTTCCTGCTCTCTAGATATTGGGGAAGATTTACTAAAACGGAAGTGCACAAAAGTCCCTGCATAGAAATCAATTGGCTTCTAGCTTTCCTGAACTAAAATTGCTTACTTTGGTTTGGCTGCACACTGTAAGCTTCTCACACACACACACACACACACACACATATATATATATATATCAGGGGTCAAGTCCTGGGGAAAAAAGTGTGGGAACTCCCACCCAAGATCCACTCCACTACCAAAAAAAAAAAAAAAATGATACGCTCATATGCATATATATTTCACAGAAAATACAGTGACTGCGAATGCGACATACTACAGGAGATGATCAGACTGCGAATGCGACATACTACAGATGACCAGACTGCAAATGCGACATACTACAGGAGATGACCAGACTGCAAATGCGACATACTACAGATGACCAGACTGCAAATGCGACATACTACAGATGACCAGACTGCAAATGCGACATGCTACAGGAGATGATCAGACTGCAAATGCGACATACTAGAAGATGACCAGACTGCAAATGCGACATACTACAGGAGATGACCAGACTGCAAATGCGACATACTACAGATGACCAGACTGCAAATGCGACATGCTACAGGAGATGATCAGACTACAAATGCGACATACTACAGATGACCAGACTGCAAATGCGACATACTACAGGAGATGACCAGACTGCAAATGCGACATACTACAGATGACCAGACTGCAAATGCGACATACTACAGGAGATGACCAGACTGCAAATGCGACATACTACAGGAGATGACCAGACTGCAAATGCGACATACTACAGGAGATGACCAGACTGCAAATGCGACATACTACAGATGACCAGACTGCAAATGCGACATACTACAGGAGATGACCAGACTGCAAATGCGACATACTACAGATGACCAGACTGCAAATGCGACATACTACAGGAGATGACCAGACTGCAAATGCGACATACTACAGATGACCAGACTGCAAATGCGACATACTACAGGAGATGACCAGACTGCAAATGCGACATACTACAGATGACCAGACTGCAAATGCGACATACTACAGATGACCAGACTGCAAATGCGACATACTACAGGAGATGACCAGACTGCAAATGCGACATACTACAGATGACCAGACTGCAAATGCGACATACTACAGATGACCAGACTGCATATGCGACATACTACAGGAGATGACCAGACTGCAAATGCGACATACTACAGGAGATGACCAGACTGCAAATGCGACATACTACAGGAGATGACCAGACTGCAAATGCGACATACTACAGATGACCAGACTGCAAATGCGACATACTACAGGAGATGACCAGACTGCAAATGCGACATACTACAGATGACCAGACTGCAAATGCGACATACTACAGGAGATGACCAGACTGCAAATGCGACATACTACAGATGACCAGACTGCAAATGCGACATACTACAGATGACCAGACTGCAAATGCGACATACTACAGGAGATGACCAGACTGCAAATGCGACATACTACAGATGACCAGACTGCAAATGCGACATACTACAGATGACCAGACTGCATATGCGACATACTACAGATGACCAGACTGCAAATGCGACATACTACAGATGACCAGACTGCAAATGCGACATGCTACAGGAGATGATCAGACTACAAATGCGACATACTACAGATGACCAGACTGCAAATGCGACATACTACAGGAGATGACCAGACTGCAAATGCGACATACTACAGATGACCAGACTGCAAATGCGACATACTACAGATGACCAGACTGCAAATGCGACATGCTACAGGAGATGATCAGACTACAAATGCGACATACTACAGATGACCAGACTGCAAATGCGACATACTACAGGAGATGATCAGACTACAAATGCGACATACTACAGATGACCAGACTGCATATGCGACATACTACATGAGATGACCAGACTGCAAATGCGACATACTACAGATGACCAAGTAGCCAGTTTTAAAATTTAAACCTGTCCTCTTTATAGCACCCTTCTTCACATTCCTGTCCTCACCCCCTTCACATTCCTGTCCTCACCCCCTTCACATTCCTGTCCTCACCCCCTTTGTAGATCCCCCCTTCACATTCCTGTCCTGCCTCCCTTTTATATCACCTCTCCTCATTCCTTTCAGTTTCTGATTCTTTCCCCCTCCGTCCTTCATTACAGTGCCCTCTGTCTTACCTTACACAGGACACAGATGACATCAGAGGCACAGAGCTGACATCGGAAGTGCAGCAAAGGGATGGACAGAGGGCGGGACCTGCCCCAGTTAACTGATTGGTTGATAGACTGCAGAGCGGTTCTATCAACCAATCAGTTAACTGGGCCAGCCCCTGCCTTCCGTGCATCGCTGTGCTGCTCTTCCGATGTCAGCTCTGTGAGGAAAACAGAGCTAGCAGGCAGCGGCAGCTGATAACAAAAAAGCTTTAATGGCGTGACCACGGCGGGGCCGCACAGATGATTGATGCGGTCCGGACTTGGTCCACTCTGCCTGTTAAAATCTAGAGCCTCGGGCGGCTCTAGTCCTAAAGAAGAGAGGGAACGGCGTTCCTGCTATGAAAAAGGTGCAGGGACGCCGTTCCCACGCGTTCCCGCTGGACTCGAGCCCTGATATATATATATATATATATATATATATATATATATATATATATATATATATATATATATATACCCAGTTTACTGACTGGACAGGAAAAGAACAGCAGGAGACAGATGAAGTCATCTCTCTGTTCACGTTTCTCTTTCCTATAATCATGTTACTTGGTAGCACATTTGCACTCAGAACACATAGTTGGCTCCCAGTTCTGTTGAATCCTTACTGTGCAGGATAGCGCAAAGGGCTGAAACCAACTCAATTTTCAGGGGCTTATACCTTTATTTAAGAAAATACACAGTAAAAATACAAAACCTCAATAATACCTCAATAATATGTCTGCCTGTATTCCAGCTTTGAATGTACACCTGTATTTGCCCATGCTGGCTAAATCTGCGTCCAGAGTGCACATTAGTTAGCAATGCTAGGCCCAGACTGGGACAAAAAATAGGCCCGAGCATTTTAAACAGAGCAACCAATTTTTCCAGGGATGCGGGGGGGGGGGGGGGGACACTGTAATGTGCAGGGGACACTGTGATATAATGGGGACTGCATTGTAAAGTGGCACTGTAATGATAACAGTGCCACTTTACAGTGCAGTCCCCTTTATATTACTGTGCCCCTGCAATCATGCTCCCCCTCTTCTCTGTAATCACAGTGCCCCCTTTTACTCTCTGCTCACTGTGCAGATCTCCAGCTCCTCCTGCCCCTTACATCAGAGTCCGCACAGACCCCCTACATCAGAGTCCGCACAGACCCCCCTACATCAGAGTTCGCACAGACCCCCTACATCAGAGCCCCCTTACATCAGAGTCCACATAGACACCCCCTTACTTCAGAGCCCCCTTACATCAGAGTCTGCACAGACCCCCCCTTACATCAGAGTCTGCACATAGGTTCCCTTACATCAGAGTCCGCACAGAGGTCCCCTTACTTCAGAGTCTGCACAGACCCCGCCTTACTTTAGAGCCCCCTTACATCAGAGTCTGCACAGACCCCCTTACATCAGAGTCCACACAGACCCCCCTTACATCAGAGCCCCCTTACATCAGAGTCTGCACAGACCCCCCCCTACATCAGAGCCCCCTTACATCAGAGTCTGCACAGTGGTTCCCTTATATCAGAGTCCGCACAGAGGTCCCCTTACATCAGAGTCTGCACAGACCCCCCTTACATCAGAGCCCCCTTACATCAGAGTCTTCACAGACCCCCCCTTATATCAGAGTCTGCACAGACCCCCCTTACATCAGAATCCGCACAGAGGTCCCCTTACATCAGAGTCCACAAAGAGGCCCCCTTAGAGTCTGCAGAATTTCCACTTACTGTAAGGGGGAGCTCTGTGGACTAATGTAAAGGGGAATCCTTATTTAAGGGGGGGTTCTCATGTAAAGTGGTGTTCTGGGAACCCTGATTTAAGAGTGAATGCTGTGGACTCTGGTGTAAAGGGGAACTCTGATGTAGGGGGGTCTCTGGTCACCAAAGAACCCCTCTTGCATCAGAGTCCACAGAGCACCCCTTAAATTCGTATTACACACTGGGAGGAAGGAGAGAGGGTGAGCTTACTCACCCCAGGATGGAGGCTCAGGCACAGTGGTAGGACATAGCCCAGCGGTAGGTGACGATGGCCATGGCCTGTGTTAACCCTGTCCAGGCCATGGAGCGGGCAGCCTCAGCCCACCAGGCAAATGCCTGGTCTGCCCTATGGCCAGTCCGAGTCTGATTGCAGCTGTGGGGAACACACTGGGGTTGATTTCCTAAAACTGGAAAAGCTGAAATTAGAAGCTGGTTGGCTACCATGCACAGTTGCACCAGATTCTGAGTGCTCCAGTTTTAGTAAATAACCTCCATTTCGTCACTAGACTAGGACTTGAGGGATATTTCCAAAAAGGACACAGACCACAATGAAGCCGTAATTTAGAGTAGAGGGTGGCTAGAATCCCCTTACTGCTGCCTATATCCTCATTGATAATTTTACCTCACTTCCGGTTCTGTTGATCAAGTTGTCAGGACACTAAATGTCCCTAGTGAGAAATAAAAACTCACCTGCCTTCCCCAATAGTTAAAGCGGAGTTCCGCCTAAAAAATAAATATAAATCAAAACCAGCAGCTTTAAATACTGCAGCTTTTAAAATAAGGACACTAACCTGTCCAGGGTGCCCATGATGTCCTCATCCAAAGCCGACCCCTCGGCTCTGGGTGGAGGCACCGGCATTGCTAGTAAGGGAATCAGGAAGTGAAGCCTTCACAGCCTGGTTCCCTACTGAGCATGCGTGAGTCACGATGCACATTCTGAGTGGTCCCTGCTTTCTTCTGGGACCTATCTGTCTCCCAGAAGACAGCAGGGGGAGGGAGGAGGGGTCAGACATGGCGTAGATCGCCACGGATACTGCAGCGATTTTTCGTCAGAAGTGGGAAGTGTATTAGACAGGTATCTGCTCCCCCCCCCCCCCCTTGATAGGTGCCAAATGTGACACCGGAGGGTGGGAGGAATCTGGACAGCGGAAGTTCCATTTTTGGGTGGAACTCTGCTTTAAGTTCTACTCAACTAAAATTATTTAAAGGAGTCATTTAAATTAGTATTTACTCTGCATAATGACCTTCTACTTGCAGAAGCAGCATGCTAATGGAAATGTAAAAGTGGAAACCAGTCCAATGCAAAGTAAAAACCTAGCATGAAAGTATATGTGAAGAAAAAAAAAGATAATGAAAATGTGTGGTGAGAGACCATAACTTGGAGGACATACTGAGACCTCAGGGTTTTACAGTCTGTTATACAGTTTGTTTTTGAGCTAACAAATAAGACAGAGGTTAATAGAGGTTAATCATTATTACAGATTATGGTTATGTACCTGGAAATATAAGAGGCTAGTTGTCTCAGAGAGCATGGCCTATTGCCATTGCCTATTGCCATGCTGATTGCTGTAATATGTCCTTCGCATTGTACTCGTGCAATTATATAGTTTAACTTTCTATTTTTATACAGTGTATAATTCGAATTGTGGAAGTTACGTATTGTTCAGAATCAATCTTTATTTTTGTTCTGTGAAAATCTTTATTAAAAATATTGCAACAGAAAATGTGTGTGAGAAAGGGTTGGGTTACTTCACCCCACAAGGGGTTAAACTAGCAACAAGCGGAAAACTGGTGTTTCTTCCAAGATCAGCTCATTAAAAAAATAAGGCAGGAAGCAAAGTTTTCGCTATACATTGTTTTCTTCGTGTTACTATGGCAACCACTCAATAAAAAGTGCAGGAATTTTGCATTTTTTTTTCCCCTGTCAAAGAGGCTAAAAAAAGGGTTCAGCTAACTCATTGAACTTAGTTGTTTCCAACTGGAATGTGGACAGTAATAACCAGGGAATATGTAAGAAAATGCAAGTGAAATGGTAAAAGAATGTCATTTCGATTTTGATTAAATAAATCATCCGCAGTTGGAATGTGTTTTTTAAACTTATGTATTATAAAGTGAACCACTGCTACCCGGAGACAAATAAAAACACAATGGGGGTTGTTTACGAAAGGCAAATCCACTTTGCACTGAAAGTGCACTTGGAAGTGCAGTCGCTCTAAACCTAAGGGGTAGATCTGAAATGAGTGGAAGCTCTGCTGATTTTATCATCCAATCATGTGCAAGCTAAAATGCTGTTTCTTATTTTCCTTTCATGTCCCTCTCAGATCTATAGCGACTTTACTTCCAAGTGCACTTGCAGTGCAAAGTGGATTTTCCTTTAGTAAATAACCCCCACTGTCCCGTTACAGCAAATCATGATTTGGAAACTTAAATTCAGCCATAACAAAGATATCTATTTAACCATTTCAGCTCTCATTACAAAATATAATAAAAAGGTAAGGTGCTTGCAAGCAAGTGATAGTGCACTATAGGTATGCTCAAATAGATATAGTGAGTTTGAAAAAACCTCCAAACAACTAGTGATGGTCTATATAGTCAGAAAATAAATAAATATAGTGAATCGAAAAAACCTCCAATAAGTGCCCCTCACAGGGTGGTACACACTCTGTGCAATCTTCAAAATTTGCAAAAGAAACCTTCTTTAACCACTTCAGCACCGGGCCATTTTACACCCTTCCTTACCAGAGCACTTTTTGCGATTCGGCACTGCGTCGCTTTAACTAACAATTGCGCGGTCGTGCGACGTTACACCCAAACAAAATTGACGTCCTTTTTTTCCCATAAATAGAGCTTTCTTTTGGTGGTATTTGATCGCCCCTGCGGTTTTTATTTTTTGAGCTATAAACAAAAGAAGAGCAAAAATTTTGAAAAAAAAACACAATATTTTTTAACTTTTTGCTATAATAAATATCCCATTTTTTTTTTAAAAAAACTATTTTTTTACTCAGTTTAGGCCAATACGTATTCTTCTACAAATTTTTGGTAACTAGTAAAAATTTTTACTAGTAATGGCGGCGATCTGCGATTTTTTTTTCGTGACTGCGACATTGCGGCGGACACTTCGGACACTTTTGACACATTTTTGGAACCATTCACATTTACACAGCGATCGTTGCTATAAAATTGCATTGATTACTGTGTAAATGTGACTGGCAGGGAAGGGGTTAACACTAGGGGGCGCTGCAGGGGTTAATGTGTTCGCTATAGGAGTGATTCTAACTGTGGGGGGAGGGGACTCAAGGAGAGGAGACCGATCATGTGTTCCTCCGTACTGGGATCACATGATCGGTCTCCTCTCCACGTTTACACACACAGCTCCACGGTCCCGCGCGGTCCCGTTGTTATAACGGGCAATCGCGGGTGCCCGGCGGACATCGCCCCCCCAGGCGGCCGGGAATGGGAGGACGTCATATGACGCCCACCCAGGATGGGAGATCCACCTTGTGGGCGTCATATGACTATACGCGGGTAGGGAAGTGGTTAAATAATATAAGAATAAAACAAAGACTAAATAATGTAACTGCCCGTTTACATACTTATGAGTAGCTACAGTATGAACCAAAAGTGCAAATTAAAAGTGAAGTGTTTCACATATAACAAACCATCATGCACTATTTAAATTAGTCCATGTTCTAGTGAGCCCATATAAAATCGTGTCTCCACACCATCAAGAATAGCTCTCCCAATTTCAGCAATCCTCTACACTTCTTTTTAACTGTGATGGCAGACAAGAAGATATTGCCAAAGATGTAAAGAGCTCAAACTCATAAGACCCTAGAGGTCTCTTCTGTTATAAAAACCCTGCCTGTCAGCGGGTTTTTACAGAAGACAATTTACTACCACTTTAATGGTGCCTCTGGATGGCCATCCAAAGTAAAGACTTGTAGCGACAATCTAAAAGAGTAGATGTTGCTACAAGTACCATTCTTTCAATATATAAGCTTACCTTGCTATATAATAATTTAAAGAGGAAGTAAAGCCTCTTTAAAAAAAAAAAAAAAAAAGACACCCTGCAGGGCGAAGGCATAATGAGCTAGTATGCATGCTCATTATGAAAGACTTACCTGAAAACGAAGCCCCCGAGGCGGTCCTTATCTTCGATCTTCTTCGCCGCCATCCAGGGCCGGAGTGACTTCCGGGTCTCGCCGCTCCAGCGCTATCATTCGCTGGAGCGGTGATGACGTCACTCCCGCGCATGCGCACGAGATCGGCATATTGCCGTGAGATCGGCATCCTCAGTGCGCCCTCAGTGCGCCTGCGCGCCGCTGTCTACGGCGCATGCGCCGTAGACAGCGATGCCTTTTCATCGCTAAATATCTCCTAAACCATGTAGGTTTAGGAGATATTTATTGGACCTACAGGTAAGCCTTAAAGCGGTTCTACACTCATTTCATTTAGTAAATCTCTTTGCCTTCCAAATCAGGCAAAGAGTACTAAATGAAATGTTTTTTTTTTTTTTTTTTTTTTTTACTTACCTTGTAATTGAAGACTTCCGGTCTTCTCCCTCTGCGGCGGCGGGCGGGGTCTTGCGTCGATCGTCGTCACGCCGCACTGTCTCCTGGGATCTGGTGTCATTGATCCCAGGAGCCAGTGCGGGCATCTTCCGAAATCTCGCGAGATTTCGGCCACATCTTCCGAAATCTCCCGAGATTTCGGCCGCATCTGCCGAAATCTCGTGAGATCTCGGCAGATGAGCCGTTACTGCGCACGCGCGAGTAACGGCAGTGCATGCTGGGCCATCTAAAGTCCCTGTGGGTGTTTCACATGCCCACAGGCAAGATGGCCCCCAGCACTAAAGAAGAAGACGAGGAACTTCATCGGACGAAAACCGGCGGCGATCGAGATGGAAGATGGAACAGGTGAGTCCCCTAATAAAGGTAAGCACACTTTATATTACATCCTAAAAAAAAAAATTTTTTTTCAGAGTGCAGAACCGCTTTAATCTAGGCTTACCTGTAGGCCAAAGTCATGTGGAAGGGTTTACTTCCACTTTAATATGTTCAGAAGACCACACATTTGTTTTTCAGCCATAAATGAAGATCACAATTCTTGTAAAAAAAATTCTAGTATGAGCATAATTAAACAAGACCAAAATGACCTGGTCTGCTTTAGATTCTGATTGGTGCAAAGTGTGGCATAAAGCTATTATTTTTCACCTTCCTCAGGTAAAGTGTCTTCAGTTACATCCAAGTCTGCTTCTTCAGCTTTGGTTAGTACATTTTGGTATTGTCTTGGAGAATGGCATAAAGAAAGAAATACAGAGGACTTTGACAGCTTTCTGTATATAGAGGACATCTCCTTTACCCACATACTCTTTGAAATTTTGTTTGACCCAGCCCCAGAGAGTTTTATTTTATTCTAAGAGGAAGAAAACATACTTTTCTTAGCAAACACATAATAGACTTAACAAAGAATACTAAAGGTAATTAGTGTTGAAGTCGGATGCCTGGAATAACTACTTTGTGGATAGCAATGAGTGGAAGCTCAGAACTGATCTTCTACAGAAGGTGTTTAACTGGAGGACATCAACCATAGACATAATGGTCTCCAGGGTGAATCACCAGTACCTTTTTTTCTATTCCCACTTAAAGTGCTGTTATGCCTTAGGGCAGTATGCCCTGTCATTAAAGCGGTGTTCCGGCCGAAATTATATTTTTTAAATAAAAATACCCCTATAATACACAAGCTTAATGTATTCTAGTAAAGTTAGTCTGTAAACTAAGGTCTGTTTTGTTAGTTTTTAGCAGTAGTTTGTTATTTTATAAACTTGCAGCAGGCCGTGGCCATCTTAAGTGTGGGCATCTGAAGCCAGACTGTATTTCTTCCTGGATCTCATCCTTGCAGATCTCGTACATGCTCAGTGCAGCATAAGCAGTGTAATAGGTTTCAGGTCAGGTTTCCATAGCAACGGCAGTTTGAGAGGAAGTTGCTGCCCCTTCCCAGGAGGCATTGCAAACAGGAAATGATGCGATGGGCCGCGGCCAGGGAGGAGGAAGTGAAAAATGAATACAGCAGATATACAGTCTGTGCTGAAAAACAAATAAAAAAAATATCCAATTTGTTTACAGTGCACAGTTTAGTGAGGGATGCTGAAGAGTTGTAAAAGTGGGTGGAACTCCACTTTAACTTGTGACTTTCCTCTAGTTTATGTGTTTCTGTCAGAAACACACTGTTCATGGTTCTGCAGAAAATCTAAGGCACACAGGCTCACAAAGGCATAGTCAGGCTAGCAGTGAAGAGATGTGCCACAAGTGCAGATCGCAAAGATCGCGCATGCGCGCACAGTAACTATGCCTTGGCGTCCAGTGGCCTTTAAAAGGGCTTCAGCTGCACTAGTTCTTTTCTGTTTGAACTGCAGTTTTACCCTGTGACCTGATCCTGAGCCTGCATCTGATCCAATACTGATCTGGCTTCATGACCTCACTGCTGTCTCCAGTCCTGACCCTTGGCATCCTTAAACCTTACTTCTTCTACTTGTCTACCTGATCCTCCACTACCAACCCGACCTGAACTCCGACCACTCCTTGCCTGCCATCTCTGCTAACTAATCCGCTGTGTCTGACCTTGCTCCTGCTTGCTGTCCTGCATGTTCAGGGAATCCGCTGCCCTTCAGCGCTCCTGCATCTGCTGACCTACACCCGCAGCGCACCTGCTCCCTGGTCGTGCATCCACGGCATAGCTGCATCCTGTGTCCTGCATCCACAGCACCTAAGCCTCCTTCCTTCATCAGCTGCCATCATGTCCAGCCAAGAGAACCCTGCAGGCACTCATACCTCACTGTGCTCCTACGGTCACTGTCTCAACTTCAGTGACTCATGGGCCTCACTCTTCAGGCCTTAAAAAATAGATTGTGAATGAAGGGGTGCATGCCAATGCTATTATATCACACTGGCCCAGGAAGTCAAGGTTCCCTCTTCGCACGTGATAGCTTAACCCTGGCCTCTACCTTCCATGAAGATTCAAAAGAGGGATAAGGTTTTTCATCAGTTTTTACATCAGTTTTTTACATCCTCCAGATAGATTCCTTAACCACCTTTTGTCTCTTTACATCTAGTTTTCACCTAATTCGCTTTCCAAAAAAAGGATGTTGACGGAAGCCAATGTAAATGGATGATCATCCATTCACATCTGTTTTTTCATGGAGATGCATTGATGTCTGTTTTTCATCCATCAACAGATGAAAGGGGCCTTAGGTCAATGGTCTTGTGCCAACACCTTGGTATCTCTCTAAAATCACTATGTCTTTGCATCAAAGCTGGGAGTCAGTGCTCCATATCTTTCTAGCAGATGATGGACAAGAGGACAGCATATTGCATCTGGTTTACTTAAATACTTACCGAAAAAAAAAAAAAAGTTATTTCAAGTAGAGAACTTGTCCCTCCTTCTAAAGGGACTAAAGAAGGGGTATACTGAGTCATCTAGGGTACTTTCAATATGATAGCGCTGGAGCGGGTCTCGCCGCTCCAGCGCTATCATTCGCTGGAGCGGTGATGACGTCACTCCCGCGCATGCGCACGAGATCGGCATATTGCCGTGAGATCGGCATCCTCAGTGCGCCCTCAGTGCGCCTGCGCGCCGCTGTCTACGGCGCATGCGCCGTAGACAGCGATGCCTTTTCATCGCTAAATATCTCCTAAACCATGTAGGTTTAGGAGATATTTATTGGACCTACAGGTAAGCCTTAATCTAGGCTTACCTGTAGGCCAAAGTCATGTGGAAGGGTTTACTTCCACTTTAATATGTTCAGAAGACCACACATTTGTTTTTCAGCCATAAATGAAGATCACAATTCTTGTAAAAAAAATTCTAGTATGAGCATAATTAAACAAGACCAAAATGACCTGGTCTGCTTTAGATTCTGATTGGTGCAAAGTGTGGCATGAAGCTATTATTTTTCACCTTCCTCAGGTAAAGTGTCTTCAGTTACATCCAAGTCTGCTTCTTCAGCTTTGGTTAGTACATTTTGGTATTGTCTTGGAGAATGGCATAAAGAAAGAAATACAGAGGACTTTGACAGCTTTCTGTATATAGAGGACATCTCCTTTACCCACATACTCTTTGAAATTTTGTTTGACCCAGCCCCAGAGAGTTTTATTTTATTCTAAGAGGAAGAAAACATACTTTTCTTAGCAAACACATAATAGACTTAACAAAGAATACTAAAGGTAATTAGTGTTGAAGTCGGATGCCTGGAATAACTACTTTGTGGATAGCAATGAGTGGAAGCTCAGAACTGATCTTCTACAGAAGGTGTTTAACTGGAGGACATCAACCATAGACATAATGGTCTCCAGGGTGAATCACCAGTACCTTTTTTTCTATTCCCACTTAAAGTGCTGTTATGCCTTAGGGCAGTATGCCCTGTCATTAAAGCGGTGTTCCGGCCGAAATTATATTTTTTAAATAAAAATACCCCTATAATACACAAGCTTAATGTATTCTAGTAAAGTTAGTCTGTAAACTAAGGTCTGTTTTGTTAGTTTTTAGCAGTAGTTTGTTATTTTATAAACTTGCAGCAGGCCGTGGCCATCTTAAGTGTGGGCATCTGAAGCCAGACTGTATTTCTTCCTGGATCTCATCCTTGCAGATCTCGTACATGCTCAGTGCAGCATAAGCAGTGTAATAGGTTTCAGGTCAGGTTTCCATAGCAACGGCAGTTTGAGAGGAAGTTGCTGCCCCTTCCCAGGAGGCATTGCAAACAGGAAATGATGCGATGGGCCGCGGCCAGGGAGGAGGAAGTGAAAAATGAATACAGCAGATATACAGTCTGTGCTGAAAAACAAATAAAAAAAATATCCAATTTGTTTACAGTGCACAGTTTAGTGAGGGATGCTGAAGAGTTGTAAAAGTGGGTGGAACTCCACTTTAACTTGTGACTTTCCTCTAGTTTATGTGTTTCTGTCAGAAACACACTGTTCATGGTTCTGCAGAAAATCTAAGGCACACAGGCTCACAAAGGCATAGTCAGGCTAGCAGTGAAGAGATGTGCCACAAGTGCAGATCGCAAAGATCGCGCATGCGCGCACAGTAACTATGCCTTGGCGTCCAGTGGCCTTTAAAAGGGCTTCAGCTGCACTAGTTCTTTTCTGTTTGAACTGCAGTTTTACCCTGTGACCTGATCCTGAGCCTGCATCTGATCCAATACTGATCTGGCTTCATGACCTCACTGCTGTCTCCAGTCCTGACCCTTGGCATCCTTAAACCTTACTTCTTCTACTTGTCTACCTGATCCTCCACTACCAACCCGACCTGAACTCCGACCACTCCTTGCCTGCCATCTCTGCTAACTAATCCGCTGTGTCTGACCTTGCTCCTGCTTGCTGTCCTGCATGTTCAGGGAATCCGCTGCCCTTCAGCGCTCCTGCATCTGCTGACCTACACCCGCAGCGCACCTGCTCCCTGGTCGTGCATCCACGGCATAGCTGCATCCTGTGTCCTGCATCCACAGCACCTAAGCCTCCTTCCTTCATCAGCTGCCATCATGTCCAGCCAAGAGAACCCTGCAGGCACTCATACCTCACTGTGCTCCTACGGTCACTGTCTCAACTTCAGTGACTCATGGGCCTCACTCTTCAGGCCTTAAAAAATAGATTGTGAATGAAGGGGTGCATGCCAATGCTATTATATCACACTGGCCCAGGAAGTCAAGGTTCCCTCTTCGCACGTGATAGCTTAACCCTGGCCTCTACCTTCCATGAAGATTCAAAAGAGGGATAAGGTTTTTCATCAGTTTTTACATCAGTTTTTTACATCCTCCAGATAGATTCCTTAACCACCTTTTGTCTCTTTACATCTAGTTTTCACCTAATTCGCTTTCCAAAAAAAGGATGTTGACGGAAGCCAATGTAAATGGATGATCATCCATTCACATCTGTTTTTTCATGGAGATGCATTGATGTCTGTTTTTCATCCATCAACAGATGAAAGGGGCCTTAGGTCAATGGTCTTGTGCCAACACCTTGGTATCTCTCTAAAATCACTATGTCTTTGCATCAAAGCTGGGAGTCAGTGCTCCATATCTTTCTAGCAGATGATGGACAAGAGGACAGCATATTGCATCTGGTTTACTTAAATACTTACCGAAAAAAAAAAAAAGTTATTTCAAGTAGAGAACTTGTCCCTCCTTCTAAAGGGACTAAAGAAGGGGTATACTGAGTCATCTAGGGTACTTTCAATATGATAGCGCTGGAGCGGGTCTCGCCGCTCCAGCGCTATCATTCGCTGGAGCGGTGATGACGTCACTCCCGCGCATGCGCACGAGATCGGCATATTGCCGTGAGATCGGCATCCTCAGTGCGCCCTCAGTGCGCCTGCGCGCCGCTGTCTACGGCGCATGCGCCGTAGACAGCGATGCCTTTTCATCGCTAAATATCTCCTAAACCATGTAGGTTTAGGAGATATTTATTGGACCTACAGGTAAGCCTTAATCTAGGCTTACCTGTAGGCCAAAGTCATGTGGAAGGGTTTACTTCCACTTTAATATGTTCAGAAGACCACACATTTGTTTTTCAGCCATAAATGAAGATCACAATTCTTGTAAAAAAAATTCTAGTATGAGCATAATTAAACAAGACCAAAATGACCTGGTCTGCTTTAGATTCTGATTGGTGCAAAGTGTGGCATGAAGCTATTATTTTTCACCTTCCTCAGGTAAAGTGTCTTCAGTTACATCCAAGTCTGCTTCTTCAGCTTTGGTTAGTACATTTTGGTATTGTCTTGGAGAATGGCATAAAGAAAGAAATACAGAGGACTTTGACAGCTTTCTGTATATAGAGGACATCTCCTTTACCCACATACTCTTTGAAATTTTGTTTGACCCAGCCCCAGAGAGTTTTATTTTATTCTAAGAGGAAGAAAACATACTTTTCTTAGCAAACACATAATAGACTTAACAAAGAATACTAAAGGTAATTAGTGTTGAAGTCGGATGCCTGGAATAACTACTTTGTGGATAGCAATGAGTGGAAGCTCAGAACTGATCTTCTACAGAAGGTGTTTAACTGGAGGACATCAACCATAGACATAATGGTCTCCAGGGTGAATCACCAGTACCTTTTTTTCTATTCCCACTTAAAGTGCTGTTATGCCTTAGGGCAGTATGCCCTGTCATTAAAGCGGTGTTCCGGCCGAAATTATATTTTTTAAATAAAAATACCCCTATAATACACAAGCTTAATGTATTCTAGTAAAGTTAGTCTGTAAACTAAGGTCTGTTTTGTTAGTTTTTAGCAGTAGTTTGTTATTTTATAAACTTGCAGCAGGCCGTGGCCATCTTAAGTGTGGGCATCTGAAGCCAGACTGTATTTCTTCCTGGATCTCATCCTTGCAGATCTCGTACATGCTCAGTGCAGCATAAGCAGTGTAATAGGTTTCAGGTCAGGTTTCCATAGCAACGGCAGTTTGAGAGGAAGTTGCTGCCCCTTCCCAGGAGGCATTGCAAACAGGAAATGATGCGATGGGCCGCGGCCAGGGAGGAGGAAGTGAAAAATGAATACAGCAGATATACAGTCTGTGCTGAAAAACAAATAAAAAAAATATCCAATTTGTTTACAGTGCACAGTTTAGTGAGGGATGCTGAAGAGTTGTAAAAGTGGGTGGAACTCCACTTTAACTTGTGACTTTCCTCTAGTTTATGTGTTTCTGTCAGAAACACACTGTTCATGGTTCTGCAGAAAATCTAAGGCACACAGGCTCACAAAGGCATAGTCAGGCTAGCAGTGAAGAGATGTGCCACAAGTGCAGATCGCAAAGATCGCGCATGCGCGCACAGTAACTATGCCTTGGCGTCCAGTGGCCTTTAAAAGGGCTTCAGCTGCACTAGTTCTTTTCTGTTTGAACTGCAGTTTTACCCTGTGACCTGATCCTGAGCCTGCATCTGATCCAATACTGATCTGGCTTCATGACCTCACTGCTGTCTCCAGTCCTGACCCTTGGCATCCTTAAACCTTACTTCTTCTACTTGTCTACCTGATCCTCCACTACCAACCCGACCTGAACTCCGACCACTCCTTGCCTGCCATCTCTGCTAACTAATCCGCTGTGTCTGACCTTGCTCCTGCTTGCTGTCCTGCATGTTCAGGGAATCCGCTGCCCTTCAGCGCTCCTGCATCTGCTGACCTACACCCGCAGCGCACCTGCTCCCTGGTCGTGCATCCACGGCATAGCTGCATCCTGTGTCCTGCATCCACAGCACCTAAGCCTCCTTCCTTCGTCAGCTGCCATCATGTCCAGCCAAGAGAACCCTGCAGGCACTCATACCTCACTGTGCTCCTACGGTCACTGTCTCAACTTCAGTGACTCATGGGCCTCACTCTTCAGGCCTTAAAAAATAGATTGTGAATGAAGGGGTGCATGCCAATGCTATTATATCACACTGGCCCAGGAAGTCAAGGTTCCCTCTTCGCACGTGATAGCTTAACCCTGGCCTCTACCTTCCATGAAGATTCAAAAGAGGGATAAGGTTTTTCATCAGTTTTTACATCAGTTTTTTACATCCTCCAGATAGATTCCTTAACCACCTTTTGTCTCTTTACATCTAGTTTTCACCTAATTCGCTTTCCAAAAAAAGGATGTTGACGGAAGCCAATGTAAATGGATGATCATCCATTCACATCTGTTTTTTCATGGAGATGCATTGATGTCTGTTTTTCATCCATCAACAGATGAAAGGGGCCTTAGGTCAATGGTCTTGTGCCAACACCTTGGTATCTCTCTAAAATCACTATGTCTTTGCATCAAAGCTGGGAGTCAGTGCTCCATATCTTTCTAGCAGATGATGGACAAGAGGACAGCATATTGCATCTGGTTTACTTAAATACTTACCGAAAAAAAAAAAAAAAGTTATTTCAAGTAGAGAACTTGTCCCTCCTTCTAAAGGGACTAAAGAAGGGGTATACTGAGTCATCTAGGGTACTTTCAATATGGCTTGTCAAAGCGATACAAGAGTTGTATTATAAAGCTGAGATTTCTCATCCATTGAGTGTTAGGGCTCATCATACAAGAAGTAAGGGAAGCATCCTGGCCAGCTTAGTTAAGGTTTCCTTTTAAACTATAGCCACTATGCAAAGGAAAGCTATAAGTAGGCAAGGTTGTAGAATAATTGTGTTAAATGTTAACAGTGTTTTCATATATTATACAAGTTCTAATGAATTCTTCAATAGACTGCTATTCTAGCAGTCCTGTAGTAAGTAAAGAATAGCTGATTGTGTCTAATAGGGTAGGGATGCCCTAGGACCAGAGTCAGCTAGAACAAATCTGCCAGACTAAAGTCAGGACCAGAACCATTGGATCTAGAGCCAACAGGAGTAGTCAGCCAAGCCAGATGTTAAAGTAAGGAGATCAGACAAATAAGACCAGAAAACAAACAAACTGTAAGTAGAAAGACACCAGCATGTGGCAAAAGACTTGCTGAAGTCCAAGATCTAGGTGTGTCTGTTCCTAAAGCAATTATAGTCTTTTCAATGTTTTTTCTTTTAACACAAAAAAAGAAACAGCAAGCTTGTTATCACGTGAAAGTCACATGGAATATTAGTCTAGGGCAACACTGCAATATTAACACATTAACTGCAATATTAACACAATGTAATGTTATGGATAAAAACTTGTACACTGCTATGTAACAATAATTGTAATTAATTATATGCAAACAAAAGAACAGCTGCTACCATTCAAAAAGTGAACTTCACGCTCATAAAGAAAATAATATGCAAATTACTTTGAAGAAGTCACGCGATAAGTGATGCAACACGTTCAGTGAAGCTGGTGATGTCATTTCCGGTGTCTCGTACATCAGAATGAGGAGGCGAGGATCTCGCAGCTGGGAAATATCATTTGCATTCAATACAAGATGTGGCAAATGTGAGTGCACATTTCTTATGTTTTAATAAATTGGATTTTAACCTCCCTGGCGGTAATCCCGAGTCTGGCTCGGGGTGGAACTTCAGTACCATAAGCGGTAACCCCAAACCAGACTCGGGATCGCATTGCAGGATACAGGGGAAGTTACTTACCTTGTCCCCTGGATCCTGCGATGTCTCCCCGCTGTGTGTGCGAGCTCCTCCGCTCGATTCACACAGTGCCGAGTGCCGCTGATCTCCGTTCCCTGCGACGTTAAAAAAGTTAAAACACACAAAACACATACAGTACTGTAATCTTACAGATTACAGTACTGTATAAAAAAATAACACATCCCTTTGTCCCTAGTGGTCTGGCCAGTGCCCTGCATGTAGTTTTATATAATAAATAAAAAAAATTCTGCCTGGAAACTGGAGATTGTCCATAGCAACCAAAAAGTGTCCCTTTATGTCAAAAGTGGTTTTAGACCAACTAGAAAACAGCGATAATAAATTAGAATCACAATTCATCATCAAACACTAAATCTAATGACAGCGACAATTCTGCAACTGAGCAAATTTCAGTGTTTTTGATTTGATTACATTATTGAATCATTTTTATAGTTATTTATTATATTATAATTTATGATTTTGTGTTTCAAACTTTATCATACCCGGGATATCTACTAGACTCTGGTTTGGACAGATTTAAGTGAGTTATTCATAAGAATTGTAGGCCTACAATATAAAACGCCAAATTTCCATGCAAAATAATTGTACCGCTTTTGGTACAAAATTCCTGACATACCGTATATACTCGAATATAAGCCGAGATTTTCAGCCCATTTTTTTAGGGCTGAAAGTCCCCCCCTCGGCTTATATTCGAGTCACCGCCGTCTGCCTACATGAACAGCTTGTCATGTAGACAGGCGGCGGTTTTAAAAAGCCGCGCCGCCTCCTCCCGCCCGTCCGTGATAGGCGGACACTAATTTTCCCAGCAGTACAGTGTTCCGCCTATCACGGATGGCCTGTCATTCTCATCTCATGGATGAGGATGAGAGGACGTCTGTGATAGGCGGAACACTGCACACTGACTGATGGGAAAACAGAGTTCCTCCTATCACGGACGAGGAGGAGGAGGAGGCGCGGCTTTTTAATTTTACAATGGCGCCGTACACGCTGACAGAGCGGGGACAGACCGAAGACCGAAGACCAATGGCACAGGGCACAGGGCACAGGACTGACACTAACACTGTCAGCACTATCAGCAGCGCCGTCCATCCAGCGCCGTCCATCCAGGCTACCGAGGACGCTTCCTCGGACCCCCCCAGCAGCGTGGACCGGGAAGGGAATACGAAGCGGAACCCTCCCCGGACTCCACACTAGGGACCATAGCCCCCCCTTAGATCGCGACCCGCCGGCGGACGCAAACCGGAACGCCGCAAGCCGCCTGGGCAACACCGCGGCTTCGGCCTAGTACCGCGGCTCCGGCCTAGCGCCGGCCATCCGCCCCACCACTCTCCTCATCCCGCCCCCGGGAAGCATTGCAACCCCCACCAAACCCGGACTCACCCCCCCGGTATCCTTGACCCACACCCAGCACACGGGAACCCCCCCTAGTTCAGGACAGCCCGTGGATCGGGCCTAGCTCGGCGGCCATCTTGCTACACCCAGAGGCAGCCGCAGCACACCACAGGCTAAGCTACACTAGACCCCCAACGTAGTGTACAGTGCCCTGTCTCACCCAACACCCATCCAGCCTCTAGCTGAGCTGCATTGTATAAAGGCGTGCGGTTCTCTACCCCTAGGCGTCAGCATCTTGGGCCTAGACCGGCAGCCATCTTGGTACACCTGGCTACCCTGCACCTACAGTACCCACCAGCAACGGTACCGTTACCCCCTACCCTGCCGGGCTCCCACTCACCCCCCAGCTCAACAGAGCAACATCCATAACCGCCGACCGGGAACGCTTTTTCCCCAGGACACTCACAGCATAAGCTAAATATCAAGGAAAGGTAAGACCCCAGGGCACCACACACCAAAAAGTTGATCCAGGGTCCACCGATCGCCTCCGGGGTCAGGAAGGAATTTTTTTCCCTCAGCTGTAGCAATTGGCCAGCTCAGCCAGGGTTTTTTGCCTTCCTCTGGATCAACAGGGAGGGAGGGCAGATGAGCAGGGTTCGCCTTCCTCTCCACTACCTGAACAAGCGTACGCTCATGAGGATCATCAGCATTAGCACCCCATCGTCAGCCACATTGTGCAGGACAATCATCTCTTCAGCAACGGCATCGCCACCTCACCTCGCAGGACCGCCATCAACCACATCTAGTTGGACCATCAGCTCCACTACAGCTGCATCGTCGCCACATCTCGCCGGACCTTCGCCAGCTACATCCCGCAGGACCATCATCTCTCAACAATTGCACCGTCGCCACATCAACAACCACATCTCACAGGACCGTCGTCAACCACATCTCTCAGGATCATCATCTCCGCATCGCCACGTCAACAGCCATATCTTACAAGACCGTTGTCAGCCACATATCGCAGGACCATCATCTCCTCAGCATCCACATCGTCGCCACATCAACAGCCGCATTTTGGAGGATCATCGTCAGTCAAATCTCGCAGGACCATCATCCCCTCAGCAACCACATCGTCGCCACATCTCGCAGGAACATCATCTCTTCAGGAACCACACCGTCGCCACATCTCGCAGGACCTTCGTCAGTCACATCTCGCAGGACCATCATCTCCTCAGCAACTACATCTCGCAGGACCATCCTCACCGCAGCCACCACACCATCGCTACATCGACAGCCACATCTCGCAGGACCATCATCTACTCAGCATCCACATCGTCGCCACATCGACAGCCGCAGCTCGGAGGACCATCGTCAGCCACATCTCGCAGGACCATCATCTCCTCAGCAACCACATCGTCGCCACATCTCGCAGGACCATCATCCCCTCAGCAACCACATCGTCGCCATATCTCGCAGGAACATCATCTCCTCAGGAACCACACCGTCGCCACATCTCGCAGGACCTTCGTCAGTCACATCTCGCAGGATCATCATCTCCTCAGCAACTACATCTCGCAGGACCTTCATCAGCCACATCCCGCAGGACCATCATCACCGCAGCCACCACACCGTCGCTACATCGACAGCCACATCTCGCAGGACCATCATCTCCTCAGCTTCCACATCGTCGCCACACTGACAGCCGCATCTCGGAGGACCATCGTCAGCCACATCTCGCAGGACCATCATCTCCTCAGCAACCACATCGTCGCCACATCTCGCAGGACCATCATCTCCTTAGCATTCACACCGTCGTCACATCTCGCAGGACCCTCGTCAGTCACATCTTGCAGGACCATCATCTCCTCAGCAACTACATCTCGCAGGACCCTCATCAGCCACATCTCGCAGGACCATCATCTCCTCAGCAACTACATCTTCAGGACCTTCATCAGCCACATCCCGCAGGACCATCATCTCCTCAGCATCCACATCGTCGCCACATCAACAGCCGCATCTTGAAGGATCATCGTCAGTCACATCTCGCAGGACCATCATCCCCTCAGCAACCACATCGTCGCCACATCTCGCAGGACCATCATCTCCTCAGCAACCACATCGTCGCCAAATCAATATCACCATCATCATACTTCTATTTTTTTTGCTCTCTCAGCATGTGCATCTACAAATACTCAGCGGAAACCCTTCGCAGGCTAAGAAACATCACCTCAACATTGCCAACGCCCATTCAAAAAATACTACAAAAAGAGCAATTACTAAAGATCAACCCTCAATCAACCACCAATCAAAGGAAGACCCCAACTCAGCCGCAACACTTAACATGCGCCTTGATTAACACCAGATCGGCAGTCAAGCACAGACAAGAAGTCCACGACTTCATCACCCAAAACAACTTCATCACAGAAAGCTGGCTAACACCCGACTGCAACACCATCCTAACCGAATTGGTCCCTGAAAAATACAGGATCCTAACGGAGCATAGAATAGGAAAAAAAGGAGGAGGCCTAGCAGTGATCTTCAAATCTCACCTTACGCTCGGCAAACCCACGCTACAGCACCCAGTGCCTTTTATGGAGACACTTTCTTTACAGCTGCAAACAACACCCCAAGACAGCATTCATATACTGCTATGCTACAGACCACCAGGACCAAAGACAAATCTCCTGATACCTTCACCGAATTTATTTCAATGCACACCCTGAAAACCAAAAACGTTCTGGTACTTGGAGATTTCAATCTCTGGGCAAACAACACCAAAGACCCCATCGCCTCTGCCTGCATAAACCAACTGGAAGAACTAGGTCTTCAACAACTGATAAATTCTCCAACGCATGGTTCAGGACACACTCTGGACCTCATCTTCGAACAAAATATCAGCATCAACATACTCATCAACTCGCCGCTACCATGGACTGACCATCACGCCATCAAATTCGAAATCACCACCAACAACACCATCCAGAAACCGAACCACTCAACGACATACTGGACCAGATCTCAGAAGAAACTACACTCGGAACTCTTCAAAACTACACTATCCAACAAAATAACAACTTTAAATTTAAACCACTCGACGGAAAAAACACTCAACTCCTTAAACAAAGCGTTACTACAAACAGCAGACGCAATCGCTCCAAAACGCAGAACACTCATCCGCAATAAGAACTCTGGATGGTTTAATGGAACTCTTACTCTACTGAAGCAGGAACGCAGAAGAGCTGAAAGAGCCTGGAAAAGAAACTCTTCTAAAGAAGACCACACAAACTACAATACTCTCACAATGAAATATCACAAAGCTATCTTCAAAGCAAAAAAAGAACACTTCTCAAACACCATCACAAAAGCCCTAAACCGCCCTCGTGAACTATTCAAACTAGTCGCTTAGACTATGAACCCTACCTGCCTAGAGCCCCCTACCAACGAAACTCAAGAATTTGGCAATGAGTTATCGGATTTTTTATCGACAAAATCGACAGCATTCGGGAAAATATCCAACAGAAAAATACAACCAACTGCATCCAAAAAGAGGAAGCCGATTCAAACATTGCACAACCACCGAAGTTTTCGCTGACCCTGATCGCCATAGAGACCACAAGAAACATCACCAGAAGCCTCCGAGACAGCACTTCACCCAACGATATCATCCCACAAAACTTCTGAAAGAATGCTCTGACATCCTGGCACCCACTATAACGCTACTCATTAATCAGTCATTCAAAGAAGGAATTGTTCCTAACTCCCTCAAGCAAGGCATTGTCAAACCCCTCCTAAAGAAACCCAACTTGGATCCAAGAAACCCCAACCACCGAAGACTGATAACTAGCTTGAACACCATCTCCAAGATTATGGAGAAAGCAGTGGTACAACAGCTACAACTCCATCTGGACACACACAATCTCCTGGACCCTCTGCAATCAGGCTTCCGCCCAGGCCATGGCACAGAAACAGCTCTCCTCAAAATATGGGATGATGCCTTGGAAGCAGCAGATGATGGAGAATCATGTCTCCTGGTACTCCTGGACCTTAGTGCAGCATTTGACACATTGGATCACAACACTCTACTCACCCGCCTCAAAGAAGTAGCAGGAGTCACAGATTCAGACTTACCATGGTTCACTTCCTTCTTAGGAAATCGGTCACAGACAGTGAAACTTGGAGCCTTCACCTCTGAATCCCGTGCAGTCTCCTATGGAGTCCCTCAAGGATCACCTTTATCACCCGTGCTCTTCAACATTTACATCCGTTCACTCCTAAAAATCATCAGCAAATCAGACCTATGCTTCCATTCATACGCAGATGATACTCAACTCTACCTTCGGATCCCCGGACAAAAAGACCAATATCAGGAATTAGAAAAATGCCTCACATCGATAGACGACTGGATGTCCACAAGCTCACTCAAACTTAACGGAACCAAAA
Organism: Lithobates sylvaticus; assembly: GCA_028564925.1. NCBI lineage: Eukaryota > Metazoa > Chordata > Amphibia > Anura > Ranidae > Lithobates > Lithobates sylvaticus. The sequence continues at coordinate 92,565,670 of CM053031.1, read as the reverse complement.
CAGAACTCCTTCTCCTAAATGCAAACCGGAAAACTGAATCTACGATACCATGGACTCCGCCCACCATCCTTGGACAGACCATCCCCCTAAGCATAAAAGCCAAAAGTCTCGGAGTCATCTTCGATTCAGAAATGTCAATGAATGCACAAATAGGATCAGTAGTCAGCGGATCCTACCACCTTCTACGCCTGCTACGTAGACTCATCCCCTTCATTCCAGAAAAGGACAAAGCCATAGTGGTAGGAACAATCATCAACTCTCGACTCGACTACGCAAACTCCCTCTACATAGGACTACCTAAATTCCAGATTGCACGACTTCAAGTCGTTCAAAACACGGCAGCAAGACTAGTCACAGGAAAAAAACCATGGGAATCCATCTCCCCATCCCTGAGGACCCTCCATTGGCTAACCGTAAAGAATCGGATCACATTCAAGACCCTCTGCTTGACCCACAAATGCGCTCAAGGAGATGCTCCTCAATACTTATGCGAAAAAATACAACACTACACCCCCAATCGCAACCTCCGATCTAACAACCAAAACCTCCTCCTCATCCCCAAATCTCGGTACAAGTCAAGGGGAGAACGAAGATTTGCAGTCCAAGGACCACGGCTATGGAACGCTCTACCTACGAACATCCGCTTTGAAAAAGACCATCAGGCCTTCAGGAAAAAACTCAAGACCTACCTCTTCTAAGAAGGAATCAACGCAGGTCGGATCAAGCGCCTCGAGGCGATTCAGTTCGCAGTTGCAGCGCTATACAAATCATTCATTCATTCATTCAGGACGGAGGGCACAAGGACGGATGGCACAGGACCCGCAGATCGGCACAGGTAGGCTGCAATGGGGACACGGGGGGGTCTGTACAGGGGACAGGCAGCTGCAGATGGGCATTGCTGACCCTCTTTTCCACTTACAGTACACTTACAGCTGCTGCATTTTGTACCCTCGGCTTATACACGGGTCAATGCAGTTTTCCCATTTTTTGTGGTGAATTAGGGGCCTCGGCTTATACTCGGAACGGCCTATACTCGAGTATATACGGTAATCATACCGCCAGGGAGGTTAAACGGTATTGCGCAATTAAATCTTTTTATATATTCTGAGCATTAGCTGAGAATCGATTTCCAAAGAAAGTGTGTGTCCTTAATCACCAAAGCTGGTGGTCCTAATGAGTGAAGATCTCCTTTTATTTATACACAAGGCTTAAATAGAGGTGAGCTGCCAATTCACTCAGAGGTGGATGGTGGTGGTGATTGCACATTTATTAATCTGTGGCACAGACTGCATGACTTATTTGCAAATGAGAGGGACATCCACTCATTTCAGAATCATAATTTTTTGGATATTTATCACTATTTGGACTTTTATTTTTACTGTTTTTCTTAATATTGTTTTTTTCACTATTGCACTTTATAATCTATGTTTAGATGTGGAGTTAGACTCTTTATAGAATTTACATTTAGGCTACGTTCACATCTCTGCATTCTTAATTCGCAATAGCGGAAAATCACGGGACGCCCGTGCGTTCCCGGTGCATTGCCCGTCGCTTTCAATAGCACCCCAAACACGGCGCGATTTTCCGGCGATAATCGTGATAAAAACGTGCGAACAGAATCGCGGGACACCTGTCGCCCAAAAGATGTATGAATGAGCTTCTTTTTGGGCGACTGGCATCCTGGGATTCTATTTGCACGCTTTTATCGCAATTGTCGCCCCCATACACCTAGATGTGAACGGAGCCTTAGTGTTGAATAAGCGCACCATTATTTGCATAATATTGACACAATGTGCTAACTGGAAATATACAGCACACCATATATAGGCATATAGGCATTTACATATACATATAAGGATATTCATTTAACCAGGAACCCTATGAGCGGGAAACACATTGGCTGCAGGACTCTCCCAGGTTGTGCTCCTCATGATTGCCTTTGCTGGTGACAGCTCACAGGCAAGTTATAGAAATGGGAAACCAAACATGAAAATTAAATATAGGAGCAGCTTGGGACAGACAGGAAGTGTAAGATGGAGTCAGAATTAATATTGGCTACAGTTCATCTACATGGCAGAGGATAGGGTAGCTTTAAGGGTGTCATACAGTGTGGTCACCTGTGCAGATTTATAACCGCTATTTACTACTTCAATTCCTATGCAAAGTATCCAATGTGAGAACTCTGTACAGACATCCAAACCTCCTGAGCAATGCAGCAACTGTTCTGCTTTGAATTGTTGTAGGACTCACCTTTCAGTTTCAGAACTGGGCCCTTCTCTGTGTTTCAGGAACACAGTGAGAGGAGAAAGGGAAGTGTTTAGCGATGGTGGAGCAGAGGATAGTTAGTGGGGAGTGTTTTACCTAAATGCAGAGAATACATTTAGCTAAAATCTTGACTTCAGAATCACTCTAGGACAATATCCGAGAAAACACACGCACAATAATTAAACTGGAACAACTGGTAACATAAAAAAGGAATGGGTTGTAGAAGGAGAGGAGATAGTAAAAGTCGCAGAGGTGAGCATGGTCATCGAATTGTTGGTTAGGGATTTAGAAAACAGATATAGTCCATGATCTCTTGTGTCAAATACAATTATCATTCATAGTTCAAAAGTTCTCCTTTTCATGAGTATTTTAAAATTACCCTTTAAGAACCAAACATAGACAGTTTTGTTCCCTTGTTTGCATCCCTATAATCAGAATGCAGATTGCTACTTAATAATTTAGGTTTGGTGGTTGGCTGATGACCATCTTTGTGTTTTTTTTTTATTTTTCTTCATCTTCTGTCCATATAATGAAAATATCAGAATAGCGATAGCATGTAAGGGACCTGGATTGATGGTAGCCCAGGTACTCTCCTGCTTCATCTCAAATGGGATAATCACTGACCTGTTGTTTTGGAGATACTCCACCATACTATGTCACACTCTCCTTGGCCTGAAGCCCACCTTTACATGTTCCCTGCTAAGGGCCCATTATCCATCATAATAGAATGTCCAGTCCAAAAAAACGTTTTATTTCTTTATTGTACAACTCAATTACAGGTCAGTACATTTCTGGTAAACACAGATCCTTTACAGCATGACATCTATTCTCATAATTCACTTAATAGAAGTCTCAGCATAAAGCGTTATTCCTTAGTACATGACATTCTGAACAGTAGTTTCTCAAGTGCAGAACACTCACATAAGTCCCAGAACCATTACATCCATCTTCCCAGATGTTTCCGTCTCCTTATTCAGATGTTTCTCACTCAGGGTGTATTCTTCCCTTACACAAAGGGTGATCCTCCATAGGCCCAGAGGCTGTTCTAAATAAAGCAATGGGACCTGCTAGGTCAGGTTTAGGGGGCCAAGGTTTCTCTTTCTGCTTCCAGTGTCCAACTCTGAATACCCCAGTGATTCAGCTTCACAGAGGACTATGTCTCTCTAAGCCCCTGTTCACACCAATGCGACTTGTCATGCGATTGACAGGTCCAAATTACATGACAAGTCGCACCCTATTGTCGGCAATGGAAATGTTCAAACCGATGCAACGGTGACTTTGCAGTGCCGCATCGATTTGAAAAAAAAAGTTCCTGCACTATATTTTGCAATTTCAGGTGCAACACACAGACATCTGTACATGAAATTGCATAGATGTCAGCCAAGTTGCACCTGAAGTCACACAATTTCAGATCCGCATTCAGTGAACGAGGGATAAGTCAGTCCATGGGGGTACACCATGCTGGTCAGGGGATTCTTGTTCTCATACCCCAAATTTACTGGGCCCCACACACACAGCTGACATATACAGTAAATGGGGCACTAACTCCACCTACTACATCACTCAAGGAGGGGCAATAATTAAAAAAGCACTCACATCTGCCCACAAGTATATACACTATTTGTGTCTTTTGATGTCTTTTGTTGTATTTTGTTGAGGCATTTGTACTCCAGGTCTGCCAAAAATACATTGGCATATTGGGGTGCCATTTTGCTCCCCATAGCAGTACCCATACACTGACGATAACAGTAACTATTGTAAGTGAAATAGCCATGTGTTAGAATTAATTCAACGAGCTGTGTAACATTCTCAGTATTATATTTGTGGTCTGGTGAGAATGATAGGAATCTGTGGCATACAGTAATCCCATCCTTGGGAAGGAAGTTTCTGTAAAGACAGTCTACATTAATATTAATCAGAAACGTGTTTGGTGGTAATTGCAGTATATTGCAGAGCTTGCTCAGAAAATCAGGTGTATCTTGTAGAAAACTAGCAGTATTTCCAACTATTGGTTTCAACACTTTTTCTACAAAGCCTGAGATTTGTTCAGTGAGTGTATGCATACCATTTTGAGGGTTCTACGTGGATTTCCTGACTTGGGGATATTGGGTAGCATATACGAGGGGGTGCTGATAAATATTGAGCCTTACCCAGAAAAACCTGAGAGAGGAAGCTGTAAATTGCAGGTGTACTGGCCAATTTGTCTATATTCAATGGTGCAAAAATCAACTACCTATCATTTTAACTTACCTTTCTTTTTCAGGTCCAAAGTGAACATGGCAGCACCACCAGAAAAACTGTGGAAGAGCATAGGACCATGATTGAGTTCCTGTTTCTCCAAGGGAAAGGTGCGATGCAGAGCCATGATGAAATGTAAGAAACGTTGGGTGACAGTGGCCCTTCATATGCAACATTGGGTTGCCAATTTTAAAACTGGCCATTTCGGTGTTGAAAGTGAGAAACCCAATGGAAGGCCTGTTTCTGTCTCTGTGCCTGCAAAAGTCAAAAGTTCTGGGCTGCACTTTGCTGCAAGTTTTCTCATTTCCAAGTCTTTGTGGATAATAGCACCAACTCTCTCATCTGATATTCCCAGATAAGTAGCAATACTTTTGGCTGATATTGGGTGGTCCTTCATGATCATGTGATGGATGGCTTTCACATTTGCAAGCACAGAGACAGAAACAGGCCTTCCACGGGGTTTCTCACTTTCTACACCAAAATGGCCAGTTTTAAAATTGGCAATCCAACGTTTAACTGTTGCGTATGAAGGACCACTGTTCCCAAAGTTTGTGACATTTCATCATGGATCTGCTTCACACCTTTCCCTTGGAGAAACAGTAACTTGATTATGGTCCTATGGTGTTCCACATTGAATTTGTCTGGAGGTGCTGCCATGTTCATTTTGGACCTGAAAAAGAAAGATAAGTTAAAATCATAGGTAGTTGATTTTTGCACCATTGAATATAGAACAAATTGGCCAGTACACCCTGCAATTTACAGATTCCTTGCTCAATTTTTTCTGGGTAAGGCTCGGTACTTATCAGAGCTCCCTTGTAGAAGTTTACAATTTTTGGATTATCTGGAATTGCACTGTTAAATTCTGAATGCAGATGGGTTGGTAGTTTTTTAATGACACCTTCAAGTTGTTAAGTAAAATCATAATCAGATCATAATCCATTTTTTTACAGTAAGTAGCATCTGCAAGCTGCCTCCTGCCCTCTTGTTTTAAAACAGAAATAAAGACCATTCCCTCAAAAAGTGATAAATAGCAATGACAATAATGGGGATGCACTTTCATCTAAACTTTAGGCTGTTTTCACACTGAGGCGGGCGGGCGCTATCGGTAAAGCGCCGCTATATTTAGAGGTGCTTTACCATAGTTTTAGCAGCGGAGTGGCTTTAACCCCCACTAGCGCCCGGAAAAGGGTTAAAACTGCCAGGTTTGCAGCGCTGCCCCATTGGATTTCAATGGGAAGGGGCACTTTATACACCGCTCCTACAGCGCTCCAAAGATGTGGCTTGCATGTCTTTTTTGACCGTCCTGCAAGCACACCGCTCCAGTGTGAAAGCCCTCGCTGCTTTCACATTTGAGTGAATTGAGCGGCTGTTTTAGGGCGCTTTGCAGGTGCTATTTTTAGCACTTTAGCACCTGCAAAGCGCCTCAGTGTGAAAGCAGACTTAGGCACCTTTCACACTGGGGCGGTGCTGGCGCCGGCGGTAAAACGGCGCTATTTTTAACGCCACTTTACCATCATTTTAGCGGCGCTATTCGGCTGCTAGCGGGGCAATTTTAACACCCCACTAGTGTCCGAGAAAGGGTTAAAACCACCGCAAGAGCTGTTGCAGCAGCGCTTTGCCGACAGTATAGCCGCGCTGCCCCATTAATTTCAATGGGCAGGAGCAGTGAAGGAGCGGTATACACACCGCTCCTTCACCGCTCTAAAGATACTGCTAGCAGGACTCTTTTTACCGTACTGCCAGCGCACCGCTCCAGTGTGAAAGCCCTCTGGGCTTTCACATTGGAGACAAAGCAGCGGCTCTTTCAGGGCGCTTTGCAGGCGCTATTTTTAGCGCTGTATCGCCTGCAAATCGCCCCAGTGTGAAAGGGGTCTTTCTGATATAGAGCTATTCTGTTACTTTTCATTGCATTGTTAAGCTGTTGTATGACACACACACTAGTGATCTATAATCCCAACTGGAACCCCACTGTGCAGCTGTACAATACAAACAAAAAGAATAAACTATTTCTATTCCTGCCAAGTTACAACATTACTCTTTTGCTAGCAATTAGAGTTGCAATCTAAATTAGTCTCTCCCTGGCTGGTGAAAAAAACGCAGAGTTTCAAATGAGTTTTCCTAATTCGTCTGCAGCTCAGTAGAGAGAATACCCCATGGCACTGGAAGAAAGTGTCTGGTATCCAGCATTCATTTCCTCGTTACTTTGGTGTCTAGGCAGTGGATGACTATAATAACTGATTACAAACTCCGACTACCCTAAGGTCATATTTGTTCTTTTTAAAGATGTTTTTTGTTGAGCACAAATCTGTCTCTGGAGAATGTCCTCCATGACAAGGGAATATCCACAGCAGAAGCTAGACCATCAGCCTTATAAAAACCAAGTGACAGAGTAGTCACACATTGCAGGATAAAGTGATGTGTTTGTTGACATACAGAAATGAAACATACTAGACTACATTATACAAAGTCACATAATGGCTTTCTATAAAATGGAATAACAGAAGAAATTAATGAGAACAGCTGACGGAAATACATTTAACTTTGTTTGCTTAGTCATAATAACAGTGTCTCGGAAATAGCGCAAGTAACTTCACCCATTAGTTTACTCCATTTGACCCTCTACTTTGTAGGCCAAATCTTTTTTTTTTTTTTTTTATTTTTGGATAGAATGGGGAAGGGTTAGAATCCCACTTGGAAGATTCAACTTCTCTATTCTCCCTGTTGGCTATTGTTTCTGAAAATGTTGGGAAATCTAAAAGTTTACATTTGTCCTCAGAACAAGAGGTAAAGGTAAATCTTTGAATGGGACACCTATTCTGGGGAAAACTTCCTAAGAGGGGAGTTCCCCTTACTTTGTAGACGTTTCCTTTTACTTCATGTTCTTTAGCAGGAAAT